>VZQC01011251.1:1518706-1534891 GCA_009823505.1 Rhizomys pruinosus
AACAACTAGTTATAATGAGTCCTAATGAAACTTACCTTCTAGGTGCCACAAAGGTTCTGATATGAGAGACTTCCTTGCCTTCCCACCCATAGAACAAGGAGAAATATGACAATGATGAGGTCGCTCCCCAACTGTAAATTGGAGACAACTATTGTAGAGGTGATCTCTTATAAAACCAGTAAAACTGCTTTCTTTAATTGACTATTAATTTAAATCTTATATGGCAGATTTCCTACAATGATCAAATTCTTTAAACAACGAACTATTTCACACCTGTAACATATTAACTTTGTGGATCACTAGTGATGTGTGTGAAAGGTTTTATATGTCTTCTAGCACGTTGTCTGTCACTTTTGTAGCTTTGTGACCTCCAATATTCCAGGCTAATGGTATTCTGATTCTGATTTTTTCCCAGATAACTTTATTAGTGCTGATGGTGCTCAACTTTATTGATACTTTTTGCTTCTTTCATATTGCCTTGACTAGACAGCAGATGAGCAATATCTTTGCTACAGATATTTTTATATAATGGCTTTTGTTCTTGAGGAAGGTATAATCAATAGAGAAGTTAAATGGGCCTACCACAGAAAATAAATAGAAAATTAAGGGTTATATTATTCAATAGCTATATTCTAGTTTCACACAGGGTAAGCTTCACAAGAAGGTGTTCTCTATAGAATTATGTTAGGTATAAAGCAACGTAGGTGGAACATATAAGATAGGTTGCATATGGAAGAATGGTGGTTTAAAATGATAGAAAGAGGTCCTGGATGGGGTAAGGAGGAACATGGAAACTAGTGAGTATGTGGAGTTCCTGGGCCAAGTGAATGACTTCAGATATAAAAGGAGCATTTAATATACTTAGGTGTAGGTGAACTTCCAAGTGTGGCTAGAAGTTTGAATGAGTACAAAATGAGTTGTCTTTAATTTTTCCATGTAAAAAAGGCCACCTAAAAATAAAACAAAGTTGACTGAAAGCTGGAAGACCAGGCTGGCCTTGAACTCACAGAGATCCACCTGCCTCTGCTTCCCAAGTGCTAGGATTAAAGGCATGGATGGCATTGTTATGACAAAGATGGGTAAAGAATGGCAATCATTCAAGTGAAGAAAAATGACTGTATTCTTGGCACTCAGAATGAATCATCTGGCTTTTCTCTGATATACTTTGAAACTTGTTACAGAAATGTAAATTTCAAAGCTCAATAAAATGTATCTTTTCAATATTTATTTTATGACTCTTATTAAAATTTTGATAGCTATTAAATGAGAGGAAAGGAAAGTGAAAAGGGAAAGGAAAGTGAGGAGGGAGGGAGGAAAAGAGAGAGATTCTGTTTAAAATATTCAATTATTCTTTAGGGAAAAGTGGAAATTTTGCCTGATATTTAAAGAACTGTGTATCCATTGGTACAATAAAGCAAAGTATGGAAATCATAGAAAGCACATCATCAACAATTACACACATGCACACACACACACACACACACACACACACACACACACACACACACTGGAATGGTTAAAATGGAATAATCTGAAGCTTATGTGAGATTTTCTATGAAACCCTTTGGGTTCTGCTCTTGCCTGCATGCCCATTCTCTTTTCACTTACCTTTCCACTTGATTAGGGTTTTCAGAGACACATCCTTTTTTGACTTCTTAAAGCTGCCATGTTATCGTCACTGTCCCCAACATTGCTCACTTCCCTCAACTCACACCCCTACCATAGCTCACTCTTACTATCTCGGTATCAGCTTAAAGGTCCTGTCTTCATACAGATCTTCTCTTACCAAAGGAAAACATTTTTACTATTATTCTTCCTACTATTATTCATCCTACTTCTTACTTTTTAACACTATTTACAATTTAAAATTATTCTCTCTTCCGATGTCCTTCTTGTTATATTCCACACTCTGTTTTTTTTATTGATGTTTTGTGTATTTCATACATCATTTTCCAATTCAGTTCAGGCATATATCCCATTACCTCCCCCCCACCCCACCCCTACCCATCTAAGATCATGCATTCTGCCCCATAACTTTTTCTGCGTCTTTTCTCTGTTTTTTTTTTCCTTTTTTTTTTTAAACATTAGGTAATAAGTTATGAGTACAAGAATCCTTCATGTAAAATTAATTTCTGAGCAGTTGTGCCCACACCCACACAGCTCATGGGTCCTAAAATAAAAAAGGGGATAATATATATATATATATATATATATTATAATATTATATATAAATATGAAAACTTTTTGTCAAAAAACCTGGCAATCCAAAGCTTAAAACTAACTACGGGAAAGGATTTGTATGTTCCAACAGGCCAGAGTATCACCAACTAAATGGCTGAAAAAGAAAATGCAGCTTTGCAAGGAGTAGGAAGTACCAGAAAGTCCCAGCAGAAGGATTGACTCCTCTGGGCATTGAAGGGAAGAAATGCCTCAGATTGCTGCAGACACCAGGCCCCTCTCTGGATCCTACTGGTACAACAATTTTTAATGAATCCTAACGAAGCTTACCTTCTAGGTGCCACAAAGGTTTTAATACAAGAGACTTTCTTAACTCCCCCCCATAGAATAAGGAGAAATATGAGGATGATGAGGTCGTTCTCCAGCTGTGGATTGGAGCCAGCTGTTATAGAGGTATTCACACTCTATTTGTAAGACCTATGAGTAAAGCGTCTCTTTACTTTGCTAAGTAGTCATTTCTTTTTTTTTTTTTTTTTTTTTTGTCTTTTTGAGACAGGGTCTCCCTTTAGTCCCAGCTGGCCTGTAGCTCACTCTGTAGACCAAGCTGGCCTTGAACTCACAGAGATCTGCCTGCCTCTGCCTCCCAAGTGCTAGGATTAAAGTCATGTGCCACCACGCCCGGCTTAAGTAGTCATTTCTTATCATATTACCTGATATATCAAGGTGCTCAAAATCCTTTTTGAATATAAGTAATATTTTGGCTGGGACACTACTTATTTTTGTGTGGTTCTGAAGAGCAAACTCAGAGCTTCACTTGTGGTGGGCACATGCAATTCACTTGACCTACATCCCCCAAACACAACATGCATTATTGTGAGCATGGAAAATTTTGGGGGAAAGGTGATTATGCTTTAGATAAATGAATTTTAATAGAGTGTATACTTTATAAAATTGAGAGTTGAACATAAATCAGATAATTGTTCTTACACAGTTGCTAATGAAGACAGATATAAATACTGCAAAAGTAAAGGGAAGAAGAAGGCCTTCTGAAGCTGGAGAGGTCATAAGCCCTAGGGGAGAAATTATTACTATTATTTTTTGAAATGGATATAGTATCACACTGTCCTCTGAATACTTATCTTTTTATTCACATATTAGTACTTCTTTTTAAAGTAGGTACCAGTTAATACAAAGAACTAAAAGTGGTCAATGTGTAAATAAAAAGTGATAGAGTGCTCAGCCCTAAATCTGACATCAATATCCTTCTCCCCTGACTTCTCCAAGGCTTGGAGATCATTAAGGAAGAGGTGGCAGAAAGGTGTTAGAACAAAAGCTTTGGGAGGACTGCTGTGAAACAGTATTTCTGGACATGAGAGAGTCACTGGACTCATGAACTTACAGCAGCTGTGGTTACCTGCATGGGTTCTGCACAAGAGCAAGTCAAACTTCAAGGTAGTTTGGGAAAGAGCACAGGTGTTCCCACCCCTAGCTAATGAAGGAGGAAGACTATGGCTCCTGGGAGGTTGTCCACACTCTAGTGGATAGCCCTATACCCATGTGCATATGAGCAGTACTAATTAGACTCAGTGGATTACAGTAAAAATAAGGAGAGGAGAAATTTGGAGGACACAGTGGGGTGGTCTAAGAGAATTTGGTGGGGGGGCATAGCTATGTACATGATCAAATACATTGTATACATGTGTGAAATTCTCATACTAAATGAAAAATATGTTTTTAAAACTGAAAGAATAAATTGGAATGATAATAGAAGTGAAGAAGTGGATTCAAAGATTAAAAAAAAATAGAGTAATGTGCTTTTGCTGAGTTGGGCTATGGGGTATGCCACTTCTTTTTAACCTTCTTATAGCTGGGTGAATATGATTCTGAAATATTTCAAGAATCCTCCATAGTTAACTTGATTTAACCTGTATATTAAGAAGAGCTCTATAGAACTGGAACATTGAAGTATATTGTTAAGGTACTACTTACAAGAAATTTAATATGAAGTTCCCATTTTTATCATTGGAAGGTAAGGTCAGTCTGGATTTCTGTTGTAAGTTTTACGTGTCAGTATTTTATAGCTCAGTCATTTCAAACGACAAGCCAATCATTCTTCACTGGTTGTCAACACAAAGAATTTTCCATTTTAACTTTGGATAAATACTGAAAGATTTTTCTCAGTTGAACACATCCAATTTGCATTCTAAAAGTCTTTGGGAAACTTCTAAACCACAATGGTATTATTCTACAAGACAATAGACATGTGGAAATCCTTTTAATAACCACCAAGGATACTATTGTGTTTAAAAATACTTAACCAAATATATTTTCTATGATATTCAAATATGAACATATTGGACAAATATTTTAATCTCAGATAAAATTAATATACTTCAATACTAAAACCAAATAGCTCTAGAGTACCTAAGTACTCTTTCCCTACCAGCTAATAGTTGCTTGGAAGTATAATAATTTTGATGTTCCTGACTCTTCATTGATTATATGATGCTTATGACTCTGTAGAGTTATGATATCAGACTTTTTATATTATGCTTTCTAATGGAATGCTTCTCAATATACATTTATAATTATTTGTTAAACTATTTCTTTTCATTTTTCATTTACTTTGGAAACATTATTTCATTTTCTGTTGACTGAAACCCCAAATAATTCCAATTGCTTATCTTAAAGGTTAAGAACATGAATTGCCTATTATTATACAAAGATGAGCAAGGATTAGAACTTAACTTTATAACTAATATGAGCATGTAAAAGTCATTTAATTTTCTGAGACAAGTTTATCTCATTGGCACATACAGATATTGTTACCTGAAACTGGTACCTGGTACTGTAAACTCACACAAAATCCTTTTGCTGGACAGTTAATAGTCCCCAGGGGAACTTACTATTGTGTTGTTTTGCTAAATGGCATGTTGTTAAACTGCCTTCTAAATATTTATGTTATTTAAATATACTTTTTTGTTATCTTTAGTTTCTTAGTAATGGACAACAAGCCTCACATATCTCTAGTCTTATTTTCATTTTTAAAAATGTCCATGTATTCATTTGTTTAAGTTGTTTTATAAAAATACCAGTGCTTTGAGGATTTCATACTATGTACTTTGATCTTATTGACAACCTTCCATAAGTTCTCTCTGATTCATCTCCACCTCTCTACCCATCTGACCTGGTGTCTCCTTTATGCTGCCCACATACTGTTGGGTATGTGGCCATCCAGTGGAGTGTGGTAAAGCTGCCAGAAAACTGACTCTCATCTCTGCAGCTGTCCATTGCTTCTTAGCTGGCAGTGGAACATCATGCCCACCTCCCCTCTCCATGTGGGATCTATGAGGGCTTGGAGAGATGGCTCAGCCAGTTCTGAACACTGACTGCTCTTGTGGAGGACCCAGGTTTGATTCCTAGCACCCACATGGCAGCTAACAACTATCTATGACTCCAGTTCCAGAGGAATCCAATGCCTTCTTCTGACTGCCATAGGAATTGCACGACAGAGTGCACTTACATGCAGGCAATACACTTGCCACATAAAATAAAAATAGTAAAATAATGGGAGTGAAGTTCTTAATGTCCTCTTAGCATTTTTGTTAGTTTCTTTTTTGGTATCTGGTATCCGCATTATTATAAACTCCATGAGTACATTTTATCTTACTAATAGTGTTTTAAATATGTGTAAAATTAGTGTGAAATCTGTGGCTTCCTGGATGCTTTACACATTGGCATGTATCATTGGGTTATAAGACTCATTCCAAACCTTTCTTCCCTCTCTTTATTCTTAGGCATATCATGTTTATGGGAATCAGAAGGTCCTTATGGCTTACTCAATCTACTACTATGTTTCTTGCAAGAACTATTCCAATACATTTCTTGAACTCTATTTCGTCTTCTTGGAGGACACGTTTTTCATGGTATTTTGTCATCTGACTCAGACCAGAATATATTTTGTGTGTAGTTTTTCCATCTATATTAACAATTTTATTTTAAAAGAACTCCTTTTTTTAGTTTACAATTTTGTTTATGTGTGTTACTGTATGAATGTGGATCACATGTGTGAAGGGGTTCATGGAAACCATAAAATGGCAGCAGATCCATTGCACCTGGAGCTATAGGTGGTTTTAGCTTTGGTCGTTTAGAACATCAGGAAAACTCTTAATCATTGATCCATCTCTCTAGCCTTTATATAGATAACTCTTAATTGAATTAATAATTTTATGAAATAGTTCTACAATGAGTCAAGCTCTGCACCAGGCAACATGGATGAAATAAATAAAAAAAATAGTTCTCTTGATTACTTACTGATTAAATACACAATTAAGGCATACATAACTGGATAGGAAAATTACATATATGCAAAATGTGAAAACAGTAGAGGAAGACAGCTATTGGGAGTTGACATGACTTCTCAGAAAAGCCCTATGGAAACCGAACCATCTACTGCCATTGCTCTTACTTGCCCACCAGAACTTGAGAATAAGACCCTATTGCTGAGGACAAGACACACTTTCATCATAAGATATGCATAATTCAAGCTGGTATTGGCCTAGAAGCCTGCTTCCTGGTGGCTGGCTTTCATAGTAGCAGAAGATGCTTTGCAGGCTCCTGGAAAGAAAAGTTACCAGTCTTATCCATGTGCGAACACTGTGAGCTACAACATCAATCGGCCTGCTGAGATATACCCAGTGGAACAATATTGGCATGTAAGTTTTAAGGGGGTAACCAACAGCTTTCTAATTGCATTTAAGATCTGTATCACAGGAGAGAATTCATGATTGGTACTATGAACAAGCCAAGAACCCATGGCTGGAGAGGTCATAGGCTGTAGGGGAGAAACTTTGATTGTTTCACTAAATGGACATAGTATTAAACTAGGTTCTAAACACCTATATTTATAACAATAGGTTAGTATAATTCTCACTCCTCATCAGAGATGTTTCTTTTTGCAGCGAATGCAGGCTAATACAGAAATCTGCAATTGGTCAAAGTTAAAGGAATAAATGACTGTTGAATGGTCATCTCTAAAAAGAACCAACCTCTATATCACACTCTCCCCCAACTCCAATGCTCAGAGATCATTGTGAAAGAAAGGAAAAGATATGGGAATTGCTGCAAAATAATATCTTCTGGAACAAAACTCACAGCAGCTCTGTGCTCATGATGCCCCATTTTTAGGTGAGGAGCTATTGGCAGTTAATGGTTGCCAACAGAGAAAGAGTTCGGTTTTCTCTTGGGGTGTGGTTCCAGTCAGGTTGCCTATGCTCCAGTGGAAGGTACTACATTCATGTGTAAATGGGCAGCACTAATTGGACTCAGTGGCTTAGTAAGAAAGAAAAGAAGGGAGTATGAATTTGTAGGGAATAAAAGAGGGTGTGTCCCGGTGGAGCTGAAAGTAGAGTGAATGCTTTAACTAAAATGTATACGGTACAAATTACCAAAGAATAACTTTGTTTGGAATTTTTTCATTGTACCTACAATGCTGCATACATCAAGTTGAAATAATGCTCTTTTTAATTTTTTTTAATTCAGGAACACATTTAGGGATTCACAGTTTAACAGTAAACTTGCATGCAAGTAAACAGACATATAACTTTCTATTCCTAAATTACATAGCAAGTTGATGTATGTTTAATGTACTTCAAAAAGAGAATTATTCATTATCATAAATCTTAGAATGGGAGGAGATAGAGACATATGCTTCAAGCTATATCTAGAGTGATATCAGTCAAAGTGGTATTATCTTTACTGACCAATTACTGACTTTGACTTACATATAAGGATTTGGTGCTAGGATCCACAAATGAGGGATAACATACATCATTTGTTTTTCTGAGACTATGTTACTTCACTTACCATAACATCTTCTAGTTCCATCCATTTACCTGAAAATTTCATGATGTCATCTTTCTTTACCACTGCATAGAAGTTCATTGTATAAATGTACCACATTTTCATTATCCATTGATCAGTTGAGGAATATCTGGGTTGATTGTGCACAAATCTCTGCTATAGAATGGATCCTTTGAATATACACCAAGGAGTGGTATGATTGGGTCAAAGAGTAGGTTCTTTAGACAGTTTTCCATAGGGATTGCATGAGTTTGTAAATCCCACTAGCAGTGAATGAGTGTTCTCTTTCCCCACAACCTCTCCAGACTTTGGTTATCATTTGTTTTCCCGATTATAGCCAGTCTTACCAGTGTAAGATGGAATCTTAAAGTGGTTTTAATTTGCATTTCCTTACTTATTAACAATGTTGGACATTTTTTTTATTAATTTTATTTATTTCTGTATGTGTATGAATGTACTGTCTGCATGCAGGTCTGTGCACCCGTGTCGTGCAATGCCGCGGAGGTCAGAAGAGGGTCTCGGATTCCCCTGGAACTGGAGTTCTCCTGGAATTGGAGCTTCAGACGGTTCTCAGCCGCCATGTGGGTGCTGGGGATCGAACCCGGGTCCTCTGTAAGAGCGGTCGGCGCTCTTAACCGCTAGGCCATCTCTCCAGCCCAATGTTGGACATTTTTAAAGATGTTTCTCAGCCATCTTTACTTCCCTTGAGAAGTCTATGTTCAGTTCTAAACCAATCTTTTAATTTGGTCATTTGTTTTCTTGGTCCTTTGTTGTTTTTAGTAGCTTATATGCTCTGGATGTTAAACCTTTGTCAGATGTGTCACTGGTGAAGATTTCCTCCCATTCTGTGGTTTTTCTCTTCACTTCTTCGATTGTTTCTTTTGCTGTACAAAAGATTTTTAGTTTAATGAGCTCCTTATTGATTGTTGACCTTATATCCTGTGCAAATGCTGTCTGATTTAGAAAGTCTTTTCCTATACCTATATTGTGTAGGTTACTGCCAATGTTTTCTTCTAACATTTTCAGAGTTTCAAGTTTCACATTGAAGTCTTTGATTCATTTAGAGTTGACTTTTGTATAAGGTGCCAGTTAGGGGTTTAGTTTCATTCTTTTACAAGCAGTGATCCAGTTTTGCCAGCACCATTTGCTGAAGATGCTGCTTTTTGTCCATTGAGTGGTCTTGGCGTCCTTGTCAAATAGCACCTGGCTGAAATTGCATGTACTCAAGTTTGGATCTTTAATTTTTTTTTTCCCTTTTATCAACCAGGTCTATTTTTGTGCCAGTACCATGCTGGTTTTTTGACTATAGCTCTGTAATATAGTTTGAAGTCTGTCATAGTAATGCCTCCTGCATTATTCTTTTTACTCAAGGTTGCTTTGGCTATCCAGTATCTTTTGTTTTTCCATGTGAATTTTAGGATTTTCTTTAATAATACTGGGAGGAAAGTCATGGCGATTTTGATTGGGATTGCATTGAATCTATATATTACTTTAGGTAGGAGCATAATTCTTTTACTATATTAATTTTTCTGATCCATTTACATGGGAGATCCTTTCATCTTCTGGTGTCTTCTTCAATATCCTTGTTCAAAGATTTAAATTTTTATTGTAGAGATCTTTAGTTTCTTTTGTTGTGTTTGTTCTGAGATATTTTATATTTTTTTCTAGGCTATTGTGAATGGGAGGGTTTCCATGTGCTTCCTCTCCAACTCCTTGCAAATGGTATGTAGAAAGACTAGTGATTTTGTAGATTAATTTTGTATAATGCCACTTACTGAAACTGTTAATCATTTCTAGGAGTTTTCTGGTGGAACTTTTGGTATCCCTTAGGTATAATATCATGTCATCGCAAAAAGGGATAATTTGACCTCTTCTTTTCCAATTAGTACTCTTTTAATTTCCTTCTCTAGTCTTAATTGCTCTAGCAAGAGTTTCAATCACTACATTGAAAGGGAGTGGAGACAGTGTTCAGCCTTGCTGGGTTCTGGACTTTAAAGGGAATGCTTCTAATTTTTCTCCATTTAGAATGCTGTTGGCTTTGGGTTTGTTGTATACTTTATTTATGTTGAGTTTTAATTATGTTGAGATATATTCCCTCCAGTCTAATTCCTGCTAGGACTTTAAATATAAGACCATGTTGAATTTTATCAAAGGCCTTATCTGCATCAATTGAGATGACAATGACCATGTGGTTTTTATCTTGAGTCCATTTATATGATTTATGACACCCTGCATCTCTGGAATAAATCTGACTTGATCATGGTGGACCACCTTTTTAATATGTGCCTGTATGTGGTTTGCAAGCATTTTGTTGAGAATCTTTGCATCTATACTGATTAAGGATATGGATCTATAGATCTATAGTTTTTTGTTGTTGTTCTTGTTCTATCTTTGCCTGATTTTGGTATTAGAGTGATGTTAGTTTCCTAGAAGTAATTTGGGACATTTTTCTGTTTATATTTTTTAATAACTTAAATAAAATATTTATTGTTGTAGATCCTTTTTAAATGTCTGCTAGAATTCTGCTGTAAATTCACCTGGACCTGAGCATTTTATTAGTTGGGAGTTTTTTTTTAATTACTATTTCAGTTTCTTCATATGTTACTGGTCTGTTTAAACTGTTGATCTCTTCTTGGTTAAGTTTTGGTAAATCCTGCAGTTTCAGATATTCAACCATTTCTTTTAGGTTTTCAAGTTTAATATAGTATTGGTTTTTAAAGTATACCCATATAATGTTCTGGATCTTTTGTGATATTTCCCTTTTCATCTTGAATTTTGTTGACTTGGAGTTGCACTTTCTTTCTTTTGCTTAACAGGGCTAAGGGTCTATCATGTTTATCATTTCAAATAACCAGTTTGAGGACTCATAAATTATTTGAGTTGTTTTCTTTGTTTCTATTTCATTGATCTTTTCTGTGATTTTCATTATTTCTTCTCCTCGTTGGATTTGGGATTCATTTGTTGTTGTCTTTCAAGTGTCTTGAGTTGTAATGTTAATGTTAAGTCACTTATCTGTGACCTTTCTGTTTATTTTTTTATGTTGGCACTTAGAGCTATAAATTTTCCTCTTTTAAAAAATGCTTTTACTGATATTTTATGTATTTCAGACATCGGTTTTCAATTTAGTTTAGACATATTCCCTTTCTCCTTCTGCTCACCCCACCCCAGATCATGCATTCTGCCATAACTGTTCTGCAGCTTTCTCTGTCTTTTTTTATGCTTAGGAATTCAATTCACATTTTCCTCCATTAATTTTATATTACTCTAGAATATGGATACATACTCTCCACCCATATACAGAAATTACAGAGTCTGAAAATAAGCCATGGTTGGCTGGGCGTGGTGCACGCCTTTAATCCTAGCACTTGGGAGGCAGAGGCAGGTGGATCTTTGTGAGTTCAAGGCCATCCTGGTCTACAGAGCAAGTTCTAGGACAGCTGGGGCTACAGAGAGACCCTGTCTCGAAAAGACCAAAAAAGAAGAAGAAGAAGAAGAAGAAGAAGAAGAAGAAGAAGAAGAAGAAGTCATGAGTGGATTCTAGAGCCAGTTAAGAGATTTACATTATAATAGCATAGTTGCTTTCAGATAAACAGAAATATAACAATAATGTTGTTCAGCTTGCCTTTCATCTGGGGGATTTGGTGTTAGCATCCACAAATGAGGGAAACCATTTGCTGTTTGTTTTTCTGAGACTGTGTTACTTCACTTAGCATAATGGCTTTGAGTTCCATCCATTTACCTGCAAAGTCCATGATGTCATTTTTCTTTACTGCTGAATAGTCCTCCATTGTGTAGATGTGCCACATTTTTGTTATCTAGTCAACAGTTGAGGGGCATTTGAGTTGGTTCCAGCTCTTCACTATTGTGAAGAGTGAAGAGAGTTGCAATAAACATGGATGTTCATGTATCTTTGTGGTAGGATTAGTCTTTTGGGGATATACCCAGGAGTGGTATGTCTGGGTCAGGTGGTAGGCTCATTTTGAGTCTTTATTAAAGGGTTCTACGTACTGCTTTCCATAGTGGTTGTACAAGTTTACATTCCCGTCAGCAGTGAATGAGTGTTCTCCTTTCCCCATAACATCTCCAGTATTTTGATCTTAGCTAGTTGTATCAGAGTGAGATGATATCTGAAAGCAGTTTTAGTTTGCATTTCCTAAGTTATTAATGAAGTTGAACACTTTTTAAGATTTTTTCAGCCATCTTTAATTCCTCACTGGTGAAGTCTCTGTTCAGCTCTTTACTCCATCTTCTGAGTAGGTCATTTGTTTACTTACATCATCCTAAATAGAGAAAAATTGGAACCATTTCCCTTAAAGGCAGGAACCCAGCAAGGCTGCCCCTTATCACCATTCCTCTTCAACTTAGTACTTGAAACACTTGCTAGAGCAATAAGAAAAGAGAAGGAAATTAACGGATTACTAATCAGAAAAGAAGAAGTTAAGCTATCCCTTTTTGCAGATGATATGATAGTTTACCTAAGGGATGCTAAAATCTCCACCAGAAAACTTCTGGAAATGATTAAGAGTTTTAGTGAAGTGGTGGGCTACAAAATTAACCTAGAAACATCAGTAGTCTTTCTTTACACCAACAATAAACAAATGGAGAAGGAATATAAGACATTCCCACTCACAGTAGCCTCAAAAAACACGATACCTGGGAACAAACTTAACTAAGGATACCAAAGATCTCTACAACAAAAATTTTAAACACCTGAAGAAGGAGATTGAAAATGACACCAAGAGATGAAAAGACCTCCCATGCTCATGGATTGGGAAAATTAATATAGTAAAAATGTCCATTTTACCCAAATTGATGTACAGATCAAAATCCCCATGAGCTTCTTCACAGACTTGGAAAAAAATCCTTAAATTCATATGGAAAAACAAAAGTCCCCAAATAGCTAAAGCAACCTTGGGTGAAAAATGAAATACAGGGGGGATTGCTCTACCAGACTTCAAACTATATTACAGGGCCATAGTCATAAAGACAGCCTGGTACTGGTACAGAAACAGACCCCTTGACCAATGGAACAAAAGATTTAAAATTGAGCTCATACAATTTCAGCCATCTCATATTTGACAAAGGGGCAAAAAAACCTCAATGGAGGAAGGATAGCATCTTCGGCAAATGGTGCTGGCAAAATTGGATCACCATTTGTAGAAGAACAAAATTAAACCCCTGCCTCTCACCCTGTACAAAAGTAAACTCCAAGTGGATCAAAAATCTCAACGTGAAGCCTGAAACCCTGAAGGTGATAGAAGAAAAACTTGGCAACAACCTACAAGACATAGGTATAAGAAATGACTTTCTAAATCAGACAGCAGCTGCACAGGAAATAAGGTCAACAGTCGACAAATGAGACCTCATCAAACTCAAAAGCTTCTGTACAGTGAAAGAAACAATTAAGGAAGTGAAGAGAAAACTCACAGAGTGGGAGGAAATCTCCACCAGTGATTCATCTGACAGAGCATTAATGTCAGGTATATATAGACAATTCAAAAAACATAGAAGTAATTTTCCCTCTTAAGACCACTTTTAAAGTGCCTCAGAGGTTTTGTTGTGTTGTGTTGCATTGCCCTTTTTGTTTAATTCCAGGAATAATTTTAATACTTTCCTAATTTCTTCTTCGACCCATTCATTATTCAAGAGCATATTGCTTAATGTCAATGATTTCATGTATTTGCTAGGGTTTATTCTGGTGTTCATGTTAAGCTTTATTCCACTGTGGTATGATAGGATGCATGGAATTATTTCAATTTTTTGTATATGTTGAGGTTTTTCCTGTGCCTTAGTATGTGCTTGATTTTGGAAAAAATTCCATGGGGTGCTTAGTAGAAAGTATATTCCTTGGTGCTTGGGTGGAATATTCAGTAAATGTCTGTTAGGTCCATTTGGTATATCATATTGCTCAGTTCAGATGTCTCTCATTTATTCTTCCACCAGTTGACCTGTCTAATGGACACAGTGTGGTATTGAAGTCCCCTACTGTGTGTTGGGATTAATCTGTGCCTTAAAGTCCCATAGAATTGTGTTTATGAAGTTTGGGGCACCAATTTGGTGAGTATCTATTCATGATTATGAAGTCTTCATGGTTGATTTTTCCTTTGATAAGCATTAAGTGACCCTCTTCATCTCTTATGATTAGTTTTAGCTTTTAGTCTACTTTGTGTGATATTAGAATAGAAACTTCTGCTTGCTTCTTAGTGCCATTTGCTTGGAATATTTTTCTATTCTTTTATCTTAAGATAGTGCCTGTCATTGAGGAGGAGATGTTTTTCTTGCCGACAAAATTTCAGATTATTTTATTTGTCCATAAATAATCCATTTTGGAAAGGGTTAGGCAAATGATTCTTAATCCATTCTACTAGTCTGTGTCTCTTGATTGGGGAGTTCAGTCCATTAGTATTTAAAGTTATTTTTGAGAGATGTATACTGCTTTCCATCATTTTAGTTTCTGGTTGTATTTTTGGTCTATGTTTGTATTTCCATGGTTATAACTTCATTAACTACTTTCTGTTGTCACTTGTGTATAATCATTCTTTTCTTCTGCCTTTTGTATTGCTTCAACTATTCTCTGAAGGGTTGGATTTCTGGGCATGAATGCTTTCAGCATTCATGCCCAGAAATAGGCTGAAATAATGGTTTTAATGTGTCAAACCTAGTAGACCTCCACTTGCTAGTTTTTCATTATTCTCCTATGGTGTTTGTGGTGAGTGAGTGCTTTTCCTACATCTCTTGATCATGTGATTAGGGGGCTTGAGAAATAAGGAATAGAGAAAACTGAATTGAGAAGACAACAGATAGCATCCAATGTTACAAATGGTTCATATAATGATGTAGATATTCTATTCTGATTATTGGATAGGATAATCAAAAGATTTTACTTATTCGTGTTGGTCATCAAAGTACAGAAAACATATAATTCAAGAAAAGACTGGGACAATGAACCAGGAAAAGTGATGTGTATGATGGTTTTATGGGTAAAGTTTAGGCAATGGCAGTCCTCATATCCCTATATTCCTTCTCCAGAATCCAGAGATATGGAATTTTTAGTGAGTTGGGAAGTTGGGAAATAATGTTTTCATGCCATGGAAACAGAAAAAAAAATATCTCAGCAGTCAACACTACAGGTAAGTACATTATGTACTGAATACTGCACTGTTAAGTTCTTGGAACATTTGAAGAAGGAAGAATGTAGCAATTGGAAAATATGATACATGAGTAAAATGAAAGGTAACAGTGTGAAGAAGCTCATAGTTTTTCCAATACATTAAATTTAAATTAATGTAAACTTTAATGTTTATTTTATTCTCTTTTATTCATAAGTAAATTTATTTTGGGTATCTCTTTATAATCAATATCGCTATCTTGTGAGGTTATTATACTGTTTTAATTATTTTAAAATCATTACAAGGTATATTGTTTAAATAGTTACAAAGCATAATAATTTGCAGTTGTAAACAACAAAATTTGAAAATTCAAACTAACACCAAATCCTATGGCTACGCTGAATGTTATTTGCTCAATGTAACCTCAAGTATAAAATTTGCATTCTTTTTTATTTATTTTTTTTATTGATGCTTTGTGTATTTCATACAACATTTTCCAATTCAGTTCAGGCATATATCCCCTTCCCTTCCCGCACCCCACCCCTACCCATCCCAGATCATGCATTCTGCCATAAGTTTTCTGCATCTTTCTCTGCTTTTTTGTTTTGTTTTGTTTTCATTTTGTTTTTTAACAATAAGTGATAATTTGTGAGTACAAGCATCCTTCATGTAAAACCAGTTTGTAAGCAGTTGTGCCCAAACCCACACAGCTCATGGGTCCCACCATCCAGCAGGGGGGGGGCGGGGCTTGTATGTTCAATCAAGTTGATCAAATGAGTGTCCAGTCTATATTGTTGTAGTTTCACCATTAACCCCAATTGAAGCCCTTACATTCTACCACGCCCCCTCTTCCGCAGATTGTTCCCTAGGCTTAGAAAAGGGGCACAGGTGGATGAGAAGTAAAACACTCTACTTTCTCTGGAGCTGATGTCTTGGTCTCTAGTCAGTTCTGGCTGTTTTCTTTCATGGGCTGCCAGCTTGTCCAGGCTTAACCTTTCGATCCTACTAATGAAGCACATGCAATTAGATATTTAGG
>VZQC01011251.1:1536668-1976414 GCA_009823505.1 Rhizomys pruinosus
CCCCCCCATAGAATAAGGAGAAATAAGATGATGATGAGGTCGTTCTCCAGCTGTAGATTGGAGCCAGCTGTTATAGAGGTATTCTCTTGTAAAATCAGTAAAACTGCCTTCTTTAATTGACTAATGGACATAGAAACTGTGAAAAGGATTATTCTCTATTCAGAACCAAATATAATGCTAAAGTCTCCTTAAGCTATGCACTTAAACAAAATCTATTAATACAGGAGCTCTGACATCAACAATGGATTATTCTACCAAGGAGATGTTGGCCAGGGGATCCAAGCCCCCACAAATGGTAAAGGCTTCTTGCCTCCAAACTGGGATATATGCAGGAAGAGAGACGATAAGGCCCTGCTGTTGAAGACCCGATATAAAATTTGCATTCTAATCACTTTATAACTCAGTAGTTCATGTTTTCATGAAAAATATAATAAATGAGACTAAAATAGCAGTATAATAAATTTCTTCAGGAAAAATTAATACAATCGTACTATGAAAAGCTTTGATGGGGACAAGGGTGTAGTCCAGTTTGTAGAGAACTTCCCTAGCAGAGGTAGCGTAGATCCCCAGCACTTTATAAATCATGCTTTGTGAGGCAAGCTTGCTTGTATCCCCAGCACTGGGAAGGTGGAGGCAGGAGAATCAGGAATTCAAATTCATCCTATGTTACTTAGGAAGTTTAAGGCCAAAGAGAGAGAATCATAGGCATAGAGAGAGAGAGAGATGTGGTTATTAGTGAAGCAATGAGGACATGGAACTCAACTGGCTTGCTGACAATGTGAATTGGGAAAAATCATTTAGAGTACAATTTAGCGATCCTTATTAAAACTACAAACACATGGGTACTTTGCCATAAAATTATACCTCTGTGAAAACCATTTTTCACATGTCCAGATAGAAATTTTCTCCTTTTTTGTTTTGAGTTCATATTGTAGAAAAAAGTCCCTATTATTCTCAATTCAGAGAGAGAAAGAGAAAAGTAAATAAAATGTGACATATTTATGAACTGGATTTCTACATTACAGAAGTATACACATGGAATAGACATAGATTTAAAAAGATTATGAATGGAGAAAAACAAAACAAGGCATGGTAAGAAAGGTTTGCATCTAATGTACATAAATTAGGTAAAATTGACTTTTACTAGAAGGATGGGAACAAAACTAATCTTTTGTGGTACTGAATTTGTTACTCTAAAATATGAATAATGTTTGAAACTGTATCTCAGGTTACGTCCACCTTGTTGTTTCTGAGTTTTCTCCATTTCTTAGGAAAAAAAAATAAAAAGTAGGAAAATGTTATATACACAATTCTTTTTCTTAATTAGAGTTAAATTAGTGAACAATAATAGGCTATTGAACAAACGTATTGTTAATCCTTCTTTGGACCCTAGATTTAGAGTGTAAGGCTGTAAGAAGATAAATGTCATTGTTAGTCTGATGTCTGTTCAATATTCCGTATAGAACAGATATCAGAAAAGGTGAGTTAAACTAATCTATTTGTGTGCAAAATAAATTCATAGATTGTGTCCCTCAGTGCTAATAGGGAAGTCATGTTCATGCAGCAGTTTCTGGGATGTCAGCCAATGAGTATTTCATGACACACATTTCTGAAAACAGATGAGTTAATTTTTAATTAAATTATAATAGAGGGAGACTTACTGGGAAGGAATACTTCTTATTATAATCCATAACTGGAAATTCAGTTTACAATTCTTTCACATCTAATCTGGAAATTTAAACATCTATTTTATACATTAGTATCTTATATTTGCAACTATTGTTTCCTGAAAAGACTAATGATATCACTGTGTTTATTTTTTTAAATATTTTATTGAAGTTTTGTGAATTTTATACATCATTTCTTAATTCAATTCAGACTTGTTTCCCCTGAATGCCCCGCACCCCTCCTGAGTTCATGCAGTCTGCCATACATGTCCTATAGCCCCCTTCTGAGTCTTTTCAAAGTTTTTCAAAGCAGAGAATTATTTTTTGGGGAGAACTTTACTGCTTCAGTCAGTTCCCTGTCCCAGTTCTTTTGTTGTTGTTTCCTCCAATCCATATTGTTTTAACGTATATATATATATATNGCTCGTGGCATCAGCCATGGGTTATTCCTCCAAGGAGAGAGCCAATAGCCAATTAGGTTTGGGATATACAGGCATATGGCTGCCTCTGCTGCACAGTATTTCCAGGCAGGCGGGGTGTAACTGGTGCTGATGATGGAGTCTTCTTGACTCAGGGAGACCTGCATTTGCTTTATTGGTTGAGTGGCCTTTGGTAACACTCTCTGATATTCCAGAGGCCATCTATATACTTGCATGTGTAGTCTCAATACATCTTTCCCATGTTAACGTCAGGTCGTTGGCAGCAGGGCCTTATCGCCTCTCTTCTTGCAGGTATCCCAGTTTAGAGGCACTAAACTCACCTGCCTGGAAATACTGTGCAGCAGAGGCAGCCATATGCCTGTATATCCCAAATCTAATTTGCTATTGGCTCTCTCCTTGGAGGAATAACCCATGGCTGATGCCACAAGCTTACATCCTCTACAGGTTAGGAGATGTTATAAGCCACAGTAAGACCCTGTCATATTTAACAGGAAAAATGTAATTCACGGATTAATATATCATCCAAACATATGTGTCTATACCAAAGTAACCCACCATAACTATTAGTGCTGTTTAAATACCTATATATCTAATTGCTTGTGTTTCATTAGTAGGATAGAAAGGTTATTCCTGGAAAAACTGTCAGCCCATGAAAGGAAACAGCCAGAATTGAGCAGAGTCCAAGACAACAGCTCCAGAGAGAGTAGACTGTTTTGCTTCTCATCCACCTGTGCCCCATTTCTAAGCCTAGGGAACAATCTGCAGAAGAGGGGGCGTGATAGAATGTAAGGGCTGCGATTGGGGTGAAAGGTGAAACTACAGCAATGTAGTCTGGACACTCATTTGATCAAGTTGATTGAACATACAACCCCTCACCCCCCGCTGGATGGTGGGGCTGTGGGGGTTTGGGCACAACAGCCTGCAAATTGGTTTTACATGAAAGATGCTTGTACTCATGGATTATCACTTATAGCTAAAAAATGAAAAAAAAAACTGAGAGAAAGATGCAGGACAGTTATGGCAAAATGCATGATCTGGGATGGGGTGGGGGTGGGGAGGAAGGGAAAGGGAAATATGCCTGAACTGAATTGGAAAATGATGTATGAAATGCACAAAGCATCAATAAATAAATTTAAAAAAACACAAAATCATATTTTGTCATATGGGATTGACATTTTTCCCTTTCAATTTTATATTACTCTAAAATATGCATACATACCCTCCACCCATATATCAAAATTATAAAGTCTTAAAATAAGTGGTAGGTTAATTCTAGAGCCTGTTAAGGGATTCACATTCTAAGAGCTCATTTGCTTTTAGAAAAAGAGAAATATAACATTAGTGTTATTCAGTTTGCCTTTCAAGTAGGTACTTGGTGCTAGCATCCACAAATGAGGGATACCATTCATCGTTTGTTTTTCTGGGACTGTGTTACTTCACTTAGCATAATATCTCCTTGGTCCATCCATTTACCTGCAAATTTCATGATGTCATCTTTCTTTACCGTTGCATAGAACTCCATTGTGTAGACGTACCACATTTTCTCTATCCAGTAGTTGGTTGAGGGGCACTTGGGTTGGTTCTAGCTCTTTGCTATTGTGAAAAGAGCTGCAATAAACATAAATGTGCATGTATCTCTGTGGTAGGATGAGTCTTGTGGGTCTATATCCAGGAGTGGTATGACTGGGTCAGGCGGTAGGCTCATTCTGAGTCTTTTAATTCATTGTGTTTATTAAAGGAGATGATGGATGTACAGGTCTTATATGCAGCCTGGCAAATATCAAAGGTAGACATCAATGCAAATGAATAATAATTCTACCAGACAGGTTTTAAACTGAAGTTAAAATGCTGTAAGTTTTGGGCTGGAAAGATGACCTAGCGGTTAAGAGCGCCGACTACTCTTGCAGAGGATCCGGGTTCAATACCCAGCACCCACATGGCGGCGGAGAACCGTCTGAAACTCCAATTCCAGGAGAACTCCAGTTCCAGGGAAATCTGAGACCCTCTTCTGACCTCTGCGGCATTGCACGACATGGGTGCACACACTTGCATGCAGACAGTACATTCATACACATACATAAATAAATAAAATTAATAAAAATAATTTTTAAAAATGCTGTAAGTTTTTTGCCATGTTTTTCTCTTTTAGAGAAGCTAATAAAAATAATGAAGTAGAAAAAAATCTTCTAAAAAGAAAACAAAATATAGAGAAAAGAAAGAGTGTTATAATTATTGAATATAATGATTTATCACTTGCAGTGATTTCCTGAAGTTAATAACTTTGGGAAACATTAGATATTTTAGAAATTTACAAGCACATTTTGCTTCTTTGTTTTTTCTTCTTATTCATTCCCTAGTACATTATATTTAGGTCCTAGTTGGTAACTTGAACATTTCAGTGTTCTGAAGGAGAAGATATATAAGCTAATGTCAACTTTTCTAGTGTCTATCATCTATCATCTATCACCTCTCTACCTATCTTTCATCTATCTATCATCTATCTATCTATCATCTATCTACCTATCTATGTAACCTATCTATCTTTTTCATCTATCTCTATATCTATCATCTATCCAACTACCTATCATCTATTATCTCTTTTTTACCTATCTATCCATCACCTATTATTCACTTACCTATCTATTCACTTATCATCTGTCATTCCATCAATCATCCATTCACCCATCCATCCATTCATCTGTCCATTCATTTATCTGTCATAAATATGCCTAAATAGTTCTTTCTTTTATCTGTTTACTATTCATCTAATCCTTCCAGTATCTAGGTATCTAATGAAATCACCTGAACCCTTCATTTAATCAGAAGCAAGTTTTACCTCCTGGCCATTGATCCTAAGTTGCACAGTCCACACATTTCAATACCATTGACCATATAAATACAGCAAAGTAAAGGCTGGAGAACAAGTAGCTTCCACCACTGGAGCAAGTACTCTCTCTACAAAGTTCAGTATGTCAGGTGGCTGTTTTGCAGCCTTACAAGAGAGATTATTAATCACTTACAGTAGTAATCCTTAATCATTTGTTTTACTATTTATTCTGCCATTCTCTACAGATCTAGAGATAAAACCCATAGATACAAGCTTAATCTCTTACCTAGAACCAAATACAGGGGCCCAAACAAATAGTTGTAGACACAGGGCATCTTACTTAGTGGTAGCATGCAGGAGAACCTGGAGTCAATACCAACGCCATTTTGTACTTCAAAATTGATACATTGTGTGTGTGTGTATGTGTGTGTGTGTGTGTGTGTGTGTATGTGTGTGTTTGTGTGTGTGTATGAATGAATCTGCGATCAAATGGCTGAAACAATTATCAGTTTGCCCCTTATCTCATGTCCTCCCTGATTTACCATTGTCCACAGCCCTTTGTTCTGCCTGCTTCCATTTCTTTCTTTCCTTTCTTTGTTGGGGCTTTTGTTGCTCAGCCATGATCAGTGTCCAACTCCTTGTAGTTGGAGTTCAGCCAGCCATGTGTTTTCCCAAAACATTAAAACCAATTTGAGAAGAAATGAAAACTAGTGTCTGCTAGTGGAAGACATAAAGACTAGCATACATGAGTTGAAGATTAAATAACGAAATATGTAAACCATGGATCAGAAAGGCTTCTAACATTGAAAGAAAGCACTCTAAAGAAAGCACTGTGGATACTTGGGAGCTCCCATGCATGGAAAAGGAATTTACTATGAAGAAGAATGCATGATTTAAACACTTTAAAATGAATAATTAAAGGATTTCAGAATATCAATGACACTTCCAACTAAGCATTTATTGAGATGTTATACACTCTTTTAGCAATATTGAATGAATAAACCTTTATATTAATCCTAAGTATTGTTTCACTCTCAGTTCCAGTTTCAGAGATGAGGAACCTAAGAACCAGAGAGGATAAAACAGTGATTTGCCACAATCATGTGGCATACAAGGACAGATTGAGGGTCCCTTCCTGTGATTGTCTCCAAGTTACCTTGCTTTGTATAGGACCAAAATTGAGAAAAATATATTGGTTAATGCGACAGATTGCAGTTTCCAATCCTACTAGCGACTAGGGCTTCTAGCCCTAGTATCACATTGTCAAAAGACTGGAACTTTAATGTGTTATTTCTGTTTCATACTGCCTTCTAAAGATACTGGTTAGATGTCAGAAATAAGACTACAAAGTCAACATTATCCACTGTCACCATTGGCACTGATATTCTCAAATTGCTGAACAGTTTTGTTCTTTCTCATAAGACACCTGGCATGCCTAGAATGCTTTTCCTGAAACCTTTTTGCCTGGGCCTTGCCTGATGTAAAGGTCAAGTTTTCTTATTACTTCCAAATCATGGCGTTTTTTTCAAAATCTTATTATAATGCTTGTGTAACTAAACAAGTTATATTCCTTTAAAGATAAATTTCAGCCTTGACTATCCAGGGCTGAAAGCAGACTCTGTTAGTGTTGAATAGTAAATAAAAGAAGGATTGAGAGATTAAGATTTACATGTCTTTCCTAATGTAAAACTTCCAAAATATCATGTATTTTGATTACAAATTGAGACAGACTTGATCAACACTTTTTGTATTAGCATTTCAATGAAACTCCAATTGTTCTGAGCAGGCAAAGATATTCTGAAAAATAGAGATAGAGCCAGTTACTGTATTTTTAGCATGGGCATGCATTAATCCAAGCAAACAGATCCTGAAATGAGAAAGTAAAGTAACTAAACTTAATTGACCAAGGATGCAAAGAATTAACTGTCATTAGATAATTGTTTGACAATTTATTTGAGTGGTCAGCTTATGGATCTCTGCATTCAGGCACAAGAATGGACTGGTGATAAATAGCTGTCCATAAATATACTTCACTCTCTAAAATAGGTGATATGTAAACATAAGGTATTACTTATACCTGCCAATAGAAGGAGGTATGAAATGAGATATTTTATCGTTCCCATTCTCTTGTTATGTCTTTTCTTCCTTCAGACAAACACTAAGAAAACCTATAAAAATAAATCTATCCACGAAACGACTGGCTCACAGGATTCATTTTCATTGCAGCTATAGTTCTCCATCTTGGTACACTACCCGACTTAAAGCAATAGGCTGAAGAAGTAGCTGGGTAATTGCATTCTACTAGTTTCTCTACATTGTAACTCAATAAATCTGGCATGTAATATAAAATTCTTTAATTAACTCAAAGAACTAACACACATCATATATCTTTCTGTAAAAGCAGTTGATTCTTCTGATGGCAAAATTAAAACAGTTTCAAATTTAAACAATACAAATGTGTGTAAAACTGAAAAGGAGACTGAAAAGTAACAATAGCTGGACACATCGACTTTTAAAGGTTTAATACCTCTATTTCTAAAGCTGTAGCGATCCATGTAATTAATGCTTATGCTTATATTTTTTAGATTGACTCACTCTGTACATATATGAAATTTGTTTTTCTCTAATAATACACAGTTACTCCCCATTAGTAGGGTACTCTACCTGCCAGTCTGACAACTTTGAACCATTTCACCTTGTACCATTTGTTCTCATTTCTGTACATGGTGAAGGCATGCATTTCTATGTACAAATTATTTGAAATATTTACTTTATAAGAATGGATTGAATTATATTTAAATATACTCTATAAGATGGACTGAATTATATTTAAAAAGTGAAGGAATTTGCCAAATCACTTCATAGAATGTTGCATGCCTTTATATTCCATTAACCATCAATGATAGTGCATTGATTCTTTCAACTTCAGATTAATTCCATTCTTTCTAATTTATTGCAATTTGATTCTCAAAAATAAAATGGAAATTATAGTTAATATAGCCTCATAGCCATAAATCAGGTATACCAGGTACACCCAAGTCTTTTTTTTTTAATTTATTGTAATTAAATTCTCAAAAATAAAATGTAGAGATGAACTAGTGTGCTTTCATAATAAAAATGTGTATTTTTCAAGTTTTATTAATGTTATACAAAGCTTCCTTAGATAATCTCTTTAAATTTCTCATATAACTTCACTATGTTGTGTAGATGTTGTTTTGGTCATAATACTATAAATGTAATCATTTTGGATTGTGCATGTAGTTATGCTGCATAATATATAAGTATACATTATGGATTTTTTTCTACTTTTTGTGCAACTGACTCTCTGTAAGGGAATGATTAGCCTGGTAACTGTATATTTGTTTATAACTAACTAAAGCTAAATTAATATGCTTTGAAAATACTTTATGTTTATTAGCATATTTCTATGTATATAACAGTCCATATTTCCTTAACATGAGGATACAGATTTATTCTGTTATTTGTGACCTACAGAACAATATCTTATAATACATACGCAAGTGGCAAATAAATATAGTGTATGGTTATTTCTATATAGCATAATATAGAGCATACATAACACAGGAACTATGCAGTTTTGTACCTTTAAAAGTATTAATATTTAGAAAAGCAGCAGTTTTATGGAAGAAATTTACCCTCCATGTATGCTGTCTTATATGATGACACTGAGGTTGTATTACCTGTGGCCTGTGCTACTCATTTAACCTACCACTTCTTTGTGTTAAGCATTACTCTGGTATCATTTTTCATCTTTTTCCTTAAAAATGTTCTCAAAGATGCTTTATTTCTATATTATTATATTTCTTGCTTGATTTTATAGTCCATTTCCTTTCAAAATATAGATTTCTTTTGTTTAACTTTATCATGTCAGAAAGTTATACTTTCTGATCATAAATAGATTATCATTATCTCTCTATGTCCTATGTTTACTAATTTCTGACATTTACTCAGTACTTTATAAATACAGATTAATTTATTAACATTAAAATTAATACTTTTTGTTATTTAATTTTATAACATAAAATAATAGTTTTCAATATTTCAGTGGAAAGAAGGAAGAAAGTTAAGCTCGTAAGGATTGAGGCAGGAATCAGAAGTTACTGTGATATGTGTAACACGAAGACTTTTATTACAGGGAATAACAGATGTGATGTCACTGGAAGGGGATTTTGCAATCCTTGTGAAGCAGTGCCTAGTCATCAGAGCCTCCTACAGCAACACCAATAGCTCTGCAGACTTCCATCTTCCCAACTGTAAAGAACAGCAGAGACCTCTAAGAACTTTGTTGTAGCTATCAATATTAAGGGTGTCAGACAAGTGGCCTGCAGCATCAGATGTTCCAAAGAGCTTGGTTACTGAAGCATTCCATCACCAATAAGGGCTTTTTCTTAGATATTTCCCCCTTCAGAAAGTTCCTCTCATCAACAGACTCTAACCCAGAATAAAAGAGAACTGTGGGAAATGTATTTCTAAGCATGTCCTAAGTAAACACAACAAAGCAAAACAACAAACAACAACAACAACAACAACAAACAGAGGATCCATGGGCAGGGAATAAACAACAGTGATGAATCTGGAATATCCAATAGCCAACCTATTAACATGATCACCAAACAATCCAAATGCCTTTTCCTCTCCCAAATCAACTTCCTTTTATACATTTAGAGGTCTGGAATGATTTGTGCAGATCATTACCACAAACTACCTTTACATTGCCATGGTGATATTTCAAGAGTTGTATTGTAGTAAATATGGTTACAGCTACAACCGACTTTGTTTAAGAAATTTTAAATAGGTCATTCATTTAATTGACCCTATAAGTACAGTCTTTGAATTTCATGTTTATAGCTTTCCATTTAAAATTATGTATATACTGTTTGTTAATTTTGCTGGTGATATTTAATCTAAATTTCCAGTATCTCTTCTTCATGTGCAGTATTTTGTTCATTTACTTTAAAAAAAAATAAAAATTTATTTTATTGAGCATTTGTACAACTCATACGACTCCCAATCAAACCCAACCCCCTTATACCCAGCCCCCATCAGAGCTCATGGCTTACAAGATCCAAGCTAAGCCCTGTCTAGTCAAGCCCCCAAACCCAGATGACCTTCTGTGTAAATAGATCCACTGGAGTCTAGTCATAACATCTAAGAATCCTAGGTAAGGCATACTCTTTCTTATCCAACAGTACTCCGTCTCTTGTAGTTCTCAGTCCAGGGTCAGTCCCCCACATATTTCTCTTGCTCTGCATTGAGACCTTGTCCCCATTGGCATGGCTTACATGCCTGATACCTACATTGCCATAGGTTTACATGTAAAATCTTAGTCATTTGTTTTCTTCTTTTTTTTTTTTTTGAGTAGTTCATATATTCTGGAAATCAATGCTTTGTCAGATGTATCTGTGGTGAAGGTTTCCTCCCACTCTGTGGGCTTTCTCTTCACTTCCTTGATTGTTTCTTTTGATGTACAGAAGCTTTTGTGTTTAATGAGGTCCTGTTTGTTAATTGTTGATCTTAATTCTTGCACAGCTCCTGTCTGATTTAGGTAGTCTTTTCTTACTCCTATGTCTTGTAGTCCGCTGCCAACTTTTTCTTCTATCACCTTCAGAGTTTTGTGCTTCACGTTGAGGTCTTTGATCCATCTGGAGTTGACTTTTGTACAGGGTGAGAGGAAGAGGTTTAATTTCATTCTTCTACAAGTGGTGATTGAGTTTTGCTACCACCACTTGCTGAAGATGCTGTCTTTCCTCCATTGTGTCTTCTTGGTCCCCTGTCAATTATGAGGTGACTGAGATTGTATGTGCTTAATTCTGAAACTTCAGTTTTGTTCCATTGGTCAACAGGTATGTTTTGTGCCAGTACCAAGCTGCTTTTTTTAAATTTTTGTATGTGTATGAATGTACTGTCTGCATGTAGGTTTGTGCACCCGTGTCGTGCAATGCCGCAGAGGTCAGAAGAGGGTCTCGGGTTCCCCTGGAACTGGAGTTCTCCTGGAATTGGAGTTACAGATGGTTGTCAGCCGCCATGTGGGTGCTGGGGATCGAACCCCGGTCCTCTGCAAGAGCAGTCGGTGCTCTTAATCGCTAGGCTATCTCTCCAGCCCCCAAGCTGTTTTAATGACTATAGCCCTGTAGTATATTTTGAAGTCTGGTATAGAGATCCCCCTTGTATTGCTCTTTTCTCTCAGGGTTGCTTTGGCTATTCGGGGTCTTTTGTTTTTCCAAATGAAATTAAGGACTTTTTTTTTTTCAAGCCTGTGAAGAAACTCTTGGGGATTTTAATTGGGATTGCATTGTATCTATAGATTAATGTGTAGAATGGACATTTTTACTATATTAATTTTCCACCCATGAGCATGAGGGTTCTTTTCAGTTATTCTATACTTTGACCTTTTTATAAAATGAATAATCCTGGGGCTGGAGAGATGGCTCAGCAGTTAAGAGCACCAACTGCTCTTGCAGAGGACCTGGGTTTGATTCCCAGCACCCACATGGTGGCTAAGAACCGTCTTTGACTCCAGTTCCAGAGGAATCCGACACCCTCTTCTGGCCTCTGTGGCATTGCATGACCCGGGTGCACCAATCTATATGCAGACAGTACACTCAAACACATAAAAAAAAAAAAAAAAAAAACCCGAATATCCCTATTTATTTGTCAATAAAACTCCTTTAAAAGCTTAAACTTCTGCTTATAAAATTATGGCAAAAAATATGCCCCAAAGTATAGAATTAGGTACCCATTTTCTCTGGTATAACAGAAAAGAAAAATTTTGAAAATGTGATGCTAGATTTTATTTGTGCCATGTAGAATTTCATCAAATTAACATTTTAATTTTGTACACATTCCCTCTAATTTACATAAATACTTTCCTCTATTAATCTAACATGAATATTAAGATGATTCCCTCTTTTGTAGTCCTTTATTATTCCAGTGGAAAATTAGCTCTAACTAAAATTATTTGGGAAAGCACCAGAACATAAGTGAGCTGGTATGCCTAAGAACTGATGGAGTCTTAGAAAATGGGACCTATAAGGGGGCTGGAGAGATGGCCTAGCGGTTAAGAGCACCGACTGCTCTTGCAGAGGACCCGGGTTCGATCCCCAGAACCCACATCGCAGCTAAGAACCATCTGTAACTCCAATTCCAGGAGAACTCCAGTTCCAGGGGAATCTGAGACCCTCTTCTGACCTCCGCGGCATTGCACGACACAGGTGCACAAACCTACATGCAGAAAGTACATTCATACACATACAAAAATAAATAAAATAAAATAAAAATTAAAAAAGAAAATGGGACCTATAAAAAGGACAGTTAGAGGCTAGCTATGTGACAGTACAGGGCAGATCACCAGGCTGTGATGAATACTCCAGTTTTATGCTAAAAGCAATGGACATTGAATGTGTCATTAATTTCTCATATTCATGATACTTATTTTGATTTGTATTATGATTGTAGTTATTTTTTCAGTTTCACCTTAACTTACAAATGCATGTCTGTTCTTTTACTATGTATTTACTGATAATGTTGAATTTCTTCAGTTTCTAAAATTTAGTGAATCTGAAGAGGTGGATCATCAGATAAAAGCATACCTGCTTTTAGAGAAGACCCGAGTTCAGGTTTAAACACCCATTTTTGGTGGCTTGCAGCTACCTGTAGCTCCACCTCCTGAGGGATCAATAACCTGTTCTGGACTCTGCAGTCGACTGCATTCAGGTGTCCACATCCCCACATGGGCACAGTTTCATAATTAAAAATAAAAATTAAGCCGGGCGTGGTGGCGCACGCCTTTAATCCTAGCACTTGGGAGGCAGAGGCAGGCAGATCTTTGTGAGTTCAAGGCCAGCCTGGTCTACAGAGTGAGTTCCAGGACAGCTGGGGCTACAGGGAGACCCTGTCTCAAAAAGACAAAAATAAAAAATAAAAAAATAAAATAAAATAAAATAAATAAAAATTAAAAAAATAAAGATAAAAATTTAACAAAAGAATGAGAAAAAAAAGTTTGTTACGACATTGTGTCTAACCATAGTATTTATCTTATGGTAGTGCTTCTTAATATTTCTTATACAAGGCTGCTTGTACTTTTGTCCAAGATTGTTTTTTAATATATTATACAGTAGTAAAAAGTATCAGTCTGGTATAACACAGCCTTTCTGGATGCTTAACGACTATACTTAATGCCTATACCAATTTGGCCGAGGGACCTAAGAGACAACTTTGTTCCTTACCTTCAGAGGTCAACTAAGTCCCAGGGAACTATGCATGGGGACATCTCTTGAAATATCCTGCAAATGTGGGTCACCAGTCTTCCTGTACAGGAAAGTCTTGGAGATCTACTAATGGGACTTCAGCCAGTGTCCAGTCTATAAAGAGAAAAGTCTGCTCACGCTTCAAAAAGGGAAGCCTGATCTAGCAAGACTGACTTTGTCCTCCAGTGGTTGGAACTGGTAAATGAAATGCCAAAAGGATCCAGGGGCTCCCTCCCCACCCTCCCAAACCCGAGGACCAGATCCTCAACTGACCTTGTGGAAACAAAAACCTTGGTTAATCTGGTCTAACAGTGTGGCCTTAAGCATCCAAAAGGAAAATATAAGCATAAATAAATAATTATTAAGACCTGAGAAATTGTACTTCAGGTATAAAACTTGAGATATTAGTATAAAAAAAAAAAAAAAAAAAAAAAAAAAAAAAAAAAGAAAGAAAAAAAGCACTGTTTGTCGTTTTGCCTGTCTTCAATTCTTACTGGCAAGTGCAGCTACCCTGTGGCTGCCACTGCTTTTACCATCCTTCAAAGGTATGAGACACAGCTTTTCACCCTTTCACCCTTCCAATAGGGACTGAAGACTCATGTCTCTCCAAGAATCCTCCAAACCTTCAGTCCCAGATGGGGACTGCTGAGACATCCAACTTATGGACTGAGTAACTGCTGGGGTTTCAGCCTCTTCGGAGTAAATACTACCATTGTTGGACTACCCAGGCTGTACCACAGAGACCAGTACAGGAAGATCAAGACAGGACGCAGTGCTTACTGAACCTCATTTAGTGACCATGTGAAGGGAAGACCACAGTGTGGAGTATAAGGGCAGATCTGATTGTTGTTTGGGCTTGCCAAGGAAGAGCCTTCTTCAAACACTTCTTTAAGGAAATCATGACATCTTTCAGCCTAATAAAGAAAAAAAAAAAGAAATCATAAGCTGAATATGCTAAAACCTATGATGTCATAATCTTGATATATGCATATTTTGGAGTGATGCAATTGGAAGGAACAACAACAACAACAAGATTGGGCCAAAGAACTGACTGAAGAGGTGATCTTCTGCCTGAAACAGCAAACTTCTGCATCAAAAAATTTAAGAGACTGAGAAAATGATGAAAAACATATTTGGCAGAATGCATGAGCTCTATCTATTGGGGTATGGGGGTGAGGGGGGAATAGGTGTAGATTTGATTGGGAAATTTTGTATAAAATTCACAAAGCTTCAATAAAATTGGCTTTGGGGAAAAAAGAGAAAAAATAAAAATTTTAAAATGAATAAATAAATAAATGAAATTTAGTGAGAATGTGTTTGTTAATGCATATGAATCTCTATTAAACAAATCTCAAATTTTAAGAACATTGAGTGGTCTTCAGTTTGGGGAGCCTGTGGAAAATCTGACATGGGTCTAGTTGCCACTCAGATAGGCTTCTGACCTGCTTCTCTGCTGTCTTTCTGCCAGTGCTGTGAGGACCATGAATCCTCTGCTCCAAACACCATCAACACTATCCCCTCCAAGATCAACTGTATCTTCTCAAGCATGAACCATAAAATAATAATAATAATAATAATAATAATAATAATAATAATTTCCCATAAGGCACCACTGTCAACTGTTTTGTCACCTGAAAGAAAAAAGCTAAGATATATGTACATTTAATATGAGAAACATTTCTCTGTGATAAGTTCAAGGTAGAGCCGTTGTACATTGCTAGAATATGTGGGCATTCCATTTAGCCAGAGCCCTGCTAATTACCTGCTTGATTTTGGAACCTGCCTGACACCACTACCTTTGATGCTTTGGACAAAATATTGTCACATTCCTGTATTGATCCTGAGTACACACCTCAGTTTCGGTCAGCTAGCACCCTGTATATACTGTAAATTCCTGTACTCCCCAGCCCACATTTGCATGTCACAAGGTCCAATATAAATACCCCAGGTTGTAAAAGTAAAGTTGAGTTATTCCCCCATGGAATTTCTCCTGGCTCGTTACTGAGTCCATCCCTCCCCCCTCTCTGTACCTTCTCCCTCCCCTTCACTTCCACCACTAGGATGTGGCAAGCTGATAGGCAGGCAGGAGCACTCCAAGGAATCTGCAGTCACTAGCAGTGGTCAAGGGAGGAAGAACACTGAAAAGCTACAAGAATATGTGTCTTGTCTCTACAATTGATACTGACAACCTGTTTCACAAACAGGTAGAACTTAACCTGATGTCCTAAGTAAATGACTTCCATTTGTGCCACACTCTCTTCAAAATTGCAATAATTTTTACCCTTTGAATGGCAGGTGAGATATAAGTATCTCCTTTTGGTTTGTATGCAACTCATTTTTTTGGTAGAGGTCGGTCATGAGGTCAATAATCCTGTCAGTGCGAAGTAAAATTTGTTGGAGAGGTGTTTTGTTTAACCTGCCTTCATATATTTCTGTATCAGTGCATACTCTTCCTCATCCAGAAAGTTGGAAACTCACCCACAGAGTTAGAAATGTGCTCATATGACTTGGGAGCTTGGTAAGTGAGGGGTAGCATTGGGCAAATGGAAATTGAGCCACAAGAGTAACCACTGCTATAATTGCTTGTTGCAGTTAGATAGATATTCCATCCCTTTTTGGGTAGTTAGAAGATTTTTTTTACTTATTTGTGTAGTTTATCAACTCATGTATGCCACATAGATATCTTTCAAGAAAATCTGGGAGAAACTAAAAACAAATGTGTATCAGGTAGTTGGATGCATAAAGTTTAGATAATGGAAAATCTTTTCTCACATTGTCCCCATATTAATATTTGAACTTATTCTATAGATAAGAATTGAATTGTTAACTTTAGGTCTCTCACCTGTGATTACCCCTCTGTGATTGATACTTGCTAATAAAGAGCAGAATGTTGTAAACTCAAAGCCATATTATACAGAATTATATACATATAGTAAAATATTTGCTTAGAAGCAATTAAACATAAGCAATTAAATATAATACATGTATTTCTGACTCAATTTAACAATATCACTTTAATAGATTTCTTTTTACTTGTTTTTGACACAGGGTCTCTCTGTAGCCCCAACTGGCCTGGAACTTTCTATGAATACCAGGTTGGCAACAATCTCACAGAGATCTGCCTGCTTCTACCTAGTGGTAGTATTAAAGGCAGGTGCTGCCATGCCCGGCTAGACTTCCTTTCTCTATTATATGTTTTTGTTCATCTGAGAGGTAGGAAAGTTTGTGGAAATAGAAAATAAAATTAGCATTTGTTGTCAATTGCTCCTGGTAAATAGGGATGGCAGCACATGGCAGCACGAATTGAGTGGGGCCGTGAATCAAAATTGGTGTTGTAGATTATGTCTCTGAGTTATTTTGGAACAAAGCTACCTTTTGAATCGAATAAGGTAATGTTGAATTCATCTTAAAACTTACTGACAGAATGTAGTATTCTTTAACATTGTCAAAAAACTTCAAGAATAGAAAGAATCAAAGACTTGAAAGACTGAGTTTACTAAGGCAAAAAATTGTTAATCAACAAAAATTTTCATTCTTTAATCGCCCTTTTAGAAGGATATGCTGACGGTTCCAAAGTGAGTCGCTGTGACTTCTTTAAATTAAAACATTAAATCCTGCCTTGGCTGATAGAATTTCAGCAGAAATAGCAAGCTGCTCATCGAAAATACTGTACTCTAACATTAGTGATGAAATGTAGGGCAAGGACAATCTTGTAAATGCCAAAACAGGTTGTACCAATTATGCAAAATCCAGGAGGGCCCTCCTGTGAATATTTAGGCTGTGAAATACTTCAATTCCAAACAACTCCCAAAGCCTCTGTTTGTGAGCTGCTAGCTATTCCACAGGATCGTTAAATATAAATAGGAGGTTTTCTGATTTTTGCTGTTTCCACAAAAAATGGAGACTTACATATTTAAAAATTGTGACAAAGATGAAGGGCAAAGGGACCATTTAATATACTGCTAGTGGACATGTAATTAGCACAGTCATTATGTAAATCAGTATTGAGATTCCTTCAAAACTAAAAGTAGAGCTGCTTAATAACCCAGTTCTACCTGACTGTACCCCAACAATCCTGTCAACATGCCACAGAGTTAGTGGTACATTCATGCATATCGCATTTTTATAAGTGAAGTTACAAAGTGTGTGTCAACAAAGAACATGTGCTACAGATACACAACAGAGTATGTTATTCAGGCATAAAGAATAATGAAATTATGGGCTGGGGAGACGGCTCACCAGTTAAGAGGACTGGCTGCTCTTGTAAAGCATCCGAGTTCTAATCCCAACACTCACATAGTAGCTAAAAACCTTTAATAACTCAAGTTCAAGGGGATCTGATTATGCCACCCTCTTCTGACCTCTGCAGGCATTGTATGACATGAGTGAACTTACACACATGCAGGCAAAATACACTCATACACATAAAATATATTTTAAAAAAGAATAATGAAATTATGTCATTTGCATAAAAATGGGTATAACTGGTTATTATCTTATTAAATAAGTTAGACTCAGACAAATACACATTCTCTCACTTATAGGTCCTGGATTTTATAAATATACATAAAATCATAATCATGTATCTTATATACAATATGTGAATTATGTTATATAAAATGCAATGTATAGTCCCTGAACCGATAAACACAATTTGGGAAAGAAGGGGAAGGTTATAAGCTGATGAGTATAATAAACTACCTTGCAAAATACTTTACAAAAGTATCTTTGTGCATCCCATAAATATATACAATGAATAGGCACCAATAAATATTAAGGGCTGGAAAGATGGCTCAGCAGTTAAGAGCATTGGCTGCTCCTCAAAGGACCTGGGTTTGATTCCCATCACCTATCTGGCCACTAACAGCTGTCTCTAACTCCAGTTCCAGGGGATCCAATGCCCCATCCTGACCTCCATGGGCATTGCATGAAATGGGTGCACTTCTATACATGCAAGTAATATACACATACACATAAAATAAAAATAATGAAGAAAATATTTAAAAATAAGTAAATATTAAATAAAACCTTAACTAACATGTCAAAAAATTGTACATTGAAGTAGAATAGTATTCATTGTTTGTACCCTCATGTGTGTTCATGGGTTATTAGGTTTAAAAAAATAACCAAGGCACAGCCTTGTTGCCCTGCCAGGGTCTTGGGGACACTCAGAGACCTCCCACTTTGGGTACCAGAGAGAAAAGCAGTGTGAAAGGATAGGAAGCTAGAGAGGCAGCCTGCAAAAGCTGTGGTCAGGTGAGGTGAGGTGCACAGCCTTGCTGCTTTGCCAGGGGCTTGGGGATGATCAGAGACCTCCCACCTACGGTAGCAGAGAGAAGAGCAGTGTGAAAGGATAGGGAGCTAGAGAGGCAGCCTGCAAAAGCTGTGGTCAGGTGAGGTGAGGTGCACAGCCTTGCTGCTTTGCCAGGGGCTTGGGGATGATCAGAGACCTCCCACCTACGGTAGCAGAGAGAAGAGCAGTGTGAAAGGATAGGGAGCTAGAGAGGCAGCCTGCAAAAGCTGTGGTCAGGTGAGGTGAGGTGCACAGCCTTGCTGCTTTGCCAGGGGCTTGGGGATGATCAGAGACCTCCCACCTAAGGTAGCAGAGAGAAGAGCAACATGCACAGATAGAGAAGTGGCCTGCAAATTTTGTGGACAGGTTTGGTACGTCAGGGTAAACTGCCCCCCTCCACGCACTTGCTCAAGATACTGGTGCTGTGGTGGAGATGATAAGCTGCTGGTGCTGTTGTGGGGACCATCCAGCAGGCTCACCGTTAGTAATTCTAGGCTGCACAGCCAACACTGAGGAAGAAACCTGCAGAAAGTGGAGTGAATGACTAATCTTCCATATTAACATTTGAGATTAGGACCAGAATCCAAACAAATAAAAAAACAGAAAAGCAAATCCATATACCAAAGACACAATGAAAAACAACAATATGGGAAAAGCTTATAATAAATCCACACCAAACTCTACCTACCAGTCCTATAGAAGATTCCTGACAATGAGAGCTCTCTGGAAGGAACCCAAGACACCGACTTTAGAAGAAAAATTGTAGACATATTAAAAAAAAAATCAAAGAATATAAAGAACAAATCAGAGAACTAAGGGGAGGGAATGAAAAACTCATGTAGGAACTAGAAGGAAAGAATGATAAACTCCGGAAAGAACTAGAGGGAGAAAATGGCAAACTCTGAAAAACTAGCATGAAGAAGGAACACAAACTCCAAAAGAGACTACAGGGATAGAATGGCAAACTCTGGAAGAAGTGGAAACACGAAAAAAAAAAAAAAAAAAAACCAACCAGTGAGGAAAGGAGCTACAAGAAGAGAATGACAAGCTCCAAAAGGAAGTGGAAATACTGAAGAAAACACAGGATGAAATGAAAAAGGACATTGAACATTCATCCAATCAACAGGAAAGGATGGGAAAGCAGAAAAAAGAATATCAGACCTACAGGATAACACCGGACAACTAGAATCCTCAAGTAAAGATTATGAAAAACTAAAAAACAACACAAGAGTGGGACAACCAGAGAATGTGGGTCACTATGAAAAGACCAAACCTCTGTACCATTGGGATAGAGGAAGGAGAAAAATCCCAAGACAATAATGGAAGAAAATTTCCCTAAACTGAAAAAAGACAAACCCATACAAATACAAGAAGCACAGAGGAAACCATATAGCCAAGACCAGAAAAGAAATTCCCCATGCCATATCATAGTTAAAATGCTAGATTCTCAAAACAAAGACAAAATACTGAAAGCCACAAAAGAAAAATAACAAATTAGATACAAGGTGAACCCTATGAGAATTAAAGCTGACTTCTCAGTGCAAACAATGAAAACCAGAAAAAACATGGAGCAAAGTATCCCCAGTACTAAACAACTTTCGATAACAACCAAGATTACTATACCCAGCAAAAATGTCAATTATAGTTGAAAGATAAAGAAAAACCTTTCATGGCGTAAACAAGATGAAAGAACACATGTCAAAAAACTAACAATTTAGAAAATACTTGAAGCAATTCAAACAACAGAGGAAAGGAGCAGCTATCCCCAAGCAAATAAAGAGAGAAATTAACGAAAGCATAAGAAAGTAAATAAAGGGGCTGGAGAGATGGCCTAGTGGTTAAGAGCGCCGACTGCTCTTGCAGAGGACCCGGGTTCAATCCCCAGCACCCACATGGCAGCTAAGAACCGTATTTGACTCCAGTTCCAGGAGAGTCTGACACCCTCTTCTGACCGCTTTGGCATTGCATGACATGGGTGCACAAACCTGCATGCAGACAGTACATTTATACGCATTAAAAAAGTAAATAAAATTAATTAAAAAAAGAAAGTAAATAAAAACCTAGTCCAAGAATGCAAACAAAAAATAAGTTGAAAGGAAACAACACATATCTCTCAATAATAATAATAACCTTAAATATTAATGGTCTAAAGTCCCCAATCAAAGGACATAGACTGGGAGAATGGATTAGGAAACAGAATCCATCTGTATGCTGTCTACGAGGAATCAGTTGCACCCTCAAGGACAGACACCACCTTAGAGTGAAAGGATGGGAAAAATTATTCCAAGCAAATGGTAACAAAAAGCAAGCAGGAGTTGCTATACGAATATCAGACAAAATACACCTCAGTGTAAAATTAACCAGAAGAGACAAAGAGGTCCATTACATCCTTATCAATGGAACTATTAACCAGGAAGATTTCACAATCTTAAGTATTTATGCACCAAACTCTGGTGCACCAAACTTTATAAACACAATTCTTCAGGGCCTTAAGACACAGATTAATTCCAGCACAATATTAGCAGGGGACTTCAATTCCCACTGAGTCCCTTGGATAGGTCAACTTGACAAAAATAAGTAGAGAGACATTGGAACTGAATAATACAATATATCAAATGAACCTCACAGACATCTACCAAATATCCCACCCAAACACCAGATATTATACTTTCTACTCAGCACCCCATGGAACAGTCTTCAAAATTGACCACATACAGGGACACAAAACAAATCTCAACAAACACAAAAGGATTGAAATTATTTCATGCATTCTATCAGAACACAGTGCATTAAAACTTGACATGAACACCAGAATAAGCCCTACCAGCTACAAGAACACATGGAGACTAAACAACACAAACCTGAATAATGAGTGGGTCAGGGAAGAAATAAAGCACAAAATAAAAGCATCCATGGAACTAAATGAAAAAAGACAATACAATACAACAAAACCTGTGGGATACTTTAAAAGTAGTTCTAAGAGGGAAATTTATAGCCCTAAGTATGCACATTAAAAACTAAATAAAACAGAAAGGGAACAAATAAATTACCTAACAATGCAGCTAAAACCACTCAAGAGACAACAACAAATGAACCCTAAACCCAACAGACAGGGAAAAATAACACCATACAGAGCAGAAATCAATGAAATAGAAACCAAGAAAACAATACAGAAAAAAGTCAATGAATCCAAAAGCTGGTTCTTTGAAAAGATAAACAAAATAGACAGACCTCTAGCCGAATTAACCAAAAGAAAGAAAGAGCAACTCCAAATCAATAGCATTCATGATGAAAGGGAAAACATCACAACAGATAAAGAAAAGATCCAGACAATCATATGAAAATACTTCAAGGGGCTGAAGAGATAGCCTAGCGGTTAAGAGTACCTACTGCTCTTGCAGAGGACCTGAGTTTGATCCCCAGCACCCACATGGCAGCTAAGAACCATCTATAACTCCAATTCCAGGAAAACTCCAGTTCCAGGGGAATCTGAGACCCTCTTCTGACCTCCACAGCATTGCACGACACAGGTACACAAACCTACATGCAGACAGTACATTCATACACATACAAAAATAAATAAAATAAAAAAATACTTCAAAACCCCATACTCTACTAAATTTGAAAACCTAAGAGAAATGGATGAATATCTGAAATTTTGGGAACCAACAAAGCTTAAGCCAGAAGAGAATGACACTTTAAACAGACCCAGAATATTTGAGGGAATTGAAGATGTAATAAAAAAAACCTCAAAAGTAAAAATTTTAAAAAAGCCCAGGCCCAGATGGTTTCACAACAGAATTCTATAAAACATTTAAGGAGGTCTTACAATCATTACGACTCAAACTGTTTAGAAAGATACAAACAAAGGCGAATCTCCCAAATTACTTCTATGAAGCCAGCATCACTCTATTACCAAAACCAGACAAAGACACAACAAAAAATAAAACTATAGACCCATCTCATTAATGAACACAGATGCAAAAGTTGCCAACAAAATACTTGCAATTGCATAGAGACCCACATCAAAAAGATCATCCATCATGATCAAGTTGGATTCATACAAGAGATGCAGGGCTGATTCAACATATGTAAACCAATAAATATCATAAAACACATAAATGGACTAAAAGACAAAAACCACCCAATCATCTCAATTGACCCAGAGAAAGCCTTCAACAAAATCCAGCATCCCTTCATGCTTAAAGCCCTAGAGGTAATTGTACTGGAGGGAACATTACTCAACATAATCAAAGCCATATACAACAAACCCACAACCAACATCATCCTAAATGGAGAAAAATTAGAAGCATTCCCCTTAAAGGTGGGAACACAGCAAAATGTCTCCTGTCACCACTTCTCTTCAATATAGTGCTTGAAAAACTTGCTAGGGCAATAAGGCAAGAAAGGAAAATTAAAGAGTTCTAATCAGAAAAGAAGTAAAAGAAACCCTTTTTGCAGATGATATGATAGTTTACCTAAGGGATACTAAAAACTTCACCAGAAAAGTCCTAGAAATGATTAAAAGTTTCAGTAAAGTGGTAGGATACAAAATTAACCTAGAAAAATCAGAAGCATTTTTTATGTCGACAATAATCAACTGGAGAAGGAATATAGGAGACATTCTCAATCACAATAGCCTCAAAAAAACAAAACAAAACACCTGGGAATAAATCTAACCCAAGACACGAAAGACCTCTACAACAAAAAAATTTTAAACCCTGATGAAGGAGATTGAAGATGGCATCAAAAGATGGAAAGACCTCCCATGCTCATGGAATGGAAAAATTAATTTATTAAACATGTCCTCTGTACCCAAATTAATATACAGATTCAATGTGATCCCAATCAAAATCCCCTTCACAGACTTGGGAAAAAATCCTTAAATTCATACAGAAAACAACCCTGAGCAAAAAGGGCAACACAGGGAAGATTACTTTATCAGACTTCAACCTATAATACAGGGCTATAATCATAAAGACAGCCTGGTACAGGGACAAAAACAGACTGGTTGACCAATGGAACAAAATTGAATGTCCAAACTTGAGCTCATACAATTTCAGCCACCTAATATTTGACAAAAGAGCCAAAAACCTTAATGGAGGAAAGACAGCATCTTCAGCAAATGGAGTTGGCAAAACTGGATCGCCATTTGTAAAAGAACAAAATTAAACGCCTACCTCTCACCCTGTACAAAAATAAACACCAAGTGGATCAGAGATCTCAATGTGAAACCTGAAGCCCTGAAGGCGATAGAAGAAAAAGTTGGCAACAACCTACAAGACATAGGGATAGGAAAAGACTTTCTAAATCAAACAGCAGCCACACAGGAAATAAGGTCAACAGCTGACAAATGTGACCTTATTAAACTCAAACGCTTCTGTACAATGAAAGAAACAATCAAGGAAGTGAAGAGAATACCCATAGAGTGGGAGGAAACCTTCACCAGTGATACATCTGACATAGCATTAACATCCAGAATATATAGATGACTTAAAAAACAAAGAAGAAAACAAATAACCTACTCAAAAAATGGAATAAAGAGTTGAACAGACACTGTACCAGTGAGGAAATAAAGATGGCTGAAAAACATCTTAAAATGTGTTCAACATCATTAATAATTAAGGAAATGCAAATTAAAACCACTCTAAGATGTCATATCACTCCAATAAGACTGGCCAAGATCAAGAAAACAGAAGACACCAAATTCTGGAGAGGTTGTGGGGAAAGGGGAACACTCATCTACTGGTGGGAATGTAAACTCATACAAGCACTGTGGAAAACAGTGTGGTGAACTCTTAAAAGACTCAAAATGAGGGCTGGGAGGATAGCGTAGCCATTAAAGGCTGAGGCTAAGAACTGCAAAATAAATAAATAAATGAGACTCAAAATGAGCCTAACACCTGATCCAGGCATACCACTCCTGGGTATATACCCACAAGACTCATCCTACTGCAAAGATACATGTGCAGCTATGTTTATTGCAGCTCTTTTCACAATAACAAAGAGTTGGAACAAACACAAATGCCCTTCAACTGAGGAGTGGGTAACAAAAATGTGGTACAACTACACAATGGAGTTCTATGCAGCAGTAAAAAAAAAAAAAAAAGATAACACCATGAACTTTGCAGGTAAATGGATGGAACTTGAAGCCATTATGCTAAGTGAAGTAACACAGTCCCAGAAAAAATTGGTTTCCCTCATTTGTGGATGCTAACACCAAATCTCCAGTTGACAGGCAAGCTGAGCAACTCTATTGTTAGATATCTTTGTTTCTAAAAGCAACTGTGCTGTTATAATATGACTCTCTTAACAGGCTCTAGAATTGAAGTACCTCTTATATTCAGACATTGTAATTTCTGTATATGGGTGGAAGATACGTATTCAGATTTTAGAGTAATATAAAATTAAAGGGAAAAATGTGAACCCCAAAACATATTTTGGAATTAACCTACACTTTATTCCCAGAAGTCATAATTTTGATATGTATGTTGTTTATAGAGGCATATTTTGGAGCAATACAAAGGGGAGGGAGCAATAACAACATAATGACTGGGTCAATGAACTGACTGATAAAGTTAAATTCTGCCCAAAACAATAAGCCTCTGTAGAAAAATCCTTGGAAATATTGAGAGAAAAATGCAAGACATGTATGGCATTATGCATAAACTGGGGTAGGGGAGGGACAGGGAGAGGGGAATGTATCCAAATTGGACTGAAAAATGATGTATGAAATACATAAAATAACAAAAAAAAATAAAAAGAAAAAGAGAGAAAAAATAACCAAGTAAATAATTTGCTTTTATACTGCTATGAAGGTAGAATTTCCTCTTTACTGGAACTTGGCAGCAAATTGAACATAGACAACTTTTCACTTTTCAGCAAATGTGACCCTGTAAACCTAGCATTAACAACATCAACAATCCCCATACAGCTTTTTAAAATACTGGGGACAGGGGCTGGAGAGATGGCCTAGCAGTTAAGAGCACCGACAGCTCTTGCAGAGGACCTGGGTTCAATCCCCAGCACCCACATGGCTGCTGAAAACCGTCTGTAACTCCAATTCCAGGAGAACTCCAGTTTCCAGGGGAAACCCTCTTCTGACCTCCGTGGCATTGCAAGACACGGGTGCACAAACCTACATGCAGACAGTACATTCATATAGATAAAAAATAAATAAAATTTTAAAAAAGAATTATATTGTCTAGGGATGTGAAAAAAAATACTGGGGACATAGAAAGCCACGAGGTTGTTGTATGGGTTTCATTTTATTTCCTGTTAGAACCTCAGTTTCTGGAGATCTTGCTTGATATGTGGGCACTCTGGTCAGATAACAGTTTTAAATGGTATTTTCACTTCATGGTATCTCATTTGTAACTCTTCCAGGAATCTAACAGTACTGGAGACCCAATGCAATACAATAAAAATACACTGGTAATAGTATTTTATTACAATCATATCTTGGACTCCAATCTTAATATCCCCTTTCAATGAATGTAGAATAGAGTAAATGGGTCTAGTTTGATACCTGGTTAGATTTTAAACATTTTCTTGCACCATTGGGTGTCATCCATTCTGCTGTATCTAACATTTACAGTGAATATCTGCTTCCCAATATAAAATCGAAGAAATAGATAACATTTGTAAATCACTGTGACAACTGAATAGCTGACTAGATTTCTTAAGACATTAGCAACTTCCAAAACACAAACACAGCCCACATACACTTGTAGTAATATCCCTAATAAAACTCAGTCAATGAACTACCAATGTTGAGTTATGGATTTGTGAGAAAAATGAGACCTTAAATACTAAATAATTCAATTGGTAATATTTGTCAGTACATCAGACATAGGTATCAATCAAGGAATGATCACAAGATATTACAGGCACTGTTAATAAGTAGAAATGAATTGTTCTGGATAGCTTCAGTTATCAGCTTGATATGCCCAGATAGAAGGAACCTCAGCTGAGGAACTTTCTCCATTGACTGGGTTATGGCTGTATATGTGGGGCATTTTTGTAATTGTTGAGAGAATTAGGAGGGTCCAGCTCATCATGGGTGGTGCCACCCTTGAGCAGGTGGTCCTGTGTAATATAAGTAAGCAGGCTGGGTGTAGGTCAGCAGAGCAACACAGTAGGCAGCATTCCTCTTTTATCTCTGCTTCAACTCCTGACTCCATGCTCTTGCCTGGACTTTTAATAGTGATGAACTGTGGATGACCTGGGATACATAAGAGGAAATGAACTGTTTCATCCCCAAGCTTCCTTGGTCACTGTTTACTCACAGGGATACAAAGTCAACTAATACAGAAATTGGACCAGACTCATGGAATGTTCTTGTGAGGGACCTATTCATATTATTTTGGAGAGGATTGTGGGAGTAGTTGGAACTTTGGATTCGAAAAACTGTTGAGTGTTTGGAACTTGATACAATGATGGTGGCTAGCTTATGAAGGTTCAAAGGGAAGCAAAGTCTTTGAGGGATGTTTGTGTGGCTGGGGTATTTTGAACTCAGAATGGTTGGAAGTAAACTCTTTGGTGCTTTACTGGGATAATCGACGCTGGTCCGCTGGGCTAGAAAATCAGTTATAAATAACAAGAGATCAAGCAACATCACCGAGTGAAATCTGGGAAGTATTTCCTCAGGGTCAGCACACAGAAGCTGTAGGCCACAGAGGTCAAGGCTACACATGAAACTGGTACCAGAACTTGACAATATTTGTTTGTTTGTTTTTTGGTCTTTTTGACACAGGTTCTCCCTTTAGTCCGAGTTGGCCTGGAACTCCATATGTAGACCAGGCTGGCCTTGAACTCACAGAGATCCACCTGCCTCTGCCTCCTGAATGCTGGGATTAAAGGTGTTCACCACCACACCTGGCTGACAATGCTTAATGAAAGTCTCCCCCGGCAGTATTGGTGTTGAAGGCCTGCAGGGTTTTTGAGTGAATCTGCAGCTTTGCACCATGAGAGGTCAGGAGAGGCTGCTGGTGAAGTTTCTGGCTCAGTTTCAGTGAAAACCCCCAGTACTGATGTGGTCAGGCAGAGAGTCTGAGGTTTGGAACCCTGTGAGGGTGAGACCAGGAGCAGGCACTAGTAAAGGTGAATGAACCCTCATTACATTGGAGACCTCCACATGGCATATTGGGTTTGCCATGACCCTGGGATGACCACCAACGGCAGCAACCAGTGCAGAGCCCGCTTGAACATGTGTACTCAGGAGGGCAGAGCCAGAGAAGTGGAGCTGCCCAGGCCCCATGGAACCCCAAAGATTAAGAGTGAATTCCTGATGTCTGTCATTAAGGTACATTGCTGGACTTTGGTTTTACTTAAGCTTGCCCAGTATGTCCCTTTTGAAATAAGACAGTGTGTAACTTATTTTTTTTCCTCAAAATATATTTTAATTAAAATTTTGTGCATTTCATAGAATACATCTTTTTTTAAATTTATTTTCATATGTGTATCAATGTACTGTCTGCATGCAAGTTTGTGCACCCGTGTCGTGCAATGCTGCGGAGGTCAGAAGAGGGTGTCGGATTTCCCTGGAACTGGAGTTCTCCTGGAATTGGAGTTTCAGACGGTTCTCGGCCGCCATGTGGGTGCTGGGGATCGAACCCGTGTCCTCTGTAAGAGCGGCCGGCGCTCTTAACCGCTAGGCCATCTCTCCAGCCCCCATAGAATACATCTTAATCATATTTAGAATCCTTCTTCATCCATACCCACCATATCCCCCACCGAATTTCATGCATTCTGTCATACATAGTAAGGCCTCTCAAGTCTAGCTTTTGTACCCAGATATTCCTGGGTGCAAGTTCATCGACTGGAGTCTAGTCAGCCTATTTAGAGTCACTCCTTTAAAGAAGATCGACTCTCCCACACTCAACAATAAAGGGCTGTCAATAGTTTTGCATTTTACGGGGGCATACAACTTTGAGACTTAAAAAAAAAGACTAAACTTTTAAAATGTTTGAACATTTTAAAGACTGTGGAACTATTAAAGTTGTACTATTTTATATTATATTTTTAATATTAGCATGAAATCTTGGAGATAAGAAATGGAAAGCTTATGTTTAATAAAGATGCATTTGTATGTCAAGTTGACAAGGCTAAATTGTGCTGGGCAACTTCAGTTGTCAACTTGACACATCTGGGTGGATGGAACCTCAGTTCAGGAATTTCTTTCATTGGATTGACCTGTGGCCCTGTCTGTGGGGCATGATCTTGTTGGCAAGTGATGTGAGAGGGTCTACCCCACTGTGGGTGGTACCATCCTTAGGCAGGTGGTCCTGTGTTGTATAAGAAAGTAAGCTGTGTACAGGCCAGGGGAGCAAGCTAGTAAGCAGCATTCCTCCATGGCTTGTACTTCAGTTCCTGCCTCCATATTTTTGCTTTTTATTGACTTTCTAAACCTTTACCACGTTTAAAAATGTTTTATGCATATGTTAAAGCAATGCAAATTGGAGGGAACAACGACAACAAAAGAACTGGGACTAAGAACTGACTGAAACAGTAAAGTCCCCAAAACAATAATCCTCTGCTTTGAAAAACTTTAAAAAGACTCAGAAAATGATACAGGACATGTATGGCAGAAGGCAGGAACTTTAGTGGGGTGAGGGGCACGGAAAGGGAAATGAGTCTAAATTGGACTGAGAAAGGATGTATAAAATGCACAAAGCTTCAATAAAAATATTTTTAAAATATTTTATTTCCAAATGGTAATTTCTCAGCTGTCTGCCTCACTATTGGAAATAAGGTAGCTCCAGAGGCTTCTGTGTCAAAGGCTAGGTCCCCTGTTGAGGGATGCTCTTAAGTGGTGGCTGGACCATGAATGTAACAACAACAACAATGGGTTAAGCCAATGATAAGTCATCACAGCTGATTGGGATTTTTGAGGTGGAGCAAAAGTGAAGGAAGTAGTTTCTTGTGTATGTCTTGGGGCTAGCCCCTTTCTCTTCCCCCTTCACACCATGAGGTAATCTCTTTCTTCTGCCATGGTCTTTGCCAGGGTGTTCCAGACCTCTGAACCTGTGACATAAAATAAAGCCGCCTTTAATCCTGTTCAACTTGACATAGTCTAGCAGTCTAGAATCACTGGAGAGGCAGGATTTTGGCCATGTCTGTGGGGGATTTTCTTGATAATTAATTGAGATGCCCACTGTGGGTAGCAGCCTTTCTGGACTACTAGAAGCTAGCTGAGTACTAGCATGCATGCATTCATTTATTGCTTCCTGCCCTTGACTGTGGATGTTATGCAACTAGCTGCTTCAATTTCCTCCTATCTTGATTTACCCTCAGTGATGGACTTTATCCTGGAACTGTGAGCAAAATAAAATCTTTCTACCTTAACTTGAGTTTGCCAGGGTATTTTGTCAGAACAGGAAACCAAACTTATTTCCTTTGGTGAATGATCTATTTACACTTGAAGATAATGTGTATTTGGTAGCTATTGGGTATAGTACCCTGTAAATGTTCATTAGGACAATTTGGTTAAGAGCTTCTCATGTAATTTGCAGCCTTACTTTTTATTTTCTGCTTATGCCTTCAATAACTAAGAAAGTATTGCTGAAAAATATTATACTTCCAGAACTCTGAATAATTCAATTACATATAAGAAGTCATGAACACCATTTTAAATAATTAAGAAGTACAAAATGACATTCAAATGTAAATTTTAATTATAGAACTGATAATAGACTTCCAAAAAAACACACATGTTTAAATTCATATAGGGAAGAAACAGCAAAAGGTGATAAAGTCTAGACAGAAATTAAAGGTAAAGGAGGTAGCAGTGACAGTGCCTTAATCACTCAAAAAAGTTAACAGAATGTTGAACTGGTAGTAAATGGAAAGGGAAAAGCATGACATATGATGCATTTGCAAGAATTGTTGTATTGCCTTGATGACACATTATAAAAGAGAATGTGTACAAATTATTCACATTATGTAGCATGTTATAAAAATACAGAGCTATGGAGAGCTGGTGAGATGACTCAGTGGTTATGAGCATTGTTCTTCTTCCAGAGGACCCAAGATTGATTTCCAGCACCAACATGAGGCTAACAGCTATCCATAATCCAGTTGCAGGGGATCCAACACACTCCTCTGGCCTCTGCAGGCACTGTATGCATAGGGTGCCTGCAGACATGCAGGCGAAACACTAATACACACACAAATATATTTTTAAAATGCAGTGCTAGGATAACAAGTAGCTAGTCTTTTTTTTTTATTGATGCTTTGTGTAATTCATACAACATTTTCCAATTCAGTTCAGGCATATATCCCCTTCCCTTCCCCCCACCCCACCCCTACCCATCCCAGATCATGCATTCTGCCGTAAGTTTTCTGCATCTTTCTCTGCTTTTTTGTTTTGTTTTGTTTTCATTTTTTTTAACAATAAGTGATAATTTGTGAGTAAAAGCATCCTTCATGTAAAACTAATTGACAGCAGCTATCTATGCCCAAACCCACTACACATGGCTCCCACCATCCACCAGGGCGGCTTGTATCGTTCAATCAAGTTGATCCAATGAGTGTCCAGTCTAATTGTTGTGAGTCTTCACCATTAACCATTAACCCCAATCAAAGCCCTTAACTTCTACCACGCCCCCTCTTCCGCAGATTGTTCCCTAGGCTTAGAAAGGGGCACAGGTGGATGAGAAGCAAAACACTCTACTTTCTCTGGAGCTGATGTCTTGTCGTCTCTAGTCAGTTCTGGCTGTTTTCTTTCATGGGCTGCCAGCTTGTCAGGCATAACCTTTCAATCCTACTAATGAAGCACATGCAATTAGATATTTAGGTACTTAAACAGTATAATATATAGCCTTTCGATCCTACTAATAAAGCACACACAATTAGATATATAGGTATTTAAACAGTACTTATTTTTATGGTAGGTTTCTGGTATAGACACAGATGTTCGGATGGTATGTCAATTCATTGATCTACATTTCTTCTGTTAAGTAGGCAGGGTCTTACGTGTGGTTTATAACACTCCTAACCATTAGAGGATGTAAGCTTGTGGCATCAGCCATGGGTTATTCCTCCAAGGAGAGAGCTAATAGCCAATTAGATTGGGATAAACAGACATATGGCTGCCACTGCTTGCACAGTATTCCAGGCAGATGAGGTGTAGCTGTGCTGACTGACGGAGGTGTCTTGCTGACTCAAGGAGAACTATATTGCTTATTGGTTTAGTGGTCTTTGGTAACACTCTCTGGCATCCCAGAGACCATCTGTATACTTGCAAGTGCGGTCTCCATACATCTTTCCCATGTTTATATCAGGTCTCATATGTGGACGCTAGTACAATAAACCCAGTTATAATTTTCTTGTAAGATGATGCTATTAAAAAGAACAACAACAGAAAGATTGCCACAGAAGGCTGACTGAAATGGTGACTCGGGAGGGGTGGAGGGCGGGGAGAGGGGACACGGGTGTATATTCGATTGGTGAATGTTTAATTGACGTGAGCCTCAACAAGTATCCAGTTTTGCCCAGACTCTGTCTTACAGGATTACATGGTGTTTTAGGACTTAGTAAAAGTAAATATCTGGCATATTGGACAACATTGGTTTGACAGCTGATAAAACAGGTAATGCATCTGAGTGTAATTGGTGATATAAATTGCTCTTGTACACATTAGCTTTAACTAAGAATCTGTATACACAATTACTTTGGGATTGGTATAAACACATGTTCTCTATAATTTTGCTGTCATATAGTATCACCTGGTAGCAATCTCTTTCATGTATAGGATGATTTAACTCAAAAATAAACTTTGTTTCCCAAGTAATCACATACAGTAACCCAAAACAGCATGGGTGAACTTATGAAATCTGTGCCTTGATTCCACCCTATAGGTATGTATAAAACAACTGCTTTTTTGGAGACTCATGGGTCCAAAATAAAAACAAATAAAAAAGGGGATATAGATATGAAAAAACTTTTTGTCAAAAAACCTTGCAAACCCAAATCTTAAAACTAACTATGGGAAAGGATTTGTCCTTTCCAACAGGCCAGAGTATCACCAACTTAATGGCTTAGAAAGAAAATGCAGCTTTGCAGTGAGTGATGTACCAGAAAGTGCCAACAGAAGGATTGACTCCTCTGGGCATTGAAGGGAAGAAATGCCTTCAGATTGCTGCAGACATCAGGCCCTCTGTGGATTCCTACTTCATAGTAACAACTATTTTTAATGATTCCTAACGAAGCTTACCTTCTAGTGGCCGCAAAGGTTTTAATACAAGAGACTTTCTAACTCCCCCCCCCATAGAATAAGGAGAAATAAGATGATGATGAGGTCGTTCTCCATCTGTAGGGATTGGAGCTAGCTGTTATAGAGGTATTCTCTTGTAAAATCAGTAAAACTGCCTTTCTTTAATTGACTAATGGACATAGAAACTGAAAAGGATTATTCTCTATTCAGAGCAACCAAATATAATGCTAAAGTCTCCTAAGCTATGCACTTAAAATCTATTACTACAGGAGCTCTGACACAACAATGGATTATTCTTCCAAGGAGATGTTGGCCAGGGGATCCAAGCCCCCACAAATGGTATAAGGCTCCTTGCCTCCAAACTGGGATATCTGCAGGAAGAGAGGCGAAAAGGCCCTGCTGTTTAAGACCTGATATAAACAAGTAGCTAGAGTCTTAAATAAAGAAATTAGATTGAAAAAATGTAGGGAAGTGATGGTATATCGATTTTGTATGTTCTGTTCAACCTTTTGTCAAAATTCCCATTATGAAATTCCCCTAATCAATAATAAGTGTTGTGGTGAAGATGCCAGGCACTGTGACACAACATTAATATAAAGCTCTAGAGGAAGACGGGAATCTCTGTAGTTCAAGCCAGTCTGATTAATGAGTTCCATTGCTGCCCACAGGCTCCCAGGTGGAACCTCTATCAACGAAAGTAAAGAGAAACAACAAACAAACCAAATAAATCACTGTAAAAACTCATAAATTCATACATATTATGCGACGTATTGGTGTGCATCGTCATACGCCTCACGCCTCGTTGTCGATGTGTAAGTCATGTTAATGCAATATGTGTCTTTCTTGAGTTCTGCTGATTTGAAAAATTAATCTCTGCCTTACAAAAGTGCATACACATATGCAATATATGTGAGGATATTGAGCTCAGAGTGAACTCAAGAATGTGTTAGGGGAAGAAGATTTTCAAAATGCCATTGAGAGAAGAAAATTCTACATGGCCAAGACCAAAGAGGTGGTGGTGGGCTTTTTGTGTTACATTTAAAATATGATGTGTCAGCCAGGCATGGTGGCGCACGCCCTGTAATCCTAGCACTTGGAAGCAGACAGGGCGGATCTTTGTGAGTCAAGCCAGCCTGGTCTACGAGTTGCGTTCCAGGACAGCTGGGACTATAGGGAGACCCTGTCTCGAAAAAAAATAATACAAACACACATATACTATATATATAATATACATATATATATTATATATCTATAATAATATATATATATATATATATATATGAATGATTGTCATCTCACCTAGCAGGGTGCACTGTCTTTACTAAAATACATTTCACCCTTTTTGTGTCATGGACTCTCTTGTTGGTTAATGGAATAGATTGCTCATTGTAGAAAGCAGATCCTTGGAGTGACCACAGTGGCCAAAAAGTGAGTTTAATAATAAGATGCCCTTCTGTAATAAAGGGAGGATCAAATTAGAGGAGCAAATCAGACATAAGCATAGCTTATGATATTTATGTAGCACGTTTTCACACAAGGTATTTATGAGAAGAAACTGAAGTGTATGCATATATGCTTGTGTATATGTGTGTATGTGTTTATTTCCAATTTTATAATCATACAACACAGATAGATCTTGCAATTTAAAAATTCAGACAAGATGTTTCCTCAGTTCTTAACAATTTCCCCCAAATAATAAAATTCTAGTCCTTCACACCTTGTTACAATCTTCAAAATTATGTGTTTTGTTTGTTTGTTTTTGTTTGTTTTGTTTTTGAGACAGTGTCTCTCTGTTGCTGAGCTAACCTGGAAATTGCTATGTAGACCAGACTGAAAATGATCTCACAAAGATTTGTGTGTCTATGCCTCTGGGATTAAAGCCATGTGGCACTGTGTCCAGGGTTTGAAATAAGGACATAACTTGGGTGAGTAAAATCCTTATTTTACAGAAAACCAACAAAGTTGGAAAACCTCATAAAGTCTCTGTTAATGAATGGGATTCGGTGCTGGCGAGCTAGCTTTTAAACTTTCATTTCATTGAATTTTAGTTTGCTTATATTAACTACAGCCTAAGAGAAAGGCAATTGAAACCCTGTTGTCACTCTAAATATTTTCTGATGAACTGAATATTGCTAAGTGGTGTTTGAAAACATATTTTAAATATTTATATTTGCTAAGTGACATCTGAGAGCAATAATTTGTTGGGAAGCAAAACAGATAAGCCTAGGGGATAGTAGATATCGGTCTCTAAGGAAGAACTAGCTACAGGAATGAAATTAGGGAATCAAACTGTGATTTTAATTGAAAGTGAAACAAGTACATTCTTTTTTTTTTTATGAGTGATGTTACTGAGTGCGATGGAACAGTCTTGCTAAGGCTTTATTTTAGTTCCATCGTTACTTGTTATAAAGTTTCTCAAACTGAATTCCAAGACAACTTAGATTAAGGGAAATTATACTTTGGACATAACTACCTGGATATTTTGGGATATTAAATATATCTCAACAATATTTTTTTCAAAACATTGAATGTAGGCATTATCTGGTGTACTCTATTTAAACATGTGCATACATTACCTGACGATGTTTCTACAATTTAACATCATCTAAACTTGGCCTAATTATTTTATTCTGTATTTCAGCATTCCAGATTTTGAAAATTGTTCATTGTAAAAAGATGCCAATATGTGGTATATCTAAATTCCATTCTTTATTGTGCATGAAATTTATGAGTCCTAAATTGATTCGTTCTTTTTCTGTTGCTTGAAAAATTTTTCAAAAAGTTATTGAGTTAGCTTATATTAAAGGAGAGGAAACAATTGTATGAAAGAATTTTAATGCTGGAAAAAAGAAAATAAAAAGCAAAGCAGGAAAGGGTGAAGTTTAATAAATGTCTTCTTCAGGGATATGCACTCTGCAATTTCTTATTCTCTACACTTTGGCTAGTTGTGACCTTCTGTGTGCATCAGCCTATGCTGCATACAGAAGCTTCCCTGCTGAGAGCTGAGAGTTGAGAGCTGTATTAATATTCTCTCTACTCCATGTTCCACTATGTTCCATGAGGTTTAGATGTAGAAGTCAAAATTTCTTTTTAAACTCTCTGTTATACTGTGGGAGAATCTCAGGAAGTTGAAAATTTCAGAATTGTTAAAGCAGTGGGCTGAAAGTCACACAGATTGTTCAAATTTCCGACCCTGAGGAGAGCAAAACAACTTATGAATTGACATGAGACTATTAAATGCTATCAACTCCATAATTGGTTGACATATTGTATTGTATCTCAGGCATTTGACCCTTGTAGCTAGTGGTGTTCAGTGGGAAACATACACACATATAGGATATAAAATGGCTGTTTTGTAATTCTCTGGATAAAGTTTTTTTTTTTTGTATGAAACAACGGGCAGAAATGAAATAAAATAAAAGGAAAATGTCTCATCCTTAAAGTTGAATTTGGAGAAGACTGTTGATGGATTGATAGACAAAATTTAATAAGAAAATGTTCTTTGTTATCCAAATGTACAATTCTCAGTTCCTGCCCTCTCTTCTGTAATATAGAAAATTGACACAGCTAAGAACATCTTGACTTCTCAGAGTGAAGGAAGGCAAAGGAAGTCACTAACTATTCAAGTATGTAACCAGATATCTCTTTAACTCCTTTGTGCAGGATCAGCTAAAAACTTGTGGGGTTCAGTACAAAACGATAATGTGGGTCCTTTCATTAAAACATAATTGCAAACAAAAAACCACAAAAACAGAGTAGAACTTTGATCTTGTTTTCCTAAGTGACCTTATAGCGTGGAGGTGCAGAGCTTTCTCTGCTCTGGATTCAGGTTCTAGTCTTTGGTAAGCTTCCTTCACATACTCCTTTCCTTACCTGTCATTCCCTTCATTGACAAATCATCTTCAGTGAGAAGAGGTTGCAGGTTTTGAGTGATTAGTTCCTCAGCATTACAAATGTCTTTCAGAGGGCTGGAGAGATGGCTCAGCAGTTAAGAGCACTGGCTGCACTTGCAGAGAGCCTGGGTTCAGTTCTCAGCACTGACGCGATAGTTAACAACTGTCTATAACTCCAGTTCTGGGGATCTGACACGTGGGGACTGTACACCTGTATACACTTACATATGTGCAGGCCAAACATTCATACACACAGACTTCTAAATTACTTTAAAGATGTCCTTCATTAAATTATAAAACAACGTTTTTATTTTTTTAAATAAAATCAGTTTAGTCTTATTGATCTAATTTTTTTTAAATTAGTTTTTATTGATGCTTTGTGCATTTCATACATTTTTTCCAATTCAGTTCAGGCTTATTTCCCTTTCCCTCCCCCCCCCCCCCCCCCCCTTCCCAGATCATGCATTCTGCCATAACTGTCCTGCATCTTTCTCTCAGTTTTTTTTTTTTTCATTTTTAGCTATAAGTGATAATCCATGAGTACAAGCATCCTTCATGCAAAACCTATCTGCAGGCTGTTGTGCCCAAACACCTACAGCCCCACCATCCAGTGGGGGGTGACAGGTTGTTTGTTCAATCAAGTTGATCAAATGAGTGTCCAGACTACATTGCTGTAGTTTCACCATTCACCCCAATCACAGCCCTTACATTCTACCACGCCCCCTCTTCCGCAGGTTGTTCCCTAGGCTTAGAAAAGGGGCACAGGTGGATGAGAGGTAAAACAGTCCACTCTCTCTGGAGCTGTTGACTTGGACTCTGGTCAATTCTGGCTGTTTCCTTTCATGGGCTGACAGTTTGTCCAGGAATAACCTTTCGATCCTACTAATGAAGAACAAGCAATTAGATATATAGGTATTTAAGCAGCACTAATAGTTATGGTAGGTTAATTTTTTTAGTATTGTAGTCACACAATGATGGGTCAGAGATTTCCATAAATCTCTTGAATCAATAAATCAGCCATCCTTAGCCAAGGAGTTTTTTTTTAATCTGTTTAAAAGTACATTCAATGTTTCAGTATTTTACAACCCTATGGTAGGCTTCAAATTCCACATGCCCAAAGTCAGAATAATGTAAAATATAAGAATGCCACTAGAAATTTCTGGGGCATAGAGATGACCATTTTCATATAGAAACCAGTCTAATTTTTCATAATTTTGTTGGAGTAACTCAATCTTCCATATAAATGAACTAATTATTTAGGCTTTTATTTTAAATACTTTGATCAAAGTCCCAGTTACTCTGTTTCCAAGTTTCAGGTAGGTATTATTCGTTATGTGTTCTGTTGCTATAAATACATGAGATAAAATGCACTTCCAGTGGCTGAATTTAGTCAAGTAGATTATAGCTATATTCTATTAGTGTAAGAATTCTAGATAACTTCCATATAATTCAAATAATCATGGAACATTATACTGAGGCTTTGACTAGTTCTAAATTCTCTTCTCCCTTCACTGTGTAGCAGGCTATTTTTCAGTTACTATAATTTTAAGACTGGTGAATGGAATGGCATTGGGGTAAGTTAATACTACAATGCTTACTTATCCCTCCTAATGTCAGGAGGGATAAATTGTTCTTGAGTAAATATTACTTATGGCCTTTTAAATCTTCTGTTAGATTTGGAGATGCTTAAAAGGCTACATTCTGGACACTCATTTGATCAACTTGATTGAATAAACAACCTGTCACCCCCCACTGGATGGTGGGGCTGTAGGAGTTTGGACACAACAGCCTGCAGATTGGTTTTGCACGAAGGATGCTTGTATTCATGGATTATCACTTATAGCTAAAAAATGAAAAAAAAACTGAGAGAAAGATGCAGGACAGTTATGGCAGAATGCATGATCTGGGATGGAGTTGGGGTGGGGGGGAAGGGAAAGGGAAATAAGCCTGAACTGAATTGGAAAACAATGTATGAAATGCACAAAGCATCAATAAAAATTAAATTAAAAAAAAGGCTGCATTTCATGATGCTTGTCACAGGTCTCGCTATCTTTTATTACTTTTTAAATTTTATTTAATATTTTATGTGTATGAGTGTATTGTCTGCATGTAAGTAGGTGCACCCATGTCGTGCAATGCTTCAGAGGTCAGAAGAGGTTGTTGGATTCCCCTGGAACTGGAGTTAAAGATGGGGTTCATAGCCACCATGTGGGTGCTGGGAATCAAACCTGGGTCCTCTGCAAGAACAGTCATTGCTCTTAAATGCCGAGCCATCTCTCTAGCCCCAGGTCTTGCTATTATTATAGGTTACCAAAGGTTCTTACTCTCCCATTGGGGAAGTGATGCTTCCTGCAGTATTCTATTTTATAAGCAGTTTTTGCATGTATTACAGTTCTCATGAAGACTATGAAGATGATATTCTAGCTACACAATGCCTTAAAGCAAGTATTCCTTGACCACAGCATAATTACTGATATGAATCTTTTACGGAGATTGGTACTATATTTTCCATAATCCTATATCCTTTTCAACTTTGACCTGCTTCCACAATTTGATCCTGAATTGTTCTTCCAAAGGGCTTCAGTCATGGAATATTACAAGCTAATGGTGTCATGAAAAAAATCTAGAATTTTAATTCATAATATTTTTAGAGATTCCGTCTTTATTTATAAATAAATCCTCTATATCTTTAACATTATTATGTTACACATTTCATTCTTTCTGTCTTTTCTGACTACCTCATGAGATATGTTTGAACCATACTAATTTTGGAATAGAACATAAGGAAAGTGAGTGAGGGCTAGTTTGACCAACGCTCAGGGGAGCGGTACGATTCAAGGGCTTTGATTTTGATATGTATGTGGTTTGTGTAAGAAGGAAATACCTCCTTGGAGAGAGCCTCAGAAAAGCACCTGAATGTTATCTTTCAGAAAATACCATGAGACAGAACCAAAAATCTATGAATTATTATTATATGTAAGGAGAGTTTGCTGGGCAGAAATCAGGCATGCAGTATTTATTTGTGTATATCTATAGTATAAATGATAAGTAGTGGAAAAATAAAAGTTCTTATCTCTTTTGCATTTTGTATTCATCTCAGTCTCTCTAATTCATCCACAGAATATATCTCTTATTCATGGGAATGGATTTTATTACAATAGGGATTCTACGGAAAAGAAAATATCAGTATTCAGCTTCTAATACCTAACGTTGAATTCTGCAGTAAGAGAATATTTTGAAAGCTGAGCTTTGAAAAGAAAAAAAAAGATTAAAGCTGCCAAATAGCTTTCGCATCATTGTTTCACAAAAAGAAACAATCATTGAAGACTTAGATTGTGGTTTTTACTCTTTTTGCAAAGAGTAGATATTTCAATGGCAGCAGAAGAGAAAAAAAGATAAAGTACAAAGCCCAGCCCTCAAAGCCAAAGGATTGAGAAAAATATGTATATACCATGGTAGTTTTTCTGCTCTCTAATTAACGCTTGTAATTGATATATGAAATGTGGAGAGAGAGACTATTTTTTTTTTTTTTGGTCTTTTTGGGACAGGTCTCTCTGTAGACCCAGCTATCCTTGAACTTGTTCTGTAGACCTGGCTAGCCTTGAACTCACAAAGATCTACCTGCCTCTGCCTAGGATTAAAGGCATGTGCCACCATGCCTGGTTTGAGAGAGACAATTTAAAAAAAAAAAATTGAAGGGTGTGAAAATTAAAAGGGCAAAAGATTCTGTCTTATTTACTAGAATCCCTAAACATTTATGTTTATCTGTTATTTGAAATATTTGGGATCTAAAGTATTTTGAATACTTAGATAATTCCATAGACATGAGATATCTTGGGCTATATCCCATGCCTACACACAAAGTGTGTTATGTTCATATATACCTTATATGAAAATTCCAAAGGAAGTCATATGTCAATTTTGAATATTTTTGTACATGAGACAATGTTTTAGGACCTTGGAACATCAGAAAGGAGCCTGTGGCAGTATGTGGCTGACTGGCATCACTATCATTTCTGACTCAGAATTTGTATGCTAACAATACACAATCACTTTTTTACAGTTAGTCACACATAGTTACTTCATGGGGAGAAATAAGATATAACATTAAAACAGTAGAAAAACATTGTTCTCAAGGTAACTCAACAGCATATTAACATTGTCAAAAATCTTGTCCGCTGACAAATAAGAACAGCAAACAGAAGCAAGCCTCAGGTGTTTCCTATAGTGTTATATTTTTAATAAAGGTTGCTGTACACTTTAATTTTTAGATGATGTAGAACAACAGAAGTTGAGGCACAGGAAATGGACTTTTTAAGGATGAGGGGTTGAGAAAACCTCCCACAGGATGAACTTTTTAAATGTTTCAGGAAACCTGCTACAAGTTAGTGTATTCTAGACATGATAGAAAAGTTCTGAGAGGAAATGTCCACATTATAGTGGTGTAGCAAGATTTACATAATGATAAAATCAGTTGACATAGCAAGGTAGATGGTGGACATTTCATGGGGTCCTACCTCAAGATGAATAGCTACAGGCAATCAATGGATGCTGAGGGAGCGAGAATGAGTTTTCTTCAGGGACTAGCTCCCCAAGAGGGTACCTAAACCCAAGTAGCCCCCCCTAAACACAGGTATACATGAGTACCACTGAATGGACTCAGTGCATTATATACACATATGTGTGTTTATAAATATATGTATGTTTGAATATATAATTAGAATAATCAAGGAAGAAGACAAGAAATTGAGATGTGAGGGACCATGAGGGATAAGGTTAATGCAAATAAGATTCTAAAGTATGAAATTTTCAAATATAAAATAAATGTTTCTTCTTATTAACAATGTTTTGTCTCAGAAGCCTGTCTTTGACTTTTTAAACTATCATGAGTTTTTGTTCAGTAATGAATGCACATAGCTTCAGTGTTTCAATAAAGCCATTGTGGGTTTTTTTTTAATTTTTATTTATTTCTTATGTGAATGAATGTACTGTCTGCATGTAGGTTTGTACAACCATGTCATGCAATGCTGTGGAGGTCAGAAGAGGGTGTCGGATTCCCCTGGAACGGGAGTCAAAGACAGTTCTCAACCACCATGTGGGTGCTGGGGATAGAACCTGGGTCCTCTTGCAAGAGCATTCGGTGTTCTTAACTGCTAGGCCATCTCTCCAGCCCATCCATTGTGCATTTTTACCATGTGTTTCTTCTGCCTTGTAATCAGCATCATCTTAACTGTCTGGATCATCTTGATTAGAACCGTGTTGGTTATTCTTTAACCATTGGTTAAATAATGACCAACTGGAGAGATAGCCCAGCGGTTAAGAGCACCGACTGCTCTTGCAAAGGACCCGGGTTCGATCCCCAGCACCCACATGGTGGCTAAGAACCGTCTGAAACTCCAATTCCAGGAGAACTCCAGTTCCAGGGGAATCCAAGACCCTCTTCTGACCTCCGCGGTATTGCACGACACGGTGCACAAACCTACATGCAGACAGTACATTCATACACATGCAAAAAGAAATAAAATTAAAAAAAAAAAGAATGAACAACTCATCACTGATGTTAAAAGCTGCTTCTGTATCTACTTCTCTATCTGGCCTACCACTGGACTGTGAAGATAACAGTCTTTGTATATGTAAGGAAGTTACTCTCGATACTCAGAATCTTTCAAAATAATCACTTCGTTTATCACTGTCACTGAATATACACAGTTGCAGCTCAAAGGTCCAGATAGCCTTGAAAGACTGTGTCTTTAATAACTGCATTCCAAACACTGACAAGATTTAGCCATGCTTTTTGCTAAATTACTTTTGTAACTCAGTGCAATGGGTATACATAGTACATGAAAGGCCAAAACAAGCATGGGCAAGAGATTAAAGACTGCAGAAAAATTCTAATCGATCTTGGGAATGAACTCCAAAGTAGTGTCTATATTGAATAAAGCAAGCTTAGATAGTTTACTCAGGGAGCTTATACATCTGAATAGTAATGATGGCAGATGGGGGATTGTTGAGCATGGTTAAGGAGGAAAAATTGAGCACCTCTTTCCATAACATGGTGCCAGGATGGTAATCGGTAGCCAAAGCCTTTTTGTGAAGTGACTGTTTGGAGATATAAACATAGAACAAGGAAAGTCCTTAGAGGTTTTGGCTGCAGAAAGGGAGCACCACTTTGAATGTGAGCTACATGTAAGGATTTGCCTTTCCCTTTCACTGCCTTACCTCAGCTGCTTACACTTTTGTAAACCTTTTCCTATGCATTTGTTCTCTACTATTAACATGCTGATTAAGAAACCATTTTTTTTTCTGCTCATGCATCTAAGAATGCCCTGGTCACATGGATGAATAAGTAGAGTCACATTTGGTTAAAACATATAAAATAGGGATGTTTTATGATAATTTCAACTGGAGGATGAACAGAACAGTTGTCAAGGAGCAACAGAATTATCATCTGGTTTAGTTTTCCTACAGTGCACACAAGTAGCTGCTGCAAAAGTCTTGTGAAACCAATCAGGAAGGAAGTCCTTGGTGTTCACTGCCATTTGTTAATGGATTGGTAAGAAATTCACTCCTTAGTGTTGTTCCCAGTATGTTTGCCCTCATACATGCCTGATGCATTGGCACATTCCAGCCCTCATTCTGCACTTACATTATTTGTTCTTTTTATGTGTATGAGTGTTATGTTTGCATGTGTGTAACTGCACCCATGTCATACAGTGCCTGCATTAGGTATTTATTGTTCCATGTTAGGCACATAATTGAATGACATGTATTCCTTGCAACAGAAAATCCTACTTTCAGTGCATCAAAGGATCTTTGCTTTTGACTTTGTAGGCTTTTCTTGTTTTTCACTAGCTTCTGTTCATCACGTTCAGCATGAAACTTCAGTTCTTAGTCCTCTTGCTTTGTCAGGTCATATTTTCTTTTAGCAATCCCCTACCCATTGTGGACTGACTCACAGTACTGTTATATAACACATTCACATTGACACCATTGTCTAGCTTCTCTAACACATTGACCTTCTGTATTATAAATTTATATAATACTCTGTGTTTTACTCACTGGTAAACTTTATGGGTATTTGTAGAGCTTTTGAATAGTAGTTTCATACCACAAAAAATAAACCAGAAAATGTTTAATGATACAAATAGATCTTGATTCTGTTTTGGGCACCTTGACAAAGATGCTCTTTATAGGTCTGATTTGCATATGTGTCATTGCTACTATGATGGCCATGCAGGATGGAATCTGGTTTTGTGTGAGACAGATCTATGGGAGGTGAAAGGAAAACTTCAGGCAATTTAAAGGAGAAAGGTGAGCACTGAAAAAACTATATATTTTTTGATTACCACCTTTAAATGAGCCAGGGGCACACTTCCCAATTTGTGGCGTCACATTTATACCCCAAAACTTTATATATTGGAAAATTTAAATTTTTATATTTTTAGATTATGAATGCTTAGAATTCACATGTTAATATTAGTAAGATTGTTTTTTATTATTTTCTTTTTCTAAAATATTTTATTCATGTTTTGTGTATTTCATACATCATCTTTCAGTCCATTTCTGATACATTCCCCTCTCCCTGCCTCCCACCCTACCCCAGTTCATGAACTGTGCCATACATGTCTTGCATCCTTCTCTCAGTCTTTCCAAAGATATTTTTTTTCTGAAGAGGCTTGTTGTTTGGGGAAGAATTAAGCTTTTAAAAAACCCTAGTCTTTATAATATAAATATTCATCCACGTGGAATACATAACCAGGTAAAGGGGGAGACTGAATTTAGAGCTCATGAGTTATATTTTTTGATCCTGTTTACTACTGATTCAGCCCAGGGATTTTTGTTTGCTTCTGAGATAGAAATTAATTTTTTTCTGAGAATTTGGGTAAAGGGATTTGCTAAAAGATAATATGTAAAAAAAGACAACAACAGCTTCCTTTATTAGATTGAAAATCCAGGGCTGGGGCTGGAGAGATGGCTCATTTCAACAGTTAAGAGCGTTGACTGCTCTTGCCGAAGACCCGGGTTTGATTCCCAGCACCCACATGGTGGCTAAGAACCACCTTTAAGCCAGGTGTGTTGGCACATGCCTTTAATCCCAGCACTTGGGAGGCAGAGCCAGGTGGATTTCTATGAGTTCAAAGCCAGCCTGGTCTACAAAGTGAGTTCCAGGCTAGCTGGGGCTAATAATTGGGAGAACTTCATCCTCTTCAAAAAAACAAAAATAAAACCACCAAAAAAAACACATCATGAATAATCATGAACTATAAATCCAAGTGATGAGAAAAACATCTGGTTCTTTATGAATGCTTCTGCAGAAGTGGTGGTGTCAGTTGTACCTTAGTTGTTGACGTACCACATGAAATATGAGAGAGAACCTAGAAGATACAGCCTAACACATGAGCTACTTGTTTTTCTTTGTCACCCTGAGAGTACAGAAAGATTTTCTCAAAGAAAGACACTGTATTTTTAGGAAGCATGTGCTTAGAGAAATTGATATTTTAAGACAGACCACAGTAGCTATGAAAATGAGTTTAACACTGAATAACCTAAAACTTCAAACTAAATGTCTTAATAACCAGAGTAATACAAGTTATGTCAATGCAGTTATTTGAAAAATCTACATTGATTACTTCTTAGCAGTGAAAAAATGCTATTGGGTGAAACATCAGGATGGAGAATGAAGAGCTACATATCAGTGTAATGGGGATGAATGTGCAAGGTGACTTGCAGAGAGAGAGATGGAGGGGAGGGGGCAGAATGAAAAAGGAGTCAAGGTTGTGTGCTAAGGTGAAAAAATTAGTACAGGCTTGAGCAGAACAAGGCTGATTCCATAGGACATTGGAGCATCCTGCTTTCTTCTTTTTGATGCTATTCTGATTTTAGAACTAACATGTTGCCAGTGAAATCCAGATATCTTTTCTAGAGAAGGAAGTTTGTACCTCCTTCTTTATTCCAGAATACTGAATGTAATTCCTTATCTTAGTCCTCTGGCTTTAAAATATGGTTTGGATTATTTTGAGATGAAGCAGACAAGAAAAGTAAATATACTATAGAATGAGAGAGAAATTGACAGCTTATGTTTGTGTTCCCCCTCTGCCATCTCTCTCCTCTTTCCCATCACTTATGTGAACTATTTATCCTCATATATATTCCACTTTTAATTCCATAGCTCTTAAAATAGTTGAACTGGTGATTGGATGGCACTTACTTTGAATAGTTTATGATAGAATATAAATTGAGGCTGACTATTTGAGAAGTGCTTTTTACTAAGCAGTAAAATAGGAATTTATTAATCATATAAATTATTTATGGAGATTGCTCTAGTAGCAGGCAGTATATTAGAAATTTTATTTGTGTTGTTTTATAAACTTACACTTCTATCCAAGGTAAACAATTATGAATTCCATGTTCAAATGAAGATATTTGAAGAAGGTGGAGCCTACGGAAGCCTCACAAAGTTATATAAGCAGGAAGAAAGAATCAAATGCCAATTAGAGTCTTTGCAACTCAAGCACATGTCTTTCATATTGATGCCATTGTGCTATTAATTTATTAATTTCCTTTTAATTTTTATTTCTTCCTTCTTTTATAATCTCTATTGTTCCAATCTGATGCCAATCACTCTGTTAAGCTCTGTGTTTGGTACTGAGTCATATACAGAGATAATGACCTGGAATATCCATCTTCAAGCAATATCAAGCCCAATAGACAACAGATAGACCCACATTTGAGTTAATGTATTAAACCATATGCAGATGAATTTTTAAAAAGTTGAGAATAGGGGCTGGAGAGATGACTAGCAGTTAAGAGCTCTTGCAGAGGACCTGGGTTCTATACCCAGCACCCACAAGGCAGCTGAAAACCGTCTTTAACTCCAGTTGCAGGGGAATCCACCACCCTCTTCTGACCTCCACGGCATTGCACAACACAGGTGCACAGACCTACATGCAGACAGTATATTCATACACATATGAAAATAAATAAAATAAAATAATTTAAAAAAGTATTTTAAAAGTTGAGAATAAAGTGGAAGAAAATGGAGATGTTCAAGAGTTTAATTTATTTTTGTCTTAAAACTTATTCTTTTTGAGGCTGGAGAGATGGCCTAGTGGTTAAGAGCACCGACAGCTCTTGCAGAAGACCCAGGTTCGATCCCCAGCACTCACATGGCGGCTGAGAACCGTCTTTAACTCCAGTTCCAGGGGAATCCAATACACTCTTCTGACCTCCGCAGCATTGCACGATATGGGTGCACAAACCTACATGCAGACAGTACATTCATACACATACATAAATAAGTAAAAATTAAAAAAAAACCTTATTCTTGTTAAAGAATTTCAGAGTGAAGCATCCGTGGCTCTCTCTAATTCAGTCTCTCTGAATGACTGAAAACAAGTTAACAGGGTGTTTTGCATCCATGTCACCTGGGAAGTAGATAGTCAACAATATTCCCGATCCTGTGTTGGATATTCTACAGGTGCATCTGAGAAGACATGGTCCCTCTTTCACTCAGCTTTCATGCTTGGGTAAGAATTCTGTTTCTGGTATCAATATCCATTCCATAACCCTTACTTCATTCATAGAGTTCCATCTTGTGTGGTAAACTTAGAAATTTGAGAGCCACACTGAGCTCAGACAAGTGCTTGCTCAGTACACAGTGCAGGGAGGTGTCTTTCTTAGGCAATGGCTTGATGTCTTCTCCCACAACTGTGGCATAGTTGTACATTTCTAGAAAGAGAAGCCCTCTTTAAGAATGGAAAAAAAAACTGAGAGAAAGATGCAGGACAGTTATGGCAGAATGCATGATCTGGGATGGGGTGGGGTGGGGTGGGGGAAGGGAAGCGGAAGTATGCCTGAACTGAATTGGAAAATGATGTATGAAATACAAAAGCATCAATAAAAAAATAAAATAGTCCAATCTGGAAAAAAAAGAATGGAGATAGCCACATGTATATTTTAAATTCGATAATTGAGTTTGCCTTCAAATATTATAGTTATGATATCTGAAGATTTTGTGAAAAGAGGAATAAGACACTGGTATCAGCCTTAGTCATATGCAAATATTGGTGTACAAGATAAAGAGGTAAAGAAACAGGGGAGAGGAGGAGAGAGTGAGATTCATTCAGCAATGATATTGAAACTCAAGTAGAACCCAAGAAGACTACAGGAAGTGCAGTGATTGCTGAAGGATGATGTATCCTCCCTGTAAGGATGCTTTCTTTATTTCAAATCATACTTCTTCTCACATGACTATGCAGTCCTGAGGACTTATGAAAACAATCCTAATTCATGCCCAGAGGTTAGATTTCATAAATGAGAGACTGACAGATATTTTTAAAGGAAAGAAGTGATGAAAAGAGAGATTACTCAGTGCTTAAGAGCACTCACTGCTCTTGAAGAGGACCTGGGTTCTGTTCCCAGCACTCAGATGGCATCTAACAACAGGCTATAACTCCAGGTCCAGCAGAATCCAATATCCTCTTCTGAGCACGTTGGGTACTGCATGACATGGATGCACTTACACAAGTGCATGCAAAACACTCATACACATAAAATAAGATATTAAAATTCGAATGTACAGGGAATGACTCCTTGGAAGGGAAATATTTGGTGACTAATGTTCCTCAGATCTCTCCACCTATAACAACTTAAACTTGTCTAATTGGGTGTTTGGAGGAAATAACTGAGACCATCTGTTGGTTGAGCTTAAGGACTATTCAAGAAAGAAGAATTTAAAGGAAATGACAGTCTATTCATTAGCTCTCCCTGTGCATGATATGCAGAGATAAATTGAATATATATTGCATTGGGGAAATCATGGTACCAGTGTTATTGGTTGAGATGAATTTGGTTTATTTGGGAAGCTTTCAGAAAATGATTTCTTCATTTTCTTTAGCTTCCTTTTTCTCATGGCAATTAGGTCATTAAAATAAGGGATTATATAGGATGGCAGTACTCAAGGTTGTCTTACTATCCTATCAAATCTGTGACATGTCTTTAGAGCACAGGCCATCTTGGAATCTCAAGGTTCATGCTGATATCAATTTTTCAATAACATATGAACACAGGAAAATAAAAATTTCTTTATCTATTCTTTGGCTTCATAGCCTATATTTCACTCATTTTATCTCAAATATCTTTTCCTTAAAATGCAATATTGTTGCTTTTTTACTTCTGGTATCTTTGGCTTGTGTGACAGGGGCATGGATTATAAGAATCATTTTAGAGACCGTCTTTTGGAATAATTCATTGAAGATGTTCTATGTTTCAAACAGTATGCCAGGTACAAAGATCATTTGCACAAATGTGCCTGGCACAGTTCTTGGACAACATCATCCTATACAGAGGTCCAGATTAGTGCATAGGTTGAGTTTCATGTTGCTGGCATAGTACCTGATATACATAAGGTAAGCGTAGTGCATCTAGGAAAGGTATAGATTTGACACTTCTGGGGCAGGAGGTAGGAAAGTTAGCAGTTTTGAGAGCTGTCTAGTGGAAGTGACATCAAAGCTGAAGCCTGAGGGTGAATGAAAATTAGACAGATGAGAATAGTCATAAAATATACATAAACAGAGGAAATAACAATTTGGATGCTTAGAAGAGGGAAAATGACATGTTATAGCCCCTGAACAGTTTTAGATAGCTGTAATATATACATAATGTGTATGTGTGTGTGTGTGTGTGGATGTGTATACCTGTGAGGGGGCATATTATGGATGGTCAAGGTAATATAAACAAATATTATACCTGGTTTATAAAGATCACTCTTTGCTGTTTCATCATAATAGTTTCACTTACGTTGCATGTCACCTTCTTCCTTATTTAAATCCTAAGCAAAAGAATTGGGTTTGTTCTTTAAATTCAGTTATCTCTTGTACTATTCTCACACCTTTTACAACAATGAGCCTCAACACAGAAAACACCCAAACCTCCAGGTGTAAAGAAAACAAAGGAGAGCATGAAATCAGCAAGTGATCCTTGTGCATCAATTATTATTTACTGTTTATCATATATAACCTCCCAGTAGAGCAGATATTAAAATAGATTTTTATCAAATTTACTCGCATATTCAATTTTCAATAAGTACAAGGACTAACAGGTTCTGCTTCATTAAAGAGAGAGAGAGAGAAAGAGAGAGAGAGAGAGAGAGAGAGAGAGAGAGAGAGAGAGAGAGAGAGAAAAAACATATTCTAACAAAATGGTCACCAGGAAATGTTAACTAAAACTGTTGGGTCCATAACTAGAAATCTGGATTTATTTCTCTGGGCTCTGTTAAAGAACCACTATCTGAATGAACATTGCTTTAGGAGAGAAGAGTTCAGTCTTATGTATTTTGAGCTACTTCTTTCAAAGATTATGGTATTATGTTGTGTTTTGAGATCTAAAATACTTTTCTTTCTGTAACTTTGCTTTTAAAAGTTCCAGATAAGCTGGGTGTGGTGGCGTACACCTTTCATCCTAGCTCTTGGGAGGCAGAGGCAGGCAGATCTTTGTGAGTTCAAGGCCAGCCTGATCTACAGAGCGAGTTCCAGGACAGCTGGGGCTACAGGGAGACCCTATCTCTAAAAGACCAAAGGAAAAAATAAGTTCCAGACAAATGACAGTCTAAAAGCTGTGTCAGAATTATTAGCTGATAACTGTTTGGGAATTAAGTAGATTTGCTCACTCCGTGTGTTACTTCACCTAGCCCAGAATCAACTTGATCAACAAGCCAACAGACACCTTCTACTATTAGACCCAAGTACTTTTCACCATGTGGCTGATCTCACTACTGCTGCTAGGGCGGCCACAACCCGGACAAACTGGGCTCAAGCGCTCCTACCAGGAGGTCTACAAGAGCGACCCCAGTGGGATTCCACAGAAGGGTTCCCAGCAACTGTTCCTACCACGGATGCCACAATAGGGAAGGGCGAAAGTGTGGAACCAAATACAAACTGTGAACACAGGCATCAGGGTGTCCAGAACCGGTAGAAATCTAAAGCCGCAGCTTGACAGAGTATGCCTGTACATGGATGTTCTGCACAGCTCACAAAAGAGTCAAGAACATTCCAGACATGCTAGGTGCTAGGAGCTCACAGAAAGACAGGACCATTCAAAAGCAACACAGAATCCAGTCTGAACCAGGACCAATGAGACTAACAGCAGCTTTTCTTACAGTCCCACCCATGTTTCAGTCCCCACTATGGCTATTCTTTATCGGACTGCAATTCCATCAAACTATATCTGGGCCAGTTCTCTTCCCTTCCTTGAAGCCTTTTCTTACCTATATATTACAGGAGGACATTGCAGCACACCCAAGCTATCTGTCCCCAGCTGTTCAAACCATTTACTGTTTTATAACTTTATACTCTCAGCAGTCTCTCTCTCTCTCTCTCTCTCTCTCTCTCTCTCTCTCTCTCTCTCTCTCTCTCTCTCTCTTTCTCTCTCTCTCTTTTCCTCTCTCTTTCCTTTCTTCCTTTCTTTCCTCTCTCCATCAGGAACTCTTCTCTTTCTCACACCTATTCCTCTTTTTAAATATTTTTTTAATTTTATTTATTTACTTATTTATTTTTGTATATGTATGAATGTACTGTTTGCTTGTAGGTTGGTGCACCCATGTCATGCAATGCCGTGGAAGTCGGAAGAGGGCGTCGGATTCCCCTGGAACTGGAGTTAAAGACAGTTCTCAGCCGCCATGTGGGTGCTGGGGATCCAGCCTGGGTCCTCTGCAAGAGCAGTTGCAGCTCTTAACTGCTAGGCCCTCTCCAGCCCCACACCTATTCCTCTTAATATTACATCTCCTAATGTTCAGAAGCTGACTTGGTTTGCAGCATCAGACTACATATCTTTACATACTCTCTCCACAGTACTATTAACCCAAATCCCATGTATCTATACCATGTTTTTCCTTTGCCTCAATTACTCATATTCCTATGGATGCCCCTCTCCTCTTCTTCCCTCTAACAATATAGTGTCTCACCATGGTTGCTTAGGTCTTTTTCATTTCTTTTCCTTTCAATGCACACTAACATATTTTCTACATCGTGTTATTGGAGTCTTTTTTTACTCCATAAATTAGTCTTTTCTTTTCTTTTTTTTTTTTTTACATCTTATTTATTTCTGTATGTGTATGAATGTACTGTCTGCATGCAGGTTTGTGCACCCATGTCGTGCAATGCCGCGGAGGTCAGAAGAGGGTGTCGGATTCCCCTGGAACTGGAGTTCTCCTGGAATTGGAGTTTCAAACGGTTTTCAACCGCCATGTGGGTGCTGGAGATCGAACCCGGGTCCTCTGCAAGAGCTGTCGGCGCTCTTAACTGCTAGGCCATCTCTCCAGGCCCCATAAATTAGTCTTTAATAAGTGTCTGTTTCATAGTCACGTGCTAATCTATTGTGTGAGTCATTTACTGAATAGTGACTGTTGCTGCAGGCAGTATTCAACTCATGGGGCAGACCAGAAGTTGTGCCTAGAGCCTGGAATACCAGTTAGCAGACAAAACATCATCATAATTGTACTACAACCTCGGGTCTGCAGAACAATGCAAACAGCTCCACTGAAAGAAGAAACTAGCACCTCAAACTAAGTAACAAAAGCACAGCATGACAAGCTAAGCCCAAGCAAATCTTGCCAAGAACCAGTTGTTGTAGAGCTCACTGACCCCGGCGGTGAACCTGCTATTGTTATTCTGCTAAATGGTCATAGCAGCTACTTGCCCTCTCAATTCATAAATCTGTACCCATGAGTTAGTGCAGTTGTTAGACCTCATCAGAGAAGTTTCTTTCTCTTTTTTTTTTTTTTTTTGGAAGTTTCTATGTGCGGTGGATATCCAAGGATCAGTGACAATTGCCAAAGAGAAACAGTGTATTCTGGACAGGACAAGACCCCTGCATCAATGAACTCTCTGTAGCTGTGGTGTCCTGCAGAGGCCCTGTACAGGATCAAGCCTGCCAAACTAGTCAACATTCTACCAACTCCTCCAGAGAGGGTGAAGTTTCCAGGAGTCCCCACCTCTATCTAGCTGAGTAGCTGTTAGTGGCTGATGGCTCCTGGAGGTGGAAGAGTCAATTTTAGTTCTTTTTTCCTTTTTTGGGGGGGTCTCCCTTTTAGTACCAGCTGTCCTGGAGTTCGCTCTGTAGACCAGGCTGGCCTTGAACTCACAGAGATCCACCTACCTCTACCTCCCAAGTGCTGGGATTGAAGGTGCATGCCACCATTCTGGGCTGGAAGAGTCAATTTTATTTAAGGGTTTGCTACCTAGTAGATTGATCTTGCTCCAGTAAACATCTCCCATACCTGAGTATATGGGTATCACAAAATGGACTTGATAGGTTATTTAGAAAAAGAAAAAGGCATGAAGTTGGGAGGCTCTAGGAAGGTAGGGGTGGATCTAGGAGGAGTTTGTAAGAAGCCTTAGTATGAATATAATAAAATTAAACCTATCAAATTCTCCAAGAATTAATAAAATTTTAATTGCCCTTTATAGAATTCTGAGCATTTTGAAAATAGTAAAAATTAATAGGCTAAATATTTTAAGTGTCTATACTGGATTACTTCTATTTTTCTTTAGGATAATTATACTCTAATGAGTTAGAAAGCTTTAAAAACAACTTTCATTTTTAAGAGACCGTCAACTTATTTAGCTTTATATTTCAAATTGCTGTATAGGTATTTGATAGTGTGGGTTAAGGAAGTTTATCTTATATAATTGGGCTTCCAGAAAAACCCAATTAGTATATTTTACTGGTGTAAAATTATTTGAATTTCATTACATGATCCTTAAGGCCCTATTGTGGCATATACTGTTAAGAAAATGGCCTAGGGAGGTGGCTCAGTAAGTGAAATTGCTTGCTATGCAAATCTAATGATTTGATTTCGTAGAAAAATAAAACATATATGGTGACTCATACCTGTAATCTCATCACTCTGATGGTAAAATGGGAGAGAGAGACAGGAGAATTACTAGTAAGCTTGTCCAGCTACTTGGAGTCTGCAGAGAGACCTTGGCTCAACAAGGTAGAAGGAGAAAACTGACTCCTTCCCATAAGCTGTCTTCTGACCTCCACAAGGTTAGCATAACGTAGTGTGCATGCAAGCACGTGTACATACACACACACACACACACACACACACACACACATACACATGTATACAGAGTACATATAGACATAAATGTAACCTCCAGGAACAAAAAAATTTAAAAAAAGTTTTAAATAGAAAAAATCTCTCTCAGGCATATTTGCTTAAATGTAATTTTTCTCCATATATAGTACATAGTAAGAAATTATTTTTATCTCGGAATGTGACAGACTTACTTAGAGTTTTCATCTGTGACCTCTTCAACAGTTCCACGCATCGGTTCCATACCATGGAGAGGACTTTAAGTCCAATTAGGTAGCTATTGATTACCCCCAAGATAAAAGTGGCACTACTGTACTAATTTAGTTTGCTGTTCTTGCCATTGTGGTTATTACAGATAAGTATGACAGTCACCACTCATAAAAGAAGCTTCTTGGTAACAGAGACCTACCAAGTTCCATAAATGACTACACACAGAGAATAAGTGTCTGTGAGATGCCCAACCCTAGATATCACATCTACAGTGAACCTCTACACCTAAGGCTCACAGATTACAGTGGACCAGGGCATAGAAAAATTCTAATGCTTCTCTCAACATTCATCAGCAATGCTTCCCATGAAACAGAGAAAAATGAATACAAAAGGCCACAAATAGCCAAAGTTTAAAGAATAAGAGACTTCAGAGTATGGGTTCTTGAACGGGATTCCTGTATTAAACTCCACCCACTTTGATCTCAAGGACCATTGCATAACAGGTGGCAAAAAGACTGTAAACACCAAGAGAGGAGAATGACTATAAGGAAACAGAGCATTACAGGTGCCTAGGATCTTGCTCATAGGAACATCCAGCAATGGTGACAACATAGACAAACCCATGCAGACTCAATCAGACAGAAACAACATAAGAATTGGGGAAGTGGGCAGAAGGCCACAACTTGGGTGAGGAACTGTGGCATCTGACCACTGTTAGGTGAAGGAAGGGTGGTCATTTTTAAGAGAGTGATGCCAGACAAGCTGAACAGGCTCCAGTGGATGAACTCACACTGAGAGGCATCTGGGAACACAAACTTGACTTGATAGGCCTTAACATATATGACAAAAGACATGAAGTCCTGTGGGTGTGCTATGGGGGTTGCAGATAGGGAAGGGAAAAGTCTAAATATCATTAAAATGTATTGTATTAAAACCCACAAAATTTCAAGAAAAGATATATTTAAAAAATAAATTTACTTCAGAATTTCTACTAGTAGAAAACACAGAGAGAAAAATGAAAGCATCCAACCTTGTCAAAGCACACATGTAAATGACTCTAACCTTAAAAGCAGTAATAATTCGGGGCTGGAGAGATGGCATAAGTGAACGAGAAGCATAATAGTCTACTTTCTCTGGAGATGTCATTTTGGAGTCTGATCAGTTCAGGTTGTTTCCTTTCATGAGTTGGTAGTTTATCCAGGAATAACCTTTTAATCCTACTAATGAAGCACAAACAATTAGATATACAGGCATTTAAACAGTACTAATTATTATGGTAGGTTATGTTGGTATAGACACAGATGTTTGGATGGTATGCTACTCCATGAACTATAACTTTTCTGTAAAAGATGACAAGGTCTTACTGTGGCTTATAACATCTCCTAACCATTAGAAGACGTAAGGAGAGAGCTAATAGCCAATTAGATTTGGGATAACAGACATATGGCTGCCACTGCTGCACAGTATTTCCAGGCAGGTGAGGTGTAGCTGATCCTGACAGAGGAGTCTTGCTTGGACCAACCATAAATCTTTGTTTTAAAAGTACATCAAAACATACATCAACATACTATGTAATTTAGGAATGTAAAGTTAAACATATTTTTACCTGCATGCAAGTTTGAACCATGAATCCCTAAATGTGTTTTGGAATTAACCTATAGTTTATTTTTGGACTTTGTAAACCTGGTATATGTGTGGAGTGTATAGATGTATATTTTGGAGTAATATAAAATTATAAAATTAAGTGGAACAACAACAAAAAATAATTGTTCAAAGATCAGATTAAAACAGCAAACTTCTGCATTAAAAGAGTTAAGAAACTGAGAAAATGATGCAAGACAGGACTTAACATGTAAAAAAAAAAGAAAAGAAAAAGAAAGTATCATCTGTTCCTAGCTACTAGTGACACATTAGGAACACTAGGACCCAAGCAATAGAAAGAAAAATGCCCACAGAAGTCATTAGAAGGTTTCAAACTCCTCTGGAACTGAAGACATGGATGGTTGTTAGTCATCATGTTGGTGCTTGGAATTGAACCTGGGTCCTCTGAAAGAGCAGCCAGTGGTCTTAACTGATGAGCCATCTCTCCATCCTCTATAAAGTAATTTAAATTATAGGTTATACACTGGAAGTTATAATCTTTGCTTTAACAAATTCTATTGATTCAAGAATTTTATGAAATGTATTTGATCATATTCAAATCTCCCCCATTTCCACCCTCACCTGACTACCCAGAATTTAAAATTTCATGTCCTCTATTGTTATTATTAATTATTATTATAAATGCATATACAATTTACACTTTTTGAGAGAGTATCTAACCTGTTCTAGCTAGCTTGCAATGCACTATGCATCACAGGCTGACCTAGAGTGTGGAAAAAGTCCCCAGGCCTTTGCCTCTTAAATTATGTTATTACACACATGAGCCAAGAATGATGTCCTTTTAATCCCAGTAATGACAACAATTTCATGGGGAATAATATCCTCACAAAAGAAAATGTTGCTCATCTGTTCCTCATGTTTGGCAGATAATCTTTTTTCTGTTTTCACAATGAGGTCTTTGAAACCTCAAATGCTGACATTGTTAGAAGAGTACATAGGTGGTACCCTATAATACATAGGTATGGGAAAGAACCATCTATTTTTTTTTTCAGGGGAAAGCCCGAACACAGTCCCCGACTACCGAAAATTATTCAGTCGAGTTTCCCACATTTGGGGAAATCACAGGGGTCGTCAGTACACCCGAAGTGCAATGGATGAGACTCACCCTGGGAAAACCACCTTTGTCATCATGTTATCTCCCCTGCCAGGTAAGTATGGGAAAGGACCAAGTAGTTCAGGTCTTAAGGTCAACAGTTGACAAACAGGACCTCTTTAAGTAAAAAGCTGAAAAACACAGGAAAAGAAAACAAAAAATTGAGTGACAAAGAAGACCAGAGAGTGGGAGGAAATATTAATCAGCTGTACATATGACAGAGGATTAATAGGATATATAAAAAAACAACTAATACTCAGAAAAAGAATGACGCAATTAAAAATGGGCTATGGATCTGAATAGAGAGCTTTCAAAAGAAGAAATAAAGGATGGCGGCTTCTGATGTGTAGAGTGCATTCTATATAGCTAATGGCAAAATTGGGGAGGAGGACATAGGCATGCCCAAGAGCGTTGGGAAGCATCAGAGGTGGTCCTAAGGCATTTAGATCCTTAAGGACTACAATTTGATGCTATAGACATCTCCCGAGGGTGTCAGGAGACAAAGCCCTGTTGTCAGCTGAGGCTTTATCCTACTGAACCACACAGGGTTGTTGCTGGTTTTCAGTCCATTTCTGGATTGTACTGGACTTACAGTTGTAGATTTGGATCAAAGGGGAATAGACAACTAATGGGTTAATTTTGACTATTGAAAGATATTTTTTGGTCTCTGCCTATTATGCAAGTGTTATTTTGATATCTGTTCTGCCCATTTCAAGATAAGGTGACTCAAGAAAAGCTAGGTTTACTTCCCAGAAGTCATGGAATGCACACCAGAAAGAGACAGTTTGGATTGACTTGGTAAATTTTTTCAGCTTAATTTTTGTCAACAGGTATGTTCCCTCTTATTGGAAAGCTACAAACCAGGATGCAGGGTTTGGGAAAGTAAAGAGAATGCTTCTGTTTTTAGTAAATCATTTATATTTAAGATATGCCTAAAATTGTTGGAATTTCTCTTATAGGCTTTGCCTGCTTACCCTATGGTGTTAGATTTCTTCCAGTCAATGTTTATGCAAGGCTTCTTAGGCTTTTCTTTAGGTTTTATCTAAATATGATAAAGTAATTAAAAGTACCAGATTGATGTAACTTAACTTTTTTAATTTTTATTTTTCTCTATGTCTGTATGCAGGTCTGTGCACCCATGTCCTGCAATGCTGCAGAGGTCAGAAGAGGCTGTTGGATTCCCCTGGAACTAGAGTTCTCATGAAATTGGTGTTTCAGATGGTTCTCAGCTGCCATGTGGGTGCTGGGGTTTGAACCCGGGTCCTCTGCAAGACCAGTTGGCGCTCTTAACTGTTAGGCCATCTCTCCAGCCCCATACCAAAAGTTATCTTAACTTTTAGGACTCTTAATGCCCATACATAAGGCCCATACCAATTGGCCAAGGGATTTAAAGGACAATTTTGTTCTTTGCCTTTTGAGGCCAATTGGTCCCAGAGGATTTTGTATAGGGGCATCACCTAAAATGTTCTGCAAGTGTGAATCACAAGGCTTCCTGTGAAAGGAGGTCTTGGACGTCAACCAACAGAACCCTAGCCAGTTTCCAGTCTATAAAGAGGAGGCTCAATATAGAGGAAAATCATCTTGGGCTCCAGAGGAAAGCCTGTTTTAGCAAGACCTGTCCTTGTCTCCAGTAGATTGAAGTGGTTAAGAATAGCCAGAAGGAACCTAGTGCTCCCCCCCCCAAAAAAAACCTGCCACCTGAAGACCAGAACCTCAAATGACCTTGAGAAAACAAAGTTTGGTTAATCTGGGCTAATTGTGTGGACTTAAGCACCCAAAAGAAAGTATAACCGAAAGATAGTCAATATACTTCTTTTAAAGCCTTGAACATTGTGCCTCCACATACTGGGTGTAAAGTTATATGAAATAATGTTAAATAGGTATAAAAAAAAACCTTAGATCGGGGCCTTGATTAAAAGGGTAGGGTCACCTACAGCCAAAGGACAAGTCCACTATTGTTGTTATTTAATGCTCCATAAAATTTCATCTTTATTTCTAGCAACTAAGTGGAAACTCATATCCTGACTATTAAAAACCCGGCAAAGCAGATTCTGAGTCTATGAACCATTGCCAAATGATAGAAGGAGAAACCTAATAAATGAATGCTTTGAAATCTCTGGTCAAGAAATTCTAATGGACTTTTAAGTTGGACATTGGAATTCACATTGTTCTTACTTTTCCTGGTCCCCTGCCTAGATCATGTACGAAATTACTCCTGCCTTCATTTCACCTTCACAGGAACCAGTCAAGGATTTTTTTCCCTTCTATAGTTATGCTTGGGGGTATTTTAGATAGACCCTCTGAATAGGGGATACCCCAGTTGCCACACCCAATGTCTCTTTTCAGCATGGAAGAAGTCAGAGTCCTCAGCATCCTGATTCCCTTCTGGTGTTTGGGGTGACCATTTTCAGAGGGTAAGACAACTAAACAGGTGCTACAATTTAGTTAGGCAGTTTAGGGATAAGATCTCCCCAAATTAACCAGACTCTTTTTCATTGGGGAACTCAAGGCTTCCTGGACTAGCCAGTAAACACACATCCTTCTGGTAGCCCTGAAAGAGCAGGAAAAGATAAAAGAAGAAAAAGAGAGAAGGAAAAAAGAGAAGTACATACAAAATCCCACAGATTGATTCTTTATTTCACCAGAATAAGAAATGGAAATACCCTCTTTTTTCTTGTTCTTATTGCTTTGTTTTCTTATTGTCGTTTTGTAATGTTTCTGTTGTCCTGTGGAAAGAAAAAAAAATAAAGATTTTTTTTTAAAAAAAAAGAAGAAATAAAGGTGCCCAACATCCTTAGTAATTAGGGAAATGAAAATCAAAAGTACTTTAAGATTTTTTTTATTAAACCCTAGTCAGAATGCCTAAGATCAAGAGAAAAAATGAGGATCTCTGGGAGTTCAAGGCCAGCCTGGTCTATGATGTAGCAAGTTCTAGGCTAGCTGGGGCTACTGGGAGACCTTGTTTCACAAAATACCAAAGAAAGAAGAGAGAAAGAGATAAAGAGAGAGAGTGTGTGTGTTTGTGTATGACAAAGAGAGAAGAGAGAGGAGAGAGAGAGAGTTTGTGCATGACAAAGAGAGAAGAGAGAGGAGAGAGAGAGAGAGAGAGAGAGAGAGAGAGAGAGAGAGAGAGAGAGAATGCTGGTCAGGGGGGGATACAGGAAAAGGGAACACCTTACCTATTGTTGCTGGGATTTCTAACTGGTGCAACCTCTGTGGAAATCAGTGTGGAGAACTCCTAAAAAAACTAAAAGTAAATATAATACATGACCCAGTTATACAAATCCTTGGCATATACCCAGAGGACTCATCCTACTGCAGAGATACTTTTTTTGTTGTTGTTGTTGCTCTTTTCACAATCCTGAGAAATGGAAGCAATCTAAATGGCCCACAACTAATGAAAGGATAATTAAATCATGCTATATTTACACAACGGAGTTCTACTCAACAGTAAGGAAAAATTAAACCATGAAAATTTCAGGAAAATGTATGGCTCTAGAAGCAGTTAAAGTAAGTGAAGTAACAGACTCAGAAAAACAAGCGATGTGTTCTCTCACATTTGTGTATCTTATCTCCATATCCTCAGATATAAGTCAATATACTGATGTAAGTGGGGGAATTGGGAATATGGAAAGAAACCATGGGTGGAAAGGTTGAAAAGACATGGGGAGGGTACGAGGGAAGAGTAAGAGAAAGGTGTTATCAAGGGACAATGGAGAAAATGGGGTTACCTAACTTTGGAGGGAGATGGAAGGGGGAGGGAGATGAGAGATAAATAATACTTAGATGACATGAGAGACCAAAGGGAAAAATAGTGGTTCAAAAGTCTTTGGAAGTGTATGTGTATAGCTGAAGGATATATAACAAAAAACCGCACTGGCAGGTAAGAGAAACCTCTTTTTGATTTGTTGGTCATGGAAGTCCAAGAGTATTCCAAAATAACATAGGGTATTATCATGGTCCTTGATTTCCTCCCAGAACTTGAAGGCAAGACCCTATCACTAAAGATGAGAAATATTTTAGAGAGAAGGTCTACAACAATCAAGCTGGAACTGACTTTGGAGCTTCCTCCCTGAATATTACCTGTCATAGTCAGAGAATATAATGTAAGCTGCCAATAGAGAAAATATCAATGGTCTTACCCAACTATAAAGTCTAATAAACATGATGGCTCTGCCAGCAAACCATCTCTATTCATGCTCTACTAGCACTTTTATTTTGAGGGTAATAAACAACTATCTAATTAAGGCCCACTCAATGGGAGAGAACTCATGTGCAGTGCTGTATACATGGCTGGAGGGATTGAAGACCCAAGAGAAAAGTGTATGAATTTTGCAACAAATCAATAAAGAATCTTATTCTGTCTTCCTCACTTTTATTTTTAATAAAATATTTTATTGCTGTTTTGTGTATTTCATACATCATTTCTCAGTCCAATTTAGATACACTTCCTTTTCCATGTCCTCCACCTCACCCCAGATCATGGATTCTGCCATATATGTCTTGCATCTTTTTCTCAGTTTTTAAACATTTTCTCTGCAGAGGTTTATTGTTTGGGCATAAGTTAACTGTTTCATTCAGTTCTTTGATGCAGTCCTTTTATTGTTTTTGTTCACTCCCATTTGCACTGCTCCAAAATATGCCTATATATAGTCACATATATACCAAAATTATGACTTCTGAAAATAAACTCTATGTTAATTCTAAAATGTGTTTAAGAGTTCACATTTTCCCCTTTAATTTTATATTACTCTTATATGTTAAATACATACCCTCCACCTATATACCAACATTATGAAGTCTGAAAATAAGTGGTAAATTAATTCTAGAGCCAGTTAAGGGATTCACATTATAACAGCACAGTTGCCTTCAGATAAAAAAAAGCATTAACTTTTCTCAGCTTGCCTTTTAACTAGGAATTTGGTGCTAGCATCCACAAATGAGGGGTACCATTCATCATTTGTTTTTCTGGGACTGTGTTACTTCACTTAGCTGAGTTCCATCCATTCACCTGTAAAGTTCATGATGTCGTCTTTCTTCTCCTCACTGCTGCATAGAATTCCATTGTGTAGATGTACCACATTTTTGTTATCTGCTCATCTGTTGAGGGGCATTTGGGTTGGTTCCAGCTCTTCGCTATTGTGAAGAGAGCTTCAATAAACATGGTTGTGGACGTATCTCTGCAACAGGATAATTCTTGAGGGTATATACCCAGGACTGGTATGACCTTGTCAGATGTTAGGCTCATTTTCAGTTTCTTAATAGTTCTCCCTGCTGCTTTTCATAGGGGTTGCACAAGTTTGCATCCCCACCAACCGTGGATGAGAGTTCCCCTTTCTCCACAACCTCTCCAGCATTTGGTATCATTTGTTTTCTTGATCCTAGCCAGTCTTACTGGGGTAAGATGAAATCTTAAAGTGGTTTTAAGTTGCATTTCCTTAACTATTAGAATCTTGAACACTTTTTAAGATGTTTCTCAGACTTCTTCATTTGTGACATCTCTGTTCAGCTCTTCACTCCATCTTTTAATAGGGCCACTTGTTATCTTAATTCTTTGCTTTTTGAGTAGTTCATTTAGTCTGGATGTTAAACCTCTGTCAGATGTGTCACTGGTGAAGAATTTATCATACTCTTTTTTTCTCTTCATTTTCTTGGTTGTTTCTCTTGCTGTACAGAAGCTCTTGAGTTTAGTAAGGTCACATCTGTCATTTGTTGACCTTATTTTTTTTGACCAGTTACTGTCTGGTTTAGAAAGTCTTTTCCTACATCTATGTCTTGTATATTACTACCAAAGATTTCTTCTATCATTGTCTTAGTTTCAGGTTTCACATTGAGGTCTTTGATCCATTCAGAGTTGTACATGGTGAGAGGTAGGGGTTTAATTTTATTCTAAAAGGTAATTAGAAGAGTACTAATTGGAAAAGAGGAAGTCAAACTATCCCTTTTTGCAGGTGACATGATAGTTTACCTAAGGGACACCAAAAACTCCACCAGAAAACTTCTAGAAACCATCAACACATTTAGTAAATTGCCAGGATACAAAATTAACTCAGAAAAGTTGGTAGCCTTTCTTTATGCCAATAACAAGCAATTGGAGAAGGAATACAAGGAAACTTTCCCACTCATTATAGCCTCCAAAAATAAATTATCTGGGAACAAACCTGACCAAACACATTAAAAATCTCTACAAGGAAACTGTAAAACCCTCTAGAAACAAATTGAGTAAGATAGTATAAGATGGAAGAACCTCCCATGCTCAAGGATTGGAAGAATCAATATAGTAAAAATGTCCATCCTCTCCAAAGTAATATACAGATTCAATGCAATCCCCATGAGCTTCTTCACAGACCTAGAAAAAAAATCTTAAATTTCATATGGAAAAACAAAAGACCCCAAACAGCCAAAGCAACCCTGAACAAAAAGAACAACACAGGGGGTTTGCCTTATCAGATTTCAAACTGTAGTACAGGGCTATAGTAATAAAAACACTCTGGTATTGGCACAAAAACAAGCCCATAGATCAATGGAACAAAAGTGAGGATCCAATCCTGAGCCCATCTAATTTCAGCTATGTCATATTTGACAAAGGGGCCAAGAAGACTCAATGGAGAAAAGAGTAGCTTTATCACTTAAAAAAAACTGCAGTAACAAATCATTTGTATCAGAGACAATATAAAAATATTTTAATTCTGTTCTAGAAACTTATTTAGCAAAATGCCTAACATTTAGAGAAAATTCACTTAGTACTACCATGTATCTTTCAAGTGTAACAGTTTTCTTCCACTAGATCCTGTCATATTTTATGTACAAGAGGAAGTATTATGTTATGGTATTGATAGAGATTGTATTTTCTTAAAAATCAATATGTCATCTCTTCTATAACAAAGTACTAAGGACAGGAATGGAGAGCCAACAGGAGGACATGGGAAAATAGAGGAGACAAAACAACTTTCTGTCTTCCTAATTCAAGGGAAATGGAAAGAGACAAAGGAGGACTCAAGGAAAATGGTACTGAATTTCTCTTGTAAAGTTACAATGTGGTTCCTCCACATTTTTTTTCCAGATGGATCTAGATGGATCAAGGACCTCAACATGAAACTCAAAACTCCAAAGGCTATAAAAGAAAAAGTTGGCAGCAACTTAGACATAGGCATAGGAAAAGACTTCCTAAATCAGACAGCAGCTGCACAAGAATTAAGGTCGACAATTGACAAATGGAACCTCATTAAACTCAAAAGATTCTGTACAGCAAAAGAAACAGTCACGGAAGTGAAGAGAAAACCCACAGAGTGGGAGGAAACCTTCACTGCTCCATGAGCGTAAGATACAACTCAGATGTGTCACCTGTGTCACTTAGGACTGGGCATCTCTCAAATGTATATTCTCTGTTTAGGAACAGTTGTGGGATTCTGCAGTAGCCTCCATCTGTGGTAAAAAGAAGCTTCTTTCATGAGTGGTGTATGGTGTGCTTGTCTGTAAACATGAGGATCCATATTTAGCATATGGTAAGAAATTTAATTTGTTTAGAGATATGAAAGAGATACAGTTTTCTCTAGTATCTATGTCCTTTCCAGCCATGTGTGTTTGGCCCAGTTTACAGTGTCATCCATGAGCTCACTCTTACTGAGAAGGCCTTAAGTCCTACTATGTAACTGTTGGATTAACACCCCTCCCCCAGATATCTGTGCCACTACTGCACTAATAGAGGTAGTTTGTTGTGATGGTAATTATGGTTATTAGGCTTTAGGGATGGGTTGGACCATTGACTGATTTTTCTCCCTTAGTGCAGAAAGTTTCGACTATTTGCAAATACAGCCCTTACCCTTCTGGAGCCAAGGTTGGAGGGGCAGTAGGGTGACAATGACTCACTCCAGGGATGACTGGGTCATGTAGAACATCAGTTTATCTCCTTGAGGACTCAGATTTATATAGACAAAAGTTGGGAGCCATTAGAAAGCCGTCACAGGAGCAACATTCCGAGAGGTTTGAAAAAATGAGACATGGATCTGAGATCTCCCAAGATGAGCTGAAGCGCAAGGTAGGTAGGTAGGAGCTGGGTGCTTCAGCAAGGCTGATTGTTGTTTGACTTAATGTAGCTAATACAGTTGTCTTTGGCTTATTTGGATTTTGTGGCTGTGGGAGCAGAGTTATCTTCCCAGCTGGTATAAAAGGTAGGGTTGTGTGAGTCTTGAGATTTGAGTTCTCCCAAAACCAGCTGAAGCACAGGTACTGGGGAGCAACCTCCCCCCGCCACCAACTGGGATTATGAAGGCATCTGAAGAAGACAAGCAAAGCAAACCTTCAACACAGTGAAGAGGCATTTGGGACTCACATTGGAATACAGGCAAGGAGAAACCCATATGCCAGGAACACAAAGAAGAGACAACATAGGAAAGGGACAGGATAATCCTGCACCAAGCTCTACCAACCCTATGGAAGATTCCTACAGTGGGATCCCCCTGGGGATGGCCCAGGACACAGAATATCAGAAACACAATTGTGAACATACTTAAAGAACTACAAGATTATAAAGACCAAATCAAAGAATTAAGAAAAAAGAATGAAGAACTCAAGAAGGACCTAGAGAGAAAGAATGACAAACTCCGTAAGGAACTGGAAATACTGAAAAGATCCCATGCTGAAAAAGATAAGGAAACCAACCAGCAAAGCAAAGAGCTACAAGAAGAGATTGAGAAGCTCCAAAAGGAAGTATAAATGCTAAAGAAATCAGAAGAGGTAATGGAAAAGGAAACAAACACTCATCCAATCAAGAGGAAAGGAATGGAAAAAGCCTCAGAAGCAGAATGGAGGAAGCAGAACGAAGAATATCAGACCTGGAAGATAACAAAGAACAACTAAAAACCTCAAGTGAAGATTATAAAAAATTTAAGATACACAAAAGTGGAACAACTAGGAACTGTGGGACACTATGAAAATATCAAACTTCCACATCATAGGAATAGAGGAAGGAGAAGAATCCCAAGAGAATGGTATTGATCAGCTCTTCAACAGAATAATAGATGAAAACTTCCCCAAACTCAAAAAAGACAAACCAATACAAATACAAGAAGCACATAGAACTCCAAACAGACAAGATCAGAAAAGAAACTCTCTATGCCACACGATAGTTAAAATGCTAGACCCCAAAAACAAAGGCAAAATCCTTAAAGCCACAAGAGAAAAACAACAAGTGACCTTGTGCTGGATAGCTTTAGTGTCAACTTGACACACCTGGGTTGAGGGAGCCTCAATTGGGGAATTGGCACCATTGGACTGGCCCGTGGCCAAGTCTGTGAAGTATTGTCTTGATTGTTGAACAATGTGGGAGGGCCCATCCCACTATGAGTGGTGCCACCCTGGGCAGGTTGTTGTGTACCATATAAGAAGGCAGGCTGGGCATGAGCCAGGGGAGTAAGCCAGTGAACAGCATTCCTCCATGGCCTGTGCTTCAGCTCCTGCCTCCAGGTTCCTGCCCTGAGTTCCTGCCTTGGGCTACCTGAGTGATGAACTGTGACCCAGGAAATGTAAGCTGAATAAACCCTTTCCTCCCCAAGTTGATGTTGGTTGGAGTGTTTTGTCACAGCGATGGAGGACAAACTAGAACAGAGCTATAAGGAGAAACCTATTAGAATTACAACTGAATTCTCAATGCAAACTATGAAAACAAGAAGAACATGGAGCAAAGCATTTCCAGCGTTAAAGGACAATAGATGTCAACCCAGGTTACTATATTGTGGTGGTTTGAATGAGTGTCCCCCATAGGCTTTAAGTATTCAGACATTTTGTCTCCAGTTGGTGGCACTGTTCTTGGAGGTCTTAGAAGGTGTGGCCATGCTGGAGAAAGTACGTTTTTGGGGGCAGGCTTAGTGAGTTTAACAAGCCTTGTGGTCTCCAGTCACTCTCTCTGCTTCCTGTGCTCATTTTGAGATGTGACCCATGGCTTGCTGCTCCAGCCCTGGCCAACATGCTTCCAGCCACAATGGACTGATTCTTTGGAACCATCAATTGTAAACTCGAATAAACTCTTCCTTTTATAAGTTCCCTTGCTCATGGTGGATTTTTCACAGCAACAGAAAAATCACTAATATATATAGCCAGAAAAAATGTTGATTATAGTTGAAGGAGATAGAAAAACCTTCCATGACATAAAGAAGTTGAAAGAATACATGTCTGGAAAACCAACCATTCAGAGAATACTTGAAGCAATTCAAAGGACAGAAGAAAGGTGCAACTATCCCTAGGCACCTAGAAAGAGAAATCAATAAAAGCATAACTGCAGAAGTAGAAACCTAAACCCAAACCGCAAATGGATAACAAGGCAAAAGGAAGCAACACAACCCGTCAGTCATAACCTTAAATATTAATGGACTAAATTCCCCAGTCAAAAGACATAGACTGGGAGATTGGATTAGGAAACAGAATTCATTCATATGCTCTCTACAAGAAACACATTTTAACTTCAAGGACAGGCAACACCTTAAAGTGAAAGGATGGAAAAAAATATTCCAAGCAAATGGTACCAAAAGTAAGCAGGTGTTGCTATTATAATATCAGACAAAATAAACTACAAAGTAAAAGAAATCAGAAGACACAAAGAAGGACATTACATTTTTATCAAAGGAACAATTCACCAAGAAGATTTCACAATTATGAATATATATGCCCAAACCCTGGTGCACCAAACTTTATAAAGACAATTCTCCAGGATCACAAGTCACACACTAACCCCAGTACACTCATAGTAGGGGACTTCAATACCCCCACTGAGTCCTCTGGACAGGACAACAGGATAAAGAATAAACAGAGAGACACCTGAACTGAATGATATGATACAACAAATGGACCTCATAGACCTCTACTGAATATGCCACCCTAATACCAGAGAATACACTTTCTACTCAGCACCCCATGAAACATTCTCCAAAATCGACCACATACTGGGACACAGAAGAAACCTCTACAAATACAAAAAGATTGAAATAATTTCATGCATTTTATCAGACCACAGTGCAATAAAGCTCAACATCAACACCAGGATAAGCCCTACTGCCTACAAGAACACATGGAGACTAAACAACACACTCTTGAATAATGAATGGGTCAAGGAAGAGATAAAGAAAGAAATAAAAGCATTCCTGGAACTGAATGACAATGACAATATGACACAACAAAACCTCTGGGATACCTTAAAAGCAGTCCTAAGAGGGAAGTTTATAGCCCTGGGTGCCTATATTAGAAAAACAGAAAAAACTTAAGTGAATGATCTAACACTACAGCTAAAAGCACTTGAGAGGCAACAACAGATGAACCCTAAATGCAACAGACTGGAAGAAATAACCAAAATCAGAGCAGAAATCAAGGAAATAGAAACAAAGAAAACAATACAAAACAAAACAAAACAAAAAAACAATGAATCCAAAAGTTGGTTCTTTGAAAGAATAAACGAGATAGACAGACCTCTAGCCCAGTTAACAAAAAGAAAGAAGGAACAACTCCAAATCAATACAATCCATGATGAAAAGGGACATATAACAACAGACAAGGACAAGATCCAGAAAATCATATGGGAATACTTTGAAAACCTATACTCTACCAAGTTTGAAAACCTAGAGGAAATGGATGAATATCTAAAATCCTGAGAATCACCAAAGTTCAACCAAGAAGTGATGCACAGCTTAAACTGACCCATAACACATGAAGAAATTGAAGATATAATAAGAAAACTCCCAGCTAGAAAAAGCCCAGGCCCAGATGGTCTCACGGCAGAATTCTATAAAACACTTCAAAAAGACCTACAACCATTATTACTGAAATTGTTTAGAAGGATACAAACAGAGAGAATTCTCCCAAATTCCTTCTATGAAGCCAGCATCATGCTATTACCAAAACCAGGCAAAGATACAACTAAAAAGAAGAATTATAGACCCATCTCCCTCATGAACACAGATGCCAAAATTCTAAACAAGATACTGGCAAATTGCATACAGACCCACATCAAGAAGATCATCCATCATGACCAAGTTGGATTCATACCAGAGATGCAGGGATGGTTCAACATACGAAAATCTATAAACATCATCAAGCACATAAATTGAATGAAAGACAAAAACCACACCATCATCTCAATTGATGCTGAAAAAGCCTTTGACAAAACCCATCATACCTTCATGCTTAAAGTCCTAGAGGGAATTGGATTGGAGGGATCATTCCTCAGTGTAGTCAAAGTCATATACAGGAAACCCACAGCCAATATCATCCTAAATGGGGAAATGACAGAAACATTCCCTTTAAAGGTAGGAACTTGGCAAGGCTGCCCCCTGTCACCAATCCTTTTCAATATAGTGCTTGAAACACTTGCTAGAGCAATAAGGCAAGGAAAGGAGTACTAATTAGAAAAGAGGAAGTCAAGCTATCCCTATTTGCTGATGATATGATTGTTTACTTAAAGGATGCTAAATACTCCACCAGAAAACTCCTAGAAATGATTAACAGTTTCAGCAAAGTGTCAGGATACAAAATTAACCTAAAAAAGTCAATGGCCTTTCTTTACACCAACAACAAGCAACTGGAGAAAGAATTCAAGGAGACCTTCCCACTCACAATAGCCTCAAAACCAATAAAATACCTAGGAAAAAACCTAACCAAAGACACCAAAGATCTCTACAACAAAAAATTTAAACCCTTAAAGAAAGAAATTGAAGAAGTTTTCCATCAGAAGATGGAAAAACCTCCCATGCTCATGGATTGGGAAAATTAACATTGTAAAAATGTCCATTCTACTGAAACTCTTGTATAGCTTTAATGCAATCCCAATCAAAATCCCCAAGAGTTTCTTCACAGGCTTGGAAGAAAAAGCCCTTAAATTCATTTGGAAAAACAAAAGACCCTGAATAGCCAAAATAACCCTGAGTGAAAAGAGCTACACGGGCCGGGGGGGGGGGTGTTGTAGTTTGTCTTCCATTGTTGTGACAAAACACTTTGACCAACACCAACTTGGGTAGGAAAGGGTTTATTCAGCTTATATCTCCTGGGTCACAGTTCATCACTCAGGGAGCCCAAGGCAGGAACTCAGGGCAGGAACCTGGAGGCAGGAGCTGAAGCATGAGCCATGGAGGAGTGCTGTTCACTGGCTCGCTCTCCTGGCCCATGCCCAACCTGACCTCTTATACAGTACACAACAACCTGCCCAGGGTGGCACCACACATAGTGGCTGGTCCCTCCCACATTGCTCAACAATCAAGACAATACTCCACAGTCTTGGCCACAGACCAGTCCAATGGAGCCAATTCCCCAATTGCGGCTCCCTCAACCCAAGTGTGTCAAGTTGACACTAAAGCTATCCAGCACAGGGGATCTCTAGACCAGACTTCAAACTATACTACAGGGCTATAGTCATAAAAACAGTCTGGTACTGGCACAAAAACAGACCTGTTGACCAATGGAACAAAACCGAAGTTCCAAACCTGAGCACATACAATTTCAGCCATCTCATATTTGACCAGGGGCCTGAGAAGACACAATGGAGAAAAGACAGCATCTTCAGCAAGTGGTGATGGCAAAACTGGATCACAACTTGTGGAGGAATGAAATTAAACCCCTACCTCTCACCCTGAACATAAGTCAACTCCAGACGGATCAAAGACCTCAATGTGAAACCCCAAACTCTGAAGGCAACAGAAGAAAAATTTGGCAACAGACTACAAGACATAGGCATAGGAAAAAACTTCCTAAATCAGACAACAGCTGTGCAAGAATTAAGGTCAATAATTGACAAATGGGACCTCATTAAATTCAAAAGCTTCTGTCATCCAAAGAAACAATCAAGGAAGTGAAGAGAAATCCCACAGAGTGGGAGGAAACCTTCAGTGCAGAAACATCTGACAAAGTATTGATTTCCAGAATATATAAACTACTCAAAAAACAAAGAAGAAAGAAAACAAATGACCCACTCAATAGATGGAGCAAAGAGCTGAACAGAGACTTAACAATTGAGGAATTAGAGATGGCTGAGAAACACCTTAAGAACTGTTCAACATCACTAATCATTAAGGAAATGCAAATGAAAACCACTTTAATATATCATCTTACTCCAATAAGAATGGCTAGGATCAAGAAAACAAATGATACCAAGTGCTGGAGAGGTTGTGGGGAAAGGGGTACACTCATCCATTGCTAGTGGGAGTGTAAACTTGTACAGTCACTATGGAAAGCAGTGTGGAGAACCCTTGGAAGACTTGGAATGAACTTGCCACCCAACCCAGCCATACCACTCCTAGGCATGTACCCTCAAGACTCACCCCACCACAGAGATACATGCAGGATCATGTTTATTTCAACTCTCTTCACAATAGCAAGGAGCTGGAACCAACCCAAATGTCCCTCAACTGATGAGTGGATAGAGAAAATGTGGTACGTCTACAAAATGGAGTTCTATGCAGCAGTAAACAAAGATGACATCATGAGCTTTGCAGGAAAATGGCTGGAGCTAGAGGACATCATTCTGAATGAAGTAACACAGTCCCAGAAAAACCAGCAACGAATGGTATCCCTCATCTGTGGATGCTAGTGCCAATTACCTAGTTGTAATTGTTTCTTGTGAAGGGCCCCTTGAGCTTTTCTCCAAGCAGTTGGGAGTGATGCATGTTGGAATCAACAAGAACAACGACATCAACAACTACAACAACAACAACAACAACAACAACAACAGAAAGTACTACATCAAAGAACTGACTGAAACAGTGAACTTCTTCTTAAAACAGCCAACTTCCACATGGAGAATATTGAGAAAGACTGAGAAAGAGAGGAAAAGCATGTTTGGCAGAATGCATGAGCTCTGGTGGGGTGGGGGGATAGGGTGGGGGACACGGGTCTAGATCTTTTAAAAAAATATAAATAAATTAAAAAAGAAAAAATGATACACATGACCTTATTACAGAGAAATTGGAAGAAGCTTTACACAAAGGCCCTGTGTAAATGTAGATAATAATTGAAGGTTGCTGACCAATATGTCTTAGAACAAGGGTCTTTTATCAGCAGATGGTTTGCTGCCTGGCAGGGTTTTGTGAGAGACTGTGTTTATTCCCTCTACTGTATGACACAGCTGCCTTCTAAGTTTCCGGAGCTCTGTTTATTCCAAGTCAATTCATCCTAGTTACCATCACCTTAACATTTTAAATATTATTATCTAGCATTATGAGAGATAAACTTCAGGTAGTAGGCTTTCAGGTCAGCTCCTGCTCCATTGCTCCAAGTCCTGTATCTTAAATGTGTCCTGTCTTCAGCAGTAGGGACTTCTCTTCTAGTTCTTTGAGATAACCAAGAGCTTTCACAATAGGTTGTGTTATTTTAGGAGTCTCTTGGATCAATCTATTTTTCTTTTTTTTTCTTTTTTTTTAATTTTATTTATTTCTGTATGTGTATGAATGTACTGTCTGCATGCAAGTCTGTGCACCCGTGTCGTGCAACACCGCGGAGGTCAGAAGAGGGTCTCGGATTCCCTTGGAACTGGAGTTCTCCTGGAATTGGAGTTTCAGACGGTTCTTAGCCACCATGTGGGTGCTGGGGATCGAACCCGGGTCCTCTGTAAGAGCTGTCGGCGCTCTTAACCGCTAGGCCATCTCTCCAGCCCCCCATCTATTTTTCTTAAGTTACTTTTATTCCTCACAGTCAAGGTGCAGATTTTAATAGTGAATAACAAGTTCAAGTCTTCAGGTATCTCTCAGAGACAACAGAATCAGCTACGAAATTATTATTTCCATCTGCTCTTTGTATTCTGTTAAGTGTCTGTGTTACATTCTAATGCCTATCATTTGATGGAATTAAGAGCCTAGAATGACTCAGATATGAGTCCCTCAAATACTCATCATTGGATACGTTGCATTGTCTTATTAAAGAATGCTGTTACTAACAAATCAGAATGTATCTGCCTCTGCTTTGTAGAAAGCAAGAGCCAGCAAGGAGCATAGCATTTTTTAAGTAAGACTTAGCCTGTGATTATGTCCCTTACTGCTAAATGTAATATGATTAGTTGCCTAGAAGCATTATCTATAATTATACATTTGTTTGAGAGTTAGATATACAATTAATTCTCTGTTACATTTTTCCAGGCAATGTAACTGCTGCGTTACTAAGATAAGGTAAGTAATGATAATTAAATTTTAGCATGAGTGCATTGAACTTTTCTAAAATCTAGAAGTTAGAAAATTTGACAAAGGGAAAAATTCAGTTTAACTCAACTTAATAAGGAATGTGAAGGCCCTAGGGGAAAAAAGGAAAAAAAAAATCATGTTGTATAGTTAATAATAAGGTTTCATATTGCATTGTACTTTAGCAATGTATTAATGCAAACTGGGGAAAAGAAAAAGCAATTCTGAGTATATAAGAAAGCCATGCCCTCTCTCACCCAGTCCCACTTCTAGCCTGTGGTTCAGGCCTGGTTTTGCTCTTTCTACCTGAGGCCTCTGTACCACCCTTTTAGTCCTAATCCTACCACTGGTTCCTGATCCCCTCTGCTCAGACCAGTGCAATTTTCCATTCTTGTTTATTTGACCCTCCATGGCTGTTCCCACCTCCATGTTGAACTTGGACTCCTGAGACCAGCATTCTACCCGGATACATCATGATTCCTACCCAGTGTGCCATGATTCTCCTGAAGCCTGAGTAGTTCCACATTCTCACCCTCCTGCCTTGTAATCACCTTCTAGTCGTAGGACCTAGAGAGATCTTGCTCTTTCTGCCCTTGAACTCTGGACTATGCTCTTAGTCCAGATTCAACAACTACATCCTGAAATCCTCTGCCCTACCCAGACTAACTCAGTTCTCCAGCTTCCTATGTTAGACTCTTCACAGGCTTCCACCACCCCTCTTTTGCCCTTGACCCCCTTCAAAAAAGCCTACTACTCTATGAGAAACTGAAACACACACAAAGTAACTTTTCATACTTGAATTGACAAAGGAACCGGAGCAACAGCAACTCGAGAGAGATGGCGAGAGGATAGAGAGTATTATATATATTATATATATATAATACCAAACTTCAAATAAAAAATTAGAATGGAATTTCCTATTAGATACATAACCCAAAAAGCATCAAAATTCCCAAACAGCAATGCCAAAACCACAAATAATACAAAAACAAAAGGATATGTCTGCCATCAAACCCACTAGCCCTACAGCAGTGCACTACATACAATAAGAATTATCCTAATGCAGAATTTAAAAGGGAAATCATAAACATGATTGAAGAACTTATAGAACAGAAAAAAAAACAAGCAAAGAAAATGAGGATAGTCATAACCTCGTGATGGATTCTCAAGAAAATACAAATATGTTACTGAATGAAATAACGAAAACAATTCAGGACTTGAAAAATGAATTAACCGAAGAGAAAGAAATATAGAACAAAGTCCCAGCCCAAATGAAGATGGAACTGAAAAACTCAATAAGTCAATTTGAAAAGGCAAGAGAAAGCCTAATAAGCAGAATGAATGAAATGGAAAACAGAGTATCAAGATTGAACAGCAAAGCTGAGGAACATAACTCATCAAACAAAGACTATAAAATACTTTAACCACAAAGGAATGTAATATTCAGGAAATATGGAACACCCTTGCAATATCAAATCTGTAGATCATAGGAATACAGAAAGGAGAAGAATCACAGGTCAAAGGCATAGACCAGATCTTCAACAAGATTATTGAATAAAACTTTCCCAAATTAAGGAAAGACATACATATATAGATACAAGAAGCATATATAACACTGATTAGAGGGGACCAGGACAGGAAATCCCCAAGGCATATCCTAGTAAAAACAGCAAATTTACAGGACAAAGAGAGGGTACTGGAAGCTACTAGAGAAAAACAACAAGTTATATATAAAGAAAAACCCACCAGAAGTACATCTGACTTTTCAGTGTAAACTAGGAAAGCCAGTAGAGCCTGGACCAAAGTATTCTTAGTATTAAATGATCATGGGTGCCAGAATACTTTACCCAGCAAAACTATATATCATAGTCAAAGGGGAATGGAAACTTTTCCATGACACAAAGTACGCTGAAAGAATTCACATCCATCAAAACATCCCTACAGAGAATACTCAAAGCAATACACAGGACCAAAGATAACAATATGTGGAAAAGAGTTCGTGGTAGAATGTAAGGGCTGTGAGTGGGGTGAAGTTCGAAACTACAGAAACATAGACTGGACTCTTATTTGATCAACATGATAGTACGTACATATAAGTTCCCCTAGCTGGACAATGGGGGCCTCAGGCTGTATAAGTTTGGGCATAGCTACTTGCAAATTGGTTTTACATGAAGGATGCCTGTATTCATTACTTATGTTCTATTATTAAAAAATAAAAAAATTAAATTAAAAAATGACTACACCCAAGAGGCTATAGAAAGGAAAAAAGGAATGCATAATAATGGAAACACAAAATAGGGCCACAAACACAAACAAGTTANTGACTCTAATCTGTTTTACAACCTCTGAGGCATCCCATTGAAAGGCCATGGCCTGCTAGATGGTGTTATAGTCAGCTGTTTCTGACCTCAGGCTTTCATACATCCCAACTCTTCCACTAGAATCAGTCCTCCCATGTGTCTTTCTATGGTATATCGAAGCCCCTTCCATGAATATAGTCTATAGTAGTCTTGCCTCTTGATATTTGTTTTCTTATCCACTATGTCTCCTTTTACTAATTATGTTTTTTATATATTGTAAAGCTCAAACAGGTATAGAAATGTTTCTCAATTTACAATTAGAGGTAACATTATAATAAACCTATCATTGGTTGAAAATAACTTAAAATGTAGATGATAAGCGATGGTGGGGTGTCCAGCCCTAACTGATATTCTACAATGCAATCTCTACACTTTAGGCTCAGGAAACAACAAGGAAGAGAATGTACTAGTCACTTTTCCTGTTGCTGTGATAAAACCACCATGACTTGGGCTGGAGAGATAGCCTAGCGGTTAACAGCGCCGACTGCTCTTGCAGAAGACCTGGGTTCGATCCCCAGCACCCACATGGCGGCTGAGAACCATCTGTAACTCCAACTCCAGGAGAACTCCAGTTCCAGGAGAATCCGACGCCCTCTTCTGACCTCCGCAGCATTGCATGACACGGGTGCACAAACCTCCATGCAGACGATATATTCATACACATAAATAAATAAATAAATAAATAAATAAATAAATAAATGTTACAGGCTAGGGGTTGGAGAAAATGTTTAGCAGTTGGAAGTGCTGCCTGCTCTTGCAGAAGACTTTGGTCAAATTACAGCACCCACATGGCACCTGACAGCTATCTATGACAGTAGCTCAATGGGATTCAACCTGCTTTCCTAACCTCTGTGGGCATCCCACAAATACGAGTGTACTTACATAACATCCAGGCACAACATTTATACGAAAGAAAAGAAAAGAAAAGAAAGAAAGAAAAAAAGAAAGAAAGAGAGAAAGAAAGAAAGAATGAAGCTTTTGGAATAGATAAGAAACAAAAAAAAATTTTTTTGTTGTATGCAACAAACACATCTTCAAGGATAAACACTACTTTAAGGTGAAAGGAGGAAAAAATATTTCAAGAAAATGGAACTAAGAAACAAGCAGGTATTGCCATTCTAATATCTGACAAAATAGACTTAAAATTGAAATAACTGAGAGGAGATAAAAGGGTGACTTCATTCTAGTTAACCAATAAGATATTACAACATAAATATATATGCACCAAAGTCTGGTGAACCCAAGTTCATGTGAACAATACAAGAGGACTATAAAACACAGATTAACCCCAACTCAGTAATAGTAAGGGACTACAATACCCCTCTATCTCTAATAAACAAGTCAACTGAACAAAAAATAAGCAGAGAGATATCTGAATTAAATGTTATCTTACATCAAATGGAACTAACAGAGTAACAGAATATTTTACCCAAGCACCAAAGAATACACTTTATATTCACCAGATCATTGCATTTTGTCTAAAATTGACCACATTCTGGGGAACAAAACAAGCTTCAACTGATATAAAAAAAAAAACAAAACAAAAACCTGAGATATCTCCATACATTCTCAGACAAAAATGCAATAAATCTTACAGTCAACAGCAAAAGAAGCTATGTGAACTCATGGAGATTAAACAGCACATTGCTAATTGTTGAATGGGTCAGAGAAGAAATAAAAATATTCCTGACACTAAATGAAAATGCTAATACAATACAACAAAACCTTTGGGTCATGTTAAAAAGCAGTCCTAAGATGGAACTGTATAGCTCTAAGTGCATACATTAAAAAATCAGGGAGAGCACATATAAATGATTTAACAGTACAAGTCAAGACTATGGAAAGGCAAGAACAAACCAAACTCATTCCTACAGTTGAGAAGAAATAACAAAAATAAGAGTAGAATTAATGAAATAGAAACAGAAAATCAATAATCAAAGAGTCAATGAATCTAAAAGCTGTTTCTTAAAAATGTTTAAGAAGATTGAAAACAATTAGCTCAGTTAAGAAAAAAAGGAGAAAAAGAAAATACAAATTAACAAAGTCAGAAATGAAAGGAGAAACACCACAACAGACACCCACAAATCCAGAACAGTATAAAGGAATACTTTAAAAACATACACTCTATTAAATTTGAAAATATAAAAGAAATGGATAAAACTCGAAACTCATGGAAGCCACCAAAATTATACCAAGAAGAGATCAAGAGCTTAAAGAGGCCCATAAAAAATAAAGAAATTGAAACAGCATAGAAAGCCTCCCAACAAATAAAATCTGTCCCAGATGGATTAACAGTAGAATTCTACCAGACATTCAATGATCTATAAACAAATACTGCTTAAATTATTCAAAAAGACAGAAACAGAAAGAGAACTCCCAAACTCCTTCTATGAGGCCAGTATCTCTCCAGTATCAAAACGAGGTAAAGACAAAGAAAAAAAGGAAAAGTTCAGGCCCATATCCTTAATGAACATAGACACAAATGTTCTCAACAAAATACTCTCAAAATTCATGTAGACACATCAAAAAGATCATCCACCATGATCAACTCACCTTTATTCTGGAGATGCAGGAATAGTTCAATATACATAAGTTAATAATTGCAGTAAATAATATTAATGGCCTTAAAGTCTAAAAATCACTTGGTCATCTCAATAGATTAATAAGAGTCATTTGAGGGCTGGTGAGGTGGCTCAGTGGTTTAGAATGCTGTCTGTGCTTGTAGAGGACCTGGGTTTGATTCTCAGCACCCACCTGGCGGGTAACAACTGTTTGTAACTCCAGTTCCATGGGATCCAACACACTCTTCTGATCTCCTTGGGTATTGTACAACATGGGTGTACTTAAACACATGGAAGCAATATACTCATACATGTAAAATGAAAATAATAGATAAAATATTTAAGGAAAAGAAGATGCCTGTGAAAAAATTCAACATGCTTTCATATTAAAAGACCTAAAGGAAACTGGACTGGAAGGGACCATAATTAAAACTATATACAACAACCCCCAACCAACATCATTCTAAATGGAGAAAACTGGAAGCATTCCCATTAAAATAAAGAATCAAACAAGGCTGTCCACTGTCTCTGCTTTTTTTACATAGTGTTTGAAATTCTTGCTAGAGCAATAAGAAAAGAGAAGGAAATTAAAGGGGTACTAATTGGAAATAAGTCAAATTATCACTATTTGATAAAGGATCCCAAATATTTAACCAGAAAATTACTACAAATGACCAACTTTCAACAAAGTGGAAAGTCAGAAAATCAACTAAAAAATTCTATTCACTAAAAACAAGCATTTGGGGAAGAATACATGAAACTATCCTACTCACATTAATTGTAATAATAACAAAAATATCTAGGAATAAACCCAACCAGAGACATTAAAGATCGCTACAAGGATAGTTTTAAATATTTATTGAAACAGATAAAGGAAGACACTAGGAGATGCAAGGACTACTGCTTTCAAGTTTGGTAGAATTAATATTGTGAAAATTATGATCCTACCAAACGTAATATACAGAGTCAATACAATGCCATTCAAAATCCCCATAATATTTTTTCACAGAGTTAGATGGAACTATCTAAAAATCATGTGGAATCACAAAAGACCCTGGGTAACCAAAGCAATCATGGACAAAAAGAACAATGTTGGAGGATCACCCTACAAGATCTGAAACTATATTACAAAACTATAGTCATAAAGGAAGCATGGTATGGTAGAAAAAGAGTTACACAGATCCATGGATCATAAAAGAAGACACAAATACAAGTGCATGCAGTGTTAGCTGCCTGATATTTGACAAAGGTGTCAAGAACACACAATGGAAGAAAGGCAGATATACAACAAATGATGCTGATGAAACTGGATCTCCATCTGTAGAACAACGAAACTGGATCCTTATCTTTCACCCTGCACAAAGTCAACTTCAAATGGATCAAAGACCTTAATGGAAACCTGAAACTCTCAAACTTCTAGAAGAAAACATAAGTAGTACACTGTAAGATATTGGGGTAGGAAAGGGCTTTTCAACTTGGACAACAATAGCTCGGATTTTAAAGTCAACAATGAACAAGTGGGACCTAAATAAATTAAAAAACTTCTGTACAGCAAAAAGAAACAACCAAAAAAGTGAAAAGAAAACCCAAAGAGTAGGAGAAATTCTTCACCAGTGACATACCTGAAAGACGTTTAACATCCAGACTAAATAAACTACTCAAAAAGCAAAGAATTAAGAAAACAAGTGACCCGGGGCTGGAGAGATGGCCTAGCAGTTAAGAGCGCCGACCGCTCTTGCAGAGGACCCGGGTTCGATCCCCAGCACCCACATGGCGGCTGAGAACCGTCTGAAACTCCAACTCCAGGAGAACTCCAGCTCCAGGGGAATCCGACGCCCACTTCTGACCTCCGCGGCATTGCACGACACGGGTGCACAGACTTGCATGCAGACAATACATTCGTACACATACAGAAATAAATAAAAAAATTAATAAAAAAAAAAAGAAAACAAGTGACCCTATTTAAAGATGGAGCAAAGAGTTGAGCAGAGATGTCACAAATGAAGAAGTAAAGATGGCTGAGAAACATCTTAAAAAGTGTTCAAGGATGCTAATAGGTGAGGAAATGCAAATTAAAACCACTTTTTTCGTGATTCCTTTTTTGTTTTGTTTTGGTTGTATCAGCTTAGGTATATTTTGCTACAATAAAAACAAGAGAGTAGACACAATTAAATTGATACAGAGCTATTCCAGATAAAATAATATAGAAGTATCTGGTGAAATGTAACTTAAGTAGAATAGTAATGCAGGCAAATTTTAAGGAAGGATATATTTACATACGGAAAAATGGCAGTAGCCCCCAATGTCTTCTTTATGTTATGTAAAATACATTGTCTTCCTCTCATATATATTATCACAGAACCACAAAAGTGCCACTACCTTTCCCAAATCACTTTTTCTTTGAAGGCAGGAAGAAGAGGAAAATGTACTTTCTTGAAAAGATTACCTTTCATCTGGGGATTTGATGTTAGCATCCACAAATGAGGGAAACCATTCACTGCTTGTTATTCTGGGACTGTGTTACTTCACTTAGCATAATGGCTTTGAGTTCCATCCATTTACCTGCAAAGTTCATGATGTCATCTTTCTTTACCGCTGAGTAGCACTCCATTGTGTAGATGTACCATATTTTTGTCATCCACTCATCTGATGAGGGGCATTTGGGTTGGTTCCAGCTCTTCCCTATTGTGAAGAAAGCTGCAATAAACATGGATGTGCATGTATCTTTGCGGTAGGATGAGTCTTCTGAGTATATACCTACGAGTGGTATGGCTGGGTCAGGTGGTAGGCTCATTTTGAGTCTTTTAAGGGTTCTCCATACTGCTTTACATAATGGTTGTACAAGTTTACATTCCCATAAGCAGTGGATGAGTGTTCCCCTTTTCCTACAACCTCTCCAGCATTTGGTGTCTTTTGTGTTCTTGATCTTAGCCAGTTATATTGGAGTGAAGAGTGAGATGATATCTGAGAGGGGTTTTAATTTGCATTCCCTTAATTAATGATGTTGAACACTTTTTAAGATGTTTCTCAGCCATCTTTCTTTCCTCACTGGTAAAGACTTTGTTTAGCTCTTTACTCCATCTTTTGAGTAGGTCGTTTGTTTTCTTACTTCTTTGTTATTTGAGTAGTCTATATATTCTTGATGTTGTGTTCTGTCAGAAAAATCACTGGTGAAGATTTCTTCCCTCTGTGTGTGTTTTCTCTTCACTTCCTTGATTGTTTCTTTCACTATGCAGAAGATTTTGAGTTTGATGAAGTCCCATTTGTGAACTGTTGACCTTATTTCCTGTGCAGCTGCTGTCTGATTTAGAAAGTCTTTTCCTACACCTATGTCTTGTAGGTTGTTACCAACTTTTTATTCCTATCACCTTCAGGGTTTCAGACTTTATGTTGGGATCTTTGATCTACTTGGAGTTAATTTTTTGTACAGGGTGAGAGGTAGGGGTTTAATTTTATTCTTCTATGAATGGTGATCCAGTTTTGCCAGCAGCATTTGCTGAAGATGCTATTTTTCCTCCACTGAGGATTTTTTATCCCTTTGTCAAATATGAGGTAGCTGAAATTGTAGAAGCTCAAATTTGGATCTTTTGTTCCATTGGTCAACGGGTCTGTTTTTGTGCCAGTACCAGGCTGTCTTTATGACTATGCTCCTGTAATATAGCTTGATGTCTGGTAGAGCAAACCCCCCTGTATTGCATTTTTCACTCAGGGTTGCTTTAGCTATTCAGGGTCTTTTGTTTGTCTATATGAATTTAAGGATTTTTTTCCAAGTCTGTGAAGAAGCTCATGGGGATTTTGATTGGGATTGTATTAAATCTGTATATCAATTTGGGTAAAGTGGACATTTTTACTATATTTATTTTTCCAATCCATGAGCATGGAAGATCTTTCCATCTTTTGATTTCATTCTCAATCTCCTTCAGGGGTTTAAAATTTTTGTTGTAGAGATCATTGGTAACTTTGGTTAGGTTTGTTCCCAGGTATTTTATTATTTTTGAGGCCATTGTGAGTGGGAAGGTCTTCTTATATTCCTTCTTCACTTGTTTATTGTTGGTATAAGGAAAGGCTACTGATTTTTCAAGGTTACTTTTGTATCCCACCATTTTACTGAAACTCTTAATCATTTCTAGAAGTTTTCTGGTGGAGTTTTTAGCTTCCTTTAGGTAAACTATCATATCATCTGCAAGAAGGGATAGCTTAACTTCTTCTTTTCTGAAACTCCTTTAATTTCCTTCTCTTGTCTTATTGCTGTAGCAAGCATTTCAAGCACTATGTTAAAGAGCAGTGGTGATAAGGGGCAGCCTTGCTGGGTTCCCACCTTTAAGTGAAATGGTTCCAATTTTTCTCCATTTAGGATGATGTTGGCAGTGGGCTTGCTATATATGGCTTTGATCAAATTGAGGAATGTTCCCTTTAGCTTTATTCCCTCTAGGATTTTAAACATGAAGTGATGTTGGATCTCGTCAAAGGCTTTTTCTCCATCAATTGAGATGATCGTGTGTTTTTTGTCTTTCAGTCCATTTATGTTTTATGGTATTTATTGATTCACATATGTTGAACCATCCCTGCATCTCTGGTATGAATCCAACTTGGTCCTGATGGATGATCTTTTTGATATGGGTCTGTATGTGATTTGCACATATTTTGTTGAGAATTTTTGCATCTATGTTCATTAATGAGATGGGTTTATAGCTTTCTTTTTTGGTTGTATCTTTACCTGGTTTGGGTATTAGGGTGATGCTGGCTTCATAGAAGGAATTTGGGAGAATTCCCTCTGTTTGTATCCTTCTCAACAGATTGAGTAATAATGGTTGTAGGACCTCTTTAAACGTTTTATAGACTTCTACTGTGAATCCATCTGGGCCTATGCTTTTTTAACTTGGAAGGTTTTTTATTTTCTCTTCAATTTCCTCAAATATCACGTGTCTGTTTAAACTGTCAGTCTCTTCTTGGTTAAGCTTTTTTGGTTCCCAGGATTTCAAATATTCATCCATTTCTCTTATTTTTTTCAAATTTAGTGGAGTATAGGTTTTTGAAGTATTCCTGTATTGTCTGGATTTTTTTTTGTCTGTTATGATGTTTCCCTTTTCATCATGAATACTATTGCTCTTTCTTTTTTTTTTTTGTTAACTGGGCTAGAGGTCTGTCTATTTTGTTTATCTTTTCAAAGAACCAGCTTTTGGATTCACTGATTCTATGTATTGTTTTCTTTGTTTCTATTTCATTGATTTCTGCTCTGATTTTTGTGATTTCTTCCTGTATTTTGGGTTTAGGGTTCATTTGTTGTTGTGTCTCAAGTGTTTTTGGCTGCAGTGTTAGATCATTTATTTGTTCCCTTTCTGTTTTTTTTTTTTAAATGTGGACACTTAGGGCTATAAATTTCCCTCTTAGGACTGATTTTAAGGTATCCCACAAGTTTTTTTGTGATGTATTGTCTTTTTTTTTCAGTTCCATGAATACTTTTATTTCACTCTTTGTTTCTTTCCTGACCCATTCATTATTCACTATGGTGTTGTTTAGTCTCCATGTGTTCTTGTAGCTAGTTGGGCTTGTTCATATTGAGCTTAACTGCACTGTGGTCTGATAGAATGCATGGGATAAATTCATTCCTTTTGTATTTGTTGAGATTGCTTTGTGTCCCAGTATGTGGTTGATTTTGGAGAATGTTCCATGAAGTGCTGAGTAGAAAGTATATTCTCTGGTGTTTGGATTGAATATTCTGTAGATGTCTGTGAGGTCCATTTGGTGTATTGTATTGTTCAGTTCTGATGTCTCTCTGTTTATTTTTTGTCCAGTAGATCTATCCAAGGGGCTCAGTGGGGTGTTGAAGTCTCCCACTATTAGTGTGTCAGGACTAATCTGTTTCTTGAGATCCTTCAGAGTAGTGTTTATATAGTTAGGAGCACCAGAGTTTGGTGCATAGACTTTTAGGATCATGAATTCTTCATAGGTAATTGTTAATATGTTGGCCATCTTTGTCTCTTCTGATTAGTTTTACTTTGAGATCTATTTTGACTGATATTAGAATAGCCACTCCAGCTTGATTCTTGGTACCATTCACTTGGATTTTTTTTTCCATCCTTTCACTCTAAGGTGGTGTCTGTTTTTGAGGGTGAGATGTATTCTTTCATCTTGTTCATGTTGTGATAGACTTTCCTTTTCTCCTTCAACTATAACTGACATTTTTGCTGGATATAGTAGTCTGGGTTGGCATCTAAAGTCATTTAGCACAGGGAATAATTTGGTCCACGTTTTTTTAGCTTCATCGTTTGGACTGATAAGTCAGCTGTGATTCTGATGGGTTTCTCCTTGTATGTAACTTGTTTTTCTCTTGTGGCTTTCAGTATATTGTTTTTGTTTTGAGCATCTAGTGTTTTAACAATTATATGGCATGGAAAGTTTCTTTTCTGGTCCTGTCTATTTGGTGTTCTATGTGCTTCTTGTATTTGTATGGGATTGTCTCTTTTCAGTTTGGGGAAATCGTCTTCTATTATCTTGTTGAAGATCTGGTCAATAGCGTTGTCTTGGGATTCTTCTTCTTCCTCTAGCCCTATGATGCAGAGGTTTGGTCTTTTCATAGTGTCCCATATTTCCTGGTTATTCCAATCTTGTGGGTTTTTTTCCCCTAATCTTTACTCGAGCTTTCTAGGTGCTCTGTATTATCCTGCAGGTCTGATATTCTTTTTTCTGCTTCTTCCATTCTGCTTTTGAGGCTGTCTCCCATCCTTTCCAGGTGATTGGATGAATGTTCAGTTTCCTTTTTATTTTCATCTTGTGATTTCTTTAGATTTTCCACTTCCCTCTGGAGTCTGTCATTCTCATCTTGTAGCTCCTTGGTTCCTTGGTCATTTTCTTTCTTCATTTCAGCCTGGGATCTTTTCAGTGTTTTCACTTCCTTCTGGAGTTTGTCATTTTCTCCCTTTAGTTCATTCCAATGTTTGTCATTATTTCCCTCTAGTTTCTTCTTGAGTTTTTCATTTTCTTCCCTTAGTTCTCTAATTTCTTTGACTATGTCTTCAATTGTTCTTCTGAGGTCTGTGTCTTGGCTTCTTTCCTCAGATATCTCATTTTAGGGATCTTCTGTAGGGTTGGTAGAATTCGGCCTGGATTTATTATGAGCTTTGCCCATGTTACTTTTCCTTTGTGTCTTTGGCGTATGGATTTGTCTGTTTATTTCTTTGGATTCTGGAACCTCAACATTGGCTGCATAGACTATAATCACCATTGCTTCCCCTGTTAGGTCCTCTGCACCACAACTCCACCAGGTTGATGGGGAAGGGGTTGTGTTGCTATAAGCCAATAGGCCCCCAAGGGTCAAGGCAGTCCATGTGCTTGTCTGCAGCCCAAGCTGGGACTTCTGGGGGCATGTGTTGAGCTCCCCAAGAGTCAAGGCAGTTCTGCCTTGCCTCACTTGCACCTCACTGACTCTGTGTGCCTGTCTGGAGCCCAACCTGGGACTTCCAGGGGCATAAATTAAAACCACTTTAAGATTTCATCTAATCCCAGTAAGACTGGTGAGAATCAAGAAAACAAATGATACCCAATGCTGGAGTGATTGTGGGGAAAGGAGAACACTCATCCACTGCTGGTGGGAATGCAAACTCATGCAAACCCTGTGCAAACCTGTGTGGAGAACTCTTAAAACACTCAAAAGGAACCTACCACCTGACACAGTCATCCCAGTCCTGGGTATATATCCATAAGACTCATCCTATTGGAGAGCTACATGTACAACCATGTTTATTGCAGCTCTCTTCACAATAGTGAAGAGCTGGAAGTAATCCAAGTGTCCCTCAACTGAGGAGTGGATAAAGAAAATGTGATACATCTACACAGTGGAATTCTATGCAGCAGTGAAGAAAGAGAACATCATGAACTTTGCGGGTAAATGGATGGGACTCAAAGTCACTATGCCAAGTGAAGTAACACAGCCCCAGAAAACCAAACAATATATGAGGTCCTTCATTTGTGGATCCTTGTACCAAATCCTTATTTGTAAGGTAAACTAATTTTTCTTTTCTTTTTTTTAGCAAATATAATACCTGATATAAAATAGCACATTAAAAATAAATCAACAGCTGGGTGCACGCCTTTAATCCTAGCACTTGGGAGGCAGAGGCAGGAGGATCTTTGCGAGTTCAAGGCCAGCCTGGTCTACAGAGTGAGCTCCAGGACAGCTGGTGCTACAGGGAGACCCTGTCTCAAAAAGACCAATAAATAAATAAATAAATAAATAAATAAATAAATAAATAAACTTGCTATGTAATGTAGGAATGTTAGGTAATATTCCTTCTTACCAGAATACAGTTCTCTTGTTAAAATGCGAATCCCTAAACATGTTTTGCAATTAACCTATAGTTTATTTTCAGATGTCATAATTTTGGTATATGTGTCGCATGTATATATGCATATTTTGGAGCAATACAAATTGCAGGGAACAACAATAAAAAAAGACTGGTTCAAAGAACTGACTGAAACGATGAACTTCTGCCCAAAACAGTAAACTTCTGCATTGAAAAATTTAAAATGACTGAGAAAAAAATGGAAGAAATGTATGGCTGAATGCATGAGTTCTGGCAGGGTGGGGGAGGGGCATGAAAGGGGGAATGGGTCTAAATTGTACTAAGAAATGTTATATGAAATGCATAAAACTTCATTAAACAAGATGAGCTAAGGATCTGAACAGAGAGTTCGCCAAACAATAAATAAAGATGGCCAAGTAACGTATTGAAAAGTGTTCAACATCATTAGTAATTAGGGGAGTACAAAATTAAAACCATGTTAAGATTTGATCTTACCCATGTAAAACTGGGTAATACCAAGAACCCAATACTGGAGAGGAGGTGGGGAAAGTGAATTGCTCATTTACTGCTGGTGGGATAGCAAGCTTGTGCAACTCCTATGGAAAGCAGTGTGGAGAATTCTTTAAAATCCAAAACTGAACCTACGATTTGACCTGGTAATACCACTTTCATTGGAAAATTCTCTTCCTGGGTAAACTATTTAAAAATAGAAAAATGGACTTATCATATAATTCAGTTATATGACTCATTGGCATATAACCAAATGACTCATCGTATTTTAGAGGTAGCTGTACATCTATCTTTTGTGCTGCTCTTTTCACAATAGCTAAAAATAGAAACAACCAAAATGCCTTTCAAATGACAATGGATAATAAAAATGTGTTACATTTACACAATGGAATACCACTCAACAGTATATAAAGATGAAATTATACAATTTTCAGGTAAGTGGATGGAACTAGAAATTGTTATACTAATTGGCAAACTCTGAAAAGTAAGTGACATGCATTTTCTCTCATTTATGGATCTTAGCAGCAATCCATTATATGTGAGTATGTATCCAGATGTAATATCAGGAGCTAGGAAAATTGAAAGTAAGTATGGAGGTAAAGGAGAAGAAAGAGTGAGAGAGAGAGGATAATGGGATACAGATAGTCTCAAGGGGTAGTAGGCAAAAATGTGGATATTCAACGGGGATGGAAAGAGGGAAAGACAAAGAACTCAAGAGAGGGAGGACAGCAGATGGCAGGAATTATCAAGGGGAAAGTAGGAGTTCTTAAACTGGAGAGGAAAGAGGGATTTTAGACCAGGAGAAAGAAGATAAATAAAGCTTAGGTGGCAAAGCCAAAGGGAAATATATTACCTCAAAATCTTCCTGAAAAATAGATATGCCATATCTGAACATGAGTGTATGTCTATACTTTAAGGCTACATAACAATGAGCACAGTACCATATAAGAGAAAACTCCCTTTGAGTTGTTGGTCAGGGTAGTCCAAGAGACTACCAATGTAACATAGGCTATTGCCAGGGCCTTTAATAATCTTCCAAGTCTTTAAGGAAGTTCCTATTGTTGAAGACAGGACATACTTGAGAAACAAGATTTGAAGCAGTGGAAATGGACCGAACTGGAAGCTTTCTCCCTGAAGATTAGCTCTCATAGTTCTACAGGCTATTGTGCAAGCTTCTAGGGGAGAAAATCAATCAATCATCTAGCTAGATGTACAGCTAAATAACCACAACAATTGGCAGAACAAAGTATCTTTACTGGTGCAGTAGTGTCACTTTTATCTAATTGGACTTAAAACCCTTGTAGTAGGTAGGAATTAATGGGTGGCATTGTAAATACAACCAAATACCTATGGTTGGAGGGTTCTTAAATCCCAGAGAAAACCCATGCTCTTAAGCATACAAAAATATATCTTAGAACAGGGAAAATGGGCAGCAGGCCCCAACTCTGGCCAAGGAACAATTGGCAAATTATTACTGCAGGGTGAGGGAGAGTGGATATTCTATGAAGGAGAGGTACTGGATAGAAATGTTTGACTGGATAAGACAACATAAATGACAGGATACCTGAAATCTGGTGGGTTGTTTATGGGGGCCTGGGAAATGGGAGGATATTTAAATATGATTAAAGATGTATTATATGAAATGCACAAAACTCAATAAACAAGAAAATAACAATATTTTTCTACATATAAATCTACTATATAATACTTAGCCTCTTACATTCCATCACACTGGTTGTGCTGTGCAAATGTAAAATAACCTTCAGTTTATGCAGAAAGCATTATATCCTGTTTGAGTAAACCTCTGAAACTCAGTAATAGCACAAAGTCACTTTTGACAGAAGGGTAGTTATAAATACTGAGAATAGTTAAGGATAACAGTTATATATCTAGTAGGGGTGGATATTAGTAGATATAGCAATGGGCTGATGTCAAAATGTTTGGTTCTATTTGTTTGTTAGAATATTATTTTTTTATTTTGTGACCTTGAACCAGCTGCTTGAGCTCACTGTGCCATAAATTTTCATGAGCATAATGAGACTAGTATTACTTGCTTTCCCATTCCAAAGATTGATTGGGCCATTTTTTCCAAAAGACTGATGGAAAATTAATTCTATTGGTATTATTTTTAATATTTCATGTCCTCTCCCTGGAATATATGCGAATATACGTCACCCAGGGCTTTCGAGGAAAGATCTACACTAATATTCTGTGGTTATCATAAATGATGAGTTGATGTTCACCTTAGTACTTGTATAACTAATAATAGGATCAGCTATGAATGTTCAAGACAGCAATTTTGCTCATTAAATTAAACAGTTCATTTCCCAAATTTTATGCTTCATAGAAATTACTTTTCTGCCTAATCAATCCTGTCATCCACAGAGCAATTAACTTCTTCATGGATACTCTAGTTTTTATTTGTCATAAGCATTCAGATTTCTTCTGACAGGTAAAATATTATTGATTAAAATCTGTTTTTCTATAATTATATTTCCATATAAAATTCAATGACAAGGTTGACCTGATTAGTTCATTATTTGTAGAGTTTCCCATAAAGTTTTCTATACAATGTTATTTTCTTTTACATATATAAATGTTTGTTTACTCAGCATATGTCTTAGAATATCTTTATAGCCAACATTTTGGAAAGATACATGGCATTCTATTAGAAGGGATAAGAATAAAAAATAAGAGCCCTGAATCTTTATGGCAAGCAAAGGGCCAGCTTTGATCTTATTTATTGTGACTTGAATCTGTTTCAAATGGAAATAATTTTGCAATGTATATGGTTTTTGAACTCAATATTATTTATATACAAATGTTTCAACTTGTTTTATATAGAAAATGTGCTTCCTTTAATATTCTAATATCAGAATATATATATATATATATATATATATACATATGTATTTATTTTTATATATGGAATGCTTATAGGAGAACTCTAGGGCCTGAAATAAAATCAAATATAGACTTGATTTCTGCAAATGTTTAATGGTGCTTATTTATATTCATATTAAACTTTTCTATATTGTTTATCTTGGTTAACTTGTTATATAACACATGATCTGAAAATAATAATTAGTAAATGAGTGAACAGTTACTAATTGCTCGTGCCTGCCATGTTCTAGAGTCACAGTGATGGTTAATCTTGGTTGTCTCCTTGATTGGGTTGAGGACTAGAGAAGCACACCTTTGGGTGTGTTTGTGAGAGATTATTCAGAGATTGTTAAGTGATGAGGGCAAAATGTGTGGTTTCATACATGGTTAGATTTGAAATTCAAAGTAGGAAATGGTAGAGGTATAGAAGGTTTAGCCTGGCTGGAAGAAATAGCTATGTGGGGAATTATTTGTTAATTTTCATCCTTTCTGAACTCAGATACCTATATTTCATGAGCGCCTACAATATTCCATTGTTGTGCAGAAATACACTGTTTCAAGAACAAGAAGGAAATGGTGTGAAATAATTGGTATAGACCAATTACATATAAGGATAATCACTGTAAAATTAAGAGCACTTTTATTTTTCTCATCTGTATTGAATTTCATTCTGTCTTCCATTTTGTGAAGTAATCTACATTGTTGATCTTTTTAATTTTTTTTTAATTTTGAATAAAAATTTTAATGTAACACTTTTCCACACACAAATAGCAACAATTCTTCAACAAGCCCAGCTGTGATAATGTTAGGCAAGTAGTGCTGCTGAGCTCAGCAAAATGGTGTCTGTCAGAGGACAGTCCTATACAACAAAGGATAAGTTGCAGTGTTCATAATTACATTTCCATGTGATACATTTGAAACAGGGTCTCACTATGTAGCCCTGACTGGCCTGGAACTCACTATGCAGACATAGTAGATGAACTTGAACTCATAGGGATCTGCCTGCTTCTGCCTTCATTGGTACTCATTACCCCTCTTTTCAGGTGAGTCTACATTGTGTCAAGTTGACAATTAAAACTACTGTCACTTTAGTAATCCAAAGGAGGCTGGTAAACTCCCAGGAGTCTGTAGGCCTTGCTGAGTCTGATCTGAAGGTATAAAACTTCTCCCACAAAAAAAATCAAGTAATGACTCAGAGCAAATCTAAACAGAGGAGCATGCAACATAATACTTTTGGTAAACACTTCTTTCTGTAAGTGAAAAGTGCCGGCTCAGATAGATCCCTTCTCTAGGTGTGGCCTTAGGTTGGTGAGCACCTGCCCACACTCCTATAAGTAAACTCTCACCTATTTCTCTGAAAGTAAGCACAATAAACTCACTGGTTTCCCAGAATGAACTTTAGTGGAATTGTAGCTTGGGATTTTTTTAAGTATACTTCTCAGTGGATTTTAGTACACTCTCAATGTGTAAGCACTACTAGTATCTAAGTTTAGAACATTTCAGTGTCACAAAGGCATACTCTGTACCCATTAGGTGTCATAATCCTGCTCTCCCTGATCCTATCAACCATTAATCTTTCTTTCTGTGGATTTACCCATTCTGGACATTTGCTAGAAATGGCATCTTTTTAATTTTTTATTGATGTTTTGTGTAATTCATACATCATTTTTCATTTCAGTTCAGGCATATTCCCCTTTCCCTTTCCCCTACCCCACCCCACTCCACCCTACCCCAGATCATGTATTCTGCCATAACTGTCCTGAATCTTTCTCTCAGTCTTTTTTTTTTATGCTTAGGAATTCGCATTTCCCTCCATTAATTTTACATTACTCTAAAATATGGATACATACTCTTCACCCATATACAGTAATTACAGAGTCTGAAAATAATTGGTGGGTGGATTCTAGAGCCCATTGAGAGATTCACATAATAACAACATAGTTGCTTTCAGATAAACAGAAATATAACAATAATGTCATTCAGCTTGCCTTTTGTCTGGGGGATTTGGTGTTACCATCCACAAATGAGGGAAACCATTCTCCATTTGTCTTTCTGGGACTGTGTTACTTCACTCAGCAAAATGACTTCCAGCTCCATACATTTACCTGCAAAGTTCATAATGCCATCTTTCTTTACTGCTGAATAGTACTCAATTGTGTAGATGTACCACATTTGGGTCATCAATTCATCTGTTGAGGGGCATTTGGGTTGGTTCCAGCTCTTCCCTATTGTGTAGTGAACTACAATAAACATGGATGTGCATGTATCTTTGTAGTAGGATGAGTCTTTTGGGTATACCCAGGAGTGTTATGGATGGGTCAGGTGGTAGGCTCATTCCCAGTCTTTTAAGAGTTCTCCACACTGCTTTCCATAGTGTATGTACAAGTTTACATTCGCACCAGCAGTGGATGTTTCCCTTTCCCTACAACCTCTCCAGCTTTTGGTTTCTTTTGTGTTCTTGATCTTAGCCAGTAGTATTGGAGTGAGGTATGAGATGATATCTGAGAGGGGTTTTAATTTGCATTTTCTTAATTATTAATGATGTTGAACACTTTTTAAGATGTTTCTCAGCCATCTTTCCTTCCTCACTGGTAAAGACTCTGTTCAGCTCTTTACTCCATGTTTTGAGTAGGTCATTTGTATTCTTACTTCTTTATTTTTTGTGTAGTCAAAACACTTGCTAGGGCAATAAGACAAGAGAAGGAAATTAAAGGATTAATCAGAAAAGAAGAAGTTAATCTATCCCTTTTTGCAGGTGATATGATAGTTTACCTAAGGGATGCTAAAAACTCCACCAGAAAACTTCTAGAAACAATTAACAGTTTTATTAAAGTGTTGGGCTACAAAATTAACCTAGAAAAATCAGTAGCCCTTCTTTACACCAACAATAAATAAGTGGAGAAGGAATATAAGAAGACATTACCACTCACAGTAGCCTTAAAAATAATAAGACATCTGGGAACACACCTAACCAAAGATACCAAAGACCTCTACAACAAAAATTTTGAACCCCTGAAGAAGGAGGTTGAAAATTACATCAAAAGATGGAAAGAGCTCCCATGCTCATGGATTGGGAAAATTAATATGGCAAACGTGTCCTTTTTACCCAAATTGATATACAGATTCAACACAATCCCAATCAAAGTCCCTATGAGCTTCTTCACAGACTTGGAAAAAAAATCCTTAAATTCATATGGATAAACAAAAGACCACAAATAGCTAAAGCAACCCTGAGTGAAAAATACAATATGGGGGGGGGGTTGCCCCACTAGACTTCAAATTATATCACAGGGCAATAGTCATAAAGACAGCCTGGTACTGGCACAAAAACAGACCTGTTAACCAATGGAACAAAATTGAAGATCCAAACTTGAGCTCATACAATTTCAGCCACCTCATATTTGTCAAAGGGGCAAAAAACCCCCAGTGGATGAAGGATAGCATCTTCAGCAAATGGTGCTGGCAAAATTGGATCATTTGTAGAAGAAAAAAATTAACCCCCTACCTCTCACCCTGTACAAAAAATCAACTCCCAGTGGATCAAAGATCTCAATGTGAAGCCTGAAACCCTGAAGGTGATAGAAGAAAAAGTTGGCAACTACCTACAAGACATAGGCATAGGAAAAATCTTTCTAAATCAGAGAGCAGCTGCACAGGAAGTAAGGTCAACAGTTGACAAATGGGCCCTCATAAAACTCAAAAGCTTCTATACAGCAAAAGAAACAATCAAGGTGGTGAAGAGAAAAACCCACAGAGTGGGAGGAAATCTTTACCAGTGACACACCTGACAGAGTATTATCATCGAGAATGTATAGACTATTCAAAAAAACATTGCTGATCTTTTAAAACAAAAGGCAAGACAAGGAAATATAAGACAGTGATGCAGAATGGATACACAAACTAGATCACAGAAAGCTTGTGGGTTACTGTTAGTACATTCAGATAAGTGCTAAGAGGGAAGCTAACTGCATATGTAATCACGCAGTCCAAGACATGTAGCACCTCTCTGATGCACAAATGGATCCTGAGAAATCATGATGCAAAGAAGTGCACAATTTCCTGAATGTAGAACTCAAGGCAAATCAAAATGAGCCACATACTGACCCCTATCTCACTTCTTATACAGATAAGATTAAAATGAACCTTAAGAGAAATCGTGTGTTGGGGGGGAGTAAAATATGGCACAGCTGATTAAGTCATGGTTTGGAGGGCACAGTTAGGCATGGGGGTACTGTCTGAACTCTTCTGTGTCTGGGCAACCTTATATAAAAGTCACTTTTTGAGATGGAAAATGCTCAATTGATGGCAGTTTTTTTTTTCTTTTCTGCCTTAATTCTTGAGCTTTGTGAGTAAAATGTGAGTCATGAATATAGGCCATATATACACATGTACATATGTATATATGAATTAAGCTAGCATGAAATAATATGTGACTAAGAGCTCACAAAATGCTAATGGATTTTTTTACCATAACAAACAGTCACAATACTCGAGGGAATGCCTTCTTTTTAGGCTTCCAAACATAACTGTTTTTGAGAGACTTTTTAAGGGGATTAAGTGAGATGTTATTTAATGTCAGACAAGGTTAATGTTATTTTAACTTCAGTCACATCATTGCTATGGTGATTACATTTGAAGAGTCAATGTGATAATATTGAGGTGCATCTTATACTATGAGGTGAAATTATAATTAGGGGATTTGTTTGTTTCCAATAGAGCTATATAGTACTAGGCAAAATAGTGTCTCAATATCATCTGGCTCCCATATGTTTAACTCATTCAGGCCCACAGATTAGTAGTATGCTACCAATTGCCTAAAAACTTACCTTATATTTTATATGATATTCCACCAGAAAGTAATAAATATGCTTGTCTATCATTTAATCTAGTAAACTTACAGGTATATAAGTTGGAAACATATTTATATGAGTAAAAATTTGACTCACACTGTACATTGGAAAGTAGTTCTAAATGAGTGATGAACCTCTACATTTAACATGATAGATTTTACTAGTGAATAGAGTATTCACTAGTAAAATCTATGATGTCCCCTTTTTAAGGATTTGTGCATTTCTATACAATGGTTTTTAACCAAATTTAGTCCCACCTATGCTTCAACTCCCTATTAGAAGTTGATGCATTACATCATCCAGTTTAGCTCTATCCAGTCAAGCATTTGAACCCAGATGTCCTTCTGTGCAATTTCATCCAGTCTAGTCAGCATATCTAGAAGTCTTAGGTATGGCCTACTCCATGCATCAGCCCTGGATTTTACAATCTTTCCACTCCTTCCCCAATGATCCCTGAGGTGTGGGTGGATGAGGAGTATATACACACTCTGGAGGCTCCCATTCTTTGAAACTTGTCAGTTGTGGCCTTCTGTTTGCATTGTACTCTACTGTATAAGGAAGCTTCACTGACGAGAATTGAGGGATGCACTAGTTTTCCCTATGCACCTCATTCTGTGATGTTCCTTGAGTGTTAAATGTAGAGGTTCAACTGTAGATTTGTCTCATAGGATTGGGCATCTTTCAGATGTCTATTTTCAGTAGTCCCCATATGTTGCAAAGAGAAGCATCTTTGATGACCAGTGTATGGTATGCTTTTCTGTAAATATAAGATTCCATGTTTAGTGTGTGGTAAGAAATTTCATTTGTCTAGATATATGCACTCTAGGATCTGTGCCCTCTCTAGCTCTGTGCATTTGGCTGATGACCAAATGTTCTTAATAGTTTCCAAGAGTCAAATTGACCAGGCTATGTTCTCTGTTGCCCTTGTCAGATGGGCTCTTTGGTTCCTTATACAACATTCTTTTCAGTTCTGGATCTTGGAATGTTTATATTCCAAATCCTCTGGAAAAGCTCATTTCAGAGTCTTTCATCTGGAGAGTGTCAAAGAACGCACGAGTGAGAGTGAGGAATGGACACAAAACTCAGCCTTCTTGGACCACTATGGAGGGACACTGAGTGTTCCTTCTAGAAGGGAGTTCCTAGCTACAGCACCTTTGGATCTTCTACAGGTTAAAAATGAGGTCTGCTATCCACAGGTAGCCAGCGATTGAAGATCACATGACCCTCTCCTCTCGAAGTTTGGCTTGGGAGGTTCCTCCACAAGGGGTGTTTGGCAACACTTGGCACAGAAGACTGCCACGGGATGACTTCATTTATGAGTGGAATCCAAAGCCAGCTGAGGTCATAGGAGAGAATATAGCAGTTGCCAGCAGCTAGTAACCAACAAGGGTAGGCCTGTATAAGGAGAGATTAGTTAAGGAGTACAAAGTCAAAGCCAGAGTGAAGAAAGAATTTGTTTTATTACACAGAGGTGCTCATAGCTAACACCATTAGACTGTATAATGTGAAACAGCTACATGAAAGGATTTTGAAGCATCTCATTACAAAGAAATGATCAAAGTTCGAGATGATGGAAAATGAAAATGTACCAATGCATAGTATGCTAGGCACAAAGGGAGTGTGAAACATCACCCAGTACCCCATATGCAAGCACAGTTATCATTCAATGAATAGTACTACTACTGATGCTAATAATACTAAAATGATAATAATAATAATAATAAGAAGAAGAAGAAGAAGAAGAAGAAGAAGAAGATGAAGAAGAAGAATCACTTGGAAATCTGTGTCAGAATTTGGAACTTTATTTTCCATTCTTGTGACAAAAGTGAGACCTTCATTGAATGTAGAGGGCTTTCCCTGCTAACACTGCATTTTTCTTTTTTAAATATTTTTAATTTTTAAAATTTATTTCTGTATGTATATTAATGTACTGTCTGCATGCAAGTGTGTGCACCCGTGTTGTGCAATGCTGCGGAGGTCAGAAGAGGGTGTCGGGTTCCCCTGGAACTGGAGTTCTCCTGGATTTGGAGTTTCAGATGGTTCTCAGCCGACATGTTGGTGCTGGGGATCGAACCCTGGTCCTCTGCAAGAGCGGTCAATGCTCTTAACCACTAGGCCATCTCTCCAGCCCCTGCATTTTTCTTTTATCACTCATGCGCATCAGTTTCCATTTAGCGTTTTACAGTTGTAAGCTCTTCTTTGTATGTGTTTCTGAGAGGACCCAGCCCTAAGCTCTCTGCCTCCTTAATCTTCCAAGGGCGGGGCCATCCTCACCCCACTGTCAGAAGCTGTGAAATGCTGGCCTGTCTATTAGGGTTGTTCCCCTGCTCACTGCTCTCCAGGTGGGCTTCTCCACTGCTGCTTGTAGGCATCCAAGGTCATTCCCGCACCGAGCTTTGGGAGGCCCCAGCTTGGCAAGCTTGCGTGCTCTTAGCTCATGCTTGGGCCATCTGCTTTCATCTCATTATTCAGGTCTCTTGTTAAATGTCACCTTTTCCAGAGTCATTTTTGGATCAGCTTGTGTAGAAGAAACTTTATTCCCTCCACACTCCCTGAACCTCCCCCTTCTCTTTGTACTATTAGAACATGATATGATATTGACCATAGGCATGTTCATTGTCTGTCTTGCTCTCTAAAGTTGAGTTCATCTGTTTTTTCTGTGGTTGGATAGTCATTGATATTAGCAAGATATCTAGTTATTTTTAATAAGCAATTTCTGGGTTTAGGACTTATTCTCACAGCCTAGAATCTTAAGGAAGCTATTTGATATCTCTTAAGTTATTTTAGTATTTATCTATGAAAAGTAGCACTAGTGTCCTCATAAGTAAGTGATGAGTAAAGTGTGAAAAATGAGAAGAAAAATTCAGTGTCAGTAGTGTCACACTCTTTGTGAAATCTCAATGAATGCATGCTACTGTCAACCTGTGAACTGTTATTTAATTAAAAATATGAATGGGGCAGATCCTATTATTTCATAAAACTCAAATCTACTCCCCATACACATTCATCCACACCTTTTTGTGCATATTTCCAAAGTGGAGAACTTACTGCTAAAAGAAAGCAAGTTAATAAAGAGAACAATACAGTCAAAAATGACTGTATCTCATTAAGTCCATATACTCATCTCGAATCTCTTAAATTGTTTGCTGAGGCATGGAGGTGACTATGGCTTCTATTTACCCACAAACCGCAAAAGGTTTTAGATAATACATACGACTGGAACTCTGCTAAACTCTACAGTTCATTTCACTTTGAACAGCCAATAGTCATTAAAACAGAATAGATCTAAAGCAATGACCTAGAAATCAAAGGCAGTGTGTAACCTATTACAAACCTCTTGAGCCAACCAGCCTGCCAACATTCCTTAAACATTCTTTTGATTCTGAACTTGCTTGTCATAAAATAACATTTTGGAAATTGTAGAGAAAAAATATAGTCTACGTAGGCTTCAGAACTGTAATTTGACTATAATTACTAGAGAAAGACAATAAAGGTAACAGTAAATTTTAATTAAAAATTTCTTTTAGAGATCAAAGAGAGAGAAATTGGAGATTATATATATATATAGATATATATATATATATATATATAGAGAGAGAGAGAGAGAGAGAGAGAGAGACTTTCATGAGCCTAACAGTTTCATCTTCGTACATCTCATTCTGTCCTTGTCCCTTTATTTCACTACTTATATTTTTCTCTTTATTACCAATTAATATGAAGTACTGAGATGATGATAACCATCCGATGACTTCTCTTAACTTTCCAAACAGCCCTGAAGATAAATTATAAGCAATCAATTAGTGGTGGCCAAGTTTGGCTGTAATATTCTAGTTTTTTTTCTCCCTTCAGTCAATTCCCAGTGTTCCTTTGATTTATCTAATGTTGCTAAATTTGGTCTTCATGTTCTTTTTTACCAGTGGCATGGAATTTTAAGTAGCTTCTGATTAAATGTATGAGGATATATTCTAAACTAAAAATGGAGAAAAAAGCTACATTTTTTTAAACTTCTCCATTTCAAAATGTCTGCAAGCTTGTTGAAACTGGAAGACATTTATAGTTTGAACATTTTAACAAAAAATATATGAGTTTTAACATTATAGCCTGGGAAATTGTAACAAATTTTGTTGAGTCCTTTACCATATCAAAGAAAGGTATTGAGAAATTACTAATGTTTATTTTCATTATTTTTACTACTTTGGTTAAAATTGCTTCAAGCTTGCAAAATTTTCAAAAAATTGTACAGGAGGTGTTCTAAATATAACTTGTAGATTCACTCCTTCTTAACCTTCCCAACATTGCTTTGTTATCTCTCTATGAAAATCATATAATAGTTTTAAACTCAAAATATCTCAGCATGAGCCTGGATTGCATGGATTTCTTTAGACAAAAAAAAAATACTTGTTTAATAACCATGACACAGTTGTCAAATTGACTTTTTATATCAAAGCACATTTTCTTTTTTAATTTTTTGTTATTTTTGTTTTACATGTATGAGTATATTAGCTGCAAGTAAGTGAAACCATGTCGTGCAATTCCTACAGAAATCAGAAGAGGATGTTGGATCCCCTAGAACTGAAGTTACACATGGTTGTTAGCTACCATGTGGGTGCTGGGAATTGAACCCAGGTCCTCTGCAAGAGCTGTATTGCTCTTAACCCCTGAGCCATCCCTCTAGTCCTTTTTAAAAAAATATTTTATTATTTTTGTTTTACATATATATTACCTGAATGTAAGATCAAAGCACATTTTTAACTACATATTGGTACTTAAAAATTGTCACAATGGGGCTGGAGAGATGGCCTAGCGGTTAAGAGCGCCGACCGCTCTTGCAGAGGACCCGGGTTCGATCCACAGCACCCACATGGAGGCCAAGAACCTTCTGAAACTCCAATTCCAGGAGAACTCCAGTTCCAGGGGAATCTGACACCCTTTTCTGACCTCCGCGGCATTGCATGACACGGGTGCACAAACTTGCATGCAGACAGTACATTCATACACATACAGAAATAAATAAAATTAATAATAAAAAAATTGTCACAATGATATTCTTCATATTCATTTTCCAATACAAAATATAGTCTGGAAAGACAAGTTTTTTCTGTCTTTTTGAGACAGGATCTCCTTATATCCCCAGCTGTCCTGGAACTCACTATGTAGACCAAGCTGGTCTTGAACTCACAGAGATCCACCAGCCTTTGCCTCGTGAGTGCTGGGTTTAAAGTTGTGTACCACCACACCCAGATAAAACAAGCTTTATTTAGCTGTCATTTGTACTTAGTTTCCTTTAACCTGTAGTAATTCCAGTTTTATTTTTTTCATAATAATGACTTTTTTATGTCTTTTTGAGACAGGGTCTCCCTGTAGTCCCTGTTGCCCTTAAACTCACTGTGAAGACCAGAATGGCCCTGGAACTCACTATGTAGACCAGGCTGGCCCTGGAACTCACTATGTAGACCAGGCTGGGCCTGAATTCACAGAGATTTGACTGCCTTTGCCCCTGGATTGCTGCGATTAAGGAAGTGGCCCACCATGCTAGACAAGATAATGACTTTTTAAAAGAATGTAGGTATTTATTTTAAGGAATACTACTAAACTTGGGTACTTGTGATACTTCCTTAAGATCTGATACATGTTACACATATTTTAGTTCATGGTTTAACTTTTTCAGAGTATGATATTAGCATATGATTTAAGTGTTCCTCTTTTTTGCAGGTAAACTGTGGGGTAAAGCATATCTTCTTTGAAATGGATTTATCATCAGACAAGCTGTGACCTACAAAGATGAAGACTAGTTTACTTAGAGGGAGGGGCTAAGGGCAAAGCTGAGGACACAGCTAGGTTCCCACAATGCTGGTATTCCCACAGTGATCCTGAGAATGCGCACAGAAGTCCGGGACACCACTGGCACCATGTTGGGACTAGGGCCATACAAAAAGCCCACCATGTAGGGCTGGGGGCAGGTCTCTTGCCATTTTGTCACCATGTTGGTGGAAGGTCCCATGTAAGATCTGCTGTATGTAGGTGATTTTAGCCACCCTTGGCACCATGTAAGGGTATGCTTCCTTTATCACTTTTTAAGCAATCTTGATTAAACTTTCTAGTCTCCCTGAAATTAAGACTGGAGGGTCTGCTTGTTTTATCTGGGAACTGGGGAACTGATAGTGCAGAGGCAGGGGGAGGTGAGGGGGGAATTCTACTTGTTTGGGTATTCCCCCTCCCCTGGGAAAAAATCTCTTGGACATAAACCAAATGAATTTTATTACATTTTTAAAAAGTGTTATTAGGGAAATGGGGAAAATGGAGGTATTCCAACTGAGAAGGGAGGAGGGAAGGAAATATAAGGAACCACAGGAATAAAGAGGAAGAAGGAACCCAAGAGAGGGGGGTTTAGTAAGAGTCAGCTATTATCAAAGGAAAATGGTAGTAGTTAAACTAAAGAGGGGGGTTAGACAAGGAGAAAGAGAAGAGACATAAATCTTAGGGGGTGTAAAAAGCCAGACAGAGATGTATTAACTCAAATACTCCTGAAAATACACACATGATATCTAAACATAAGTTCATGTATATACCTGAAGCCTAAATGGCAAAAAAGCACAGTGCCAGACAGAGAAAACTTCCTGGTCAGGGAAGCCCAGGAGACTCCCCAAAATAACACAAGTTATTTCCACAGCTATTGAATATCTTCCAGAACTTGAAGGTAAGACCCTATTGCTGAGGACAAGATCTACTTCAGACACTGTTCTAGCAAGGAGCTGTAACTGACCTGGAAGCCTTCTCCCTGAAGACTAACTCTAATAGTTCATAGTATTAAAGGCTACTATGCAAGCTGCCAATGGAAAAAAAAAAAACAATCAAAGGATTAACTTATAAGTCTAATAACTGCAAGGACTGGGACAGAAAACTATAATGGTTTAGCAGTGAACATTTATCTAGGGGTTAGCCAATAGCTACCTAGTTGTGTCAACTTAAAGCCTTCTGTGGGAGAGAACTCATGAGGGGAACTGTACATATTACTGAACACAGATGGGAGAGATTATAGATCCCAGAGAAAACTCTGTATCTGTCATATCTCTGGAGAAATAAAATTTCCTACTGGATGCCAAATATGGAACCCTATATTTATAGACAATTATATGATATACCACTGTCAAAGAAGCTTATTTTTTTACAAAAAAAAAGGAGGTTATTACTGTTCCACAACAGTTTACACACAGAGAATATATATCTGAGAGATGCCTATGCCTAAGTAACCTGTCTCTAGTGGGACATCTACACCTAATGTTCACAGAATATAGCAGAACAGGGGCTGACATAATAGAAATTTATCCATCAACTCTTAGTGAAGCTTCTGCATACAATAGAACATGATCCACAAAGAAGGCCAACCCGCTCTTTTTTACAGAATAAGAGACTGCAGAGTGAATGCCCCTGAATAGGACCCCAATATTAAACCTCACTCATCCATGGCTCGAGGACCTTTGCTCAAGAGGAGGTGGAAAGATTGTAAGAACCTGGGTCAGTGCATGAACATAAGGAAGCAGAGGTTTTCAGGCCACTGAGATCTTTATCGTATGGACTTGCCACAATGGCAACAGCCTGCACCATGCTGACTCAGTCAGACAAAAACTAAGCATAGAACAAGGGGAATAGGTAGCAGGCCTCAGCTTTGTCAATGAACTGTCAACAACTGATTACTGTTGCAAAAGGGAGAGTAGATCTTCATTATGGTTGGGACTCTAGACAGGATGCCCAGACTACAATGGATGAACTTCCATCAAGGGACATGTGGGTACAAATGCTTGACTGGAGAGGACTTAACATATATGACAGAATGCATGAAATCCTATGTGAGGGTATGGGAGTTTCAAATGGTGAGAGGGGTTTAAATTTGATTAAGATCTATTTTATGAAGTGTCCTAAAACTTGATAAAAATATAAAAGCAAATAATCTTGCAACATGTATAAGTAGATGAAATGTGATAGACATAAAGCACAGCTTTTTGAAAGTAATGCTCACCCTGTACAAAAATCAATTCCAAGTGGATCGAAGATCTCAATGTGAAGGCCAAAACCCTGAAGCTGATAGAAGAAAAAGCTGGCAACAACCTACAAGACATAGGTGTAGGAAAAGACTTTCTAAATCAGTCAGCAGCTTCACAGGAACTAAGGTCAACAATCGACAAATGGGATCTCATAAAACTCAGAAGCATCTGTACAGCAAAAGAAACAAGCAAGGAGGTGAAGAGAAAACCCACAGAGTGGGAGGAAATCTTTATGAGTGATACATCTGACAGAGTATTGACATCAAGAATATATATAAACTACTCAAAAAACAAAGAAGTAAAAAGGCAAATGACTTACTCAAAAGATGGAGTAAAGAACTGAACAGAGACATCACCAGTAAGGAAGTACAGATGGCTGAGAAACATCTTAAAAAGTGTTCAACGTAATTAATAATTAAGGAAACGCAAATTAAAACCACTCTCAGATATCATCTCACTCTGCCTCTGCCTCCCGAGTCCTAAGATTAAAGGCGTGTGCCACCACACCCGGCTCATACTAGAGTACTTTTTTACCATTTAAATCTCTTCCACTTGCCCTTGAAGTCTTCCATCCTACGTCCCCTTAATTTGACATTTTTCTTTTTATTACTGATATACTGTAATATGTATATACACACACACACACATATATATATATATATATATATATATATATATATATACACATATATATGTACTGAGTCCATTTAGTAGTTCTCATATGTACATGCATGCTTAGCACTAACCATTTGTGATTTGATAACCTATCAGGGAGCTTGTTCCTAGAGCGAATTGATTCCCTCTCTCTCCATTGCCATTGACTGCTTGCAAGTTTTCATCTAGGGAGACATCATTGTGAGATTTCCCCCATTCACAATGGTGTATCAGCTCTTTTCAATACGCAGGTCTTATTTAGGCCCCATGCTGTTGAGATTTTGTAGGTGGAACTTCTCTTTCAGGTATTCAAGGCACTGTCTAGAAGCAGTCATCCTGGTCCTCTTCAACTTAAAATTGCCTCCCTCTTTTTTCCTGATGCTTAATTGTGGGGTTGTACAGTAGATAAATCGACTGGATCTGGGCACCCCATGGACACCTATTCTATGCATTTTGACTAGTGGTGCATCTCTGTAATTGTCTTCATTTGTTGCAAATAAAAGCTTTTTGATGAGTGATGAGAGATGCACATCTTTATGAAAAAGAGATAGTTAGAAATCACCATCATGTTGAATTTATCCTGGGGATACAGGGATGGTTTGACATACAATAGTAATTCATATAAATGGACTTAAGGACAAAAATCACATGATCAGCTCACTAGATGCAGAAAAGGCCTTTGATAAAATTCGACACACCTTTATGACAGAGATAGTATACCTAGAAGTTGTACTAGAGAGAAATCTCCTGAGATAGTATACCTAGAAAGAATTTTTTTTTAATTTTAATTTAATTTAACTTATTTATTTATGTGTATGAATGTATTGTCTGCATGCAGGTTTGTGCACCCATGTCATGCAATGACACAGAGGTCAGAAGAGGGCATCGGATTCCCCTGGAACTGGAGTTCTCCTGGAATTGGAGTTACAGACGGTTCTCAGCCTCCATGTGGATGCTGGGGATCAAATCCAGGTCCTCTGCAAGAGCAGTCAGCACTCTTAATCACTAGGCCATCTCTCCAGCACCTAGAAAGAATTTCTAGTAGAAATAGACCTCAACATAATGAAGGTTACAAATGACAAACCTACAACCAACATCATTCTTTTTTTAAAAAAATTAATTTTATTTATTTCTGTATGTGTATGAATGTTCTGTCTGCATGCAAGTTTGTGCACCCGTGTCTTGCAATGCCGCGGAGGTCAGAAGAGGGTGTCGGATTCCCCTGGAACTGGAGTTCTCCTGGAATTGGAGTTTCAGATGGTTCTCGGCCGCCATGTGGGTGCTGGGGATCAAACCCGGGTCTTCTGTAAGAGCGGTCGGTGCTCTTAACCACTAGGCCATCTCTCCAGCCCAAACCAACATCATTCTAAGTGAATACAAATACTTAGAAATACCCAAAGAAATTCAATTAAAATCAGGTAAAAGATAAAGCTGTCCACTATGCTTGAAGCCCTAGCAAGAGCAATAAGACAAGAGAAGGAAATTAAAGGGCTATTAATAGGAAGGGAAATCAAAGTGTCCCTGTTTGCAGAAGATATGATATTAAACCCAAGAAATAACAAAAATTCCACAAGAAAACTTTTAGACAAGTTCAGCACTTTCTGAAAGAATACAAAATCAGCTTACAAAATCAGTAGTCTTTCTGTGTACCTAGAAGAATGATGCTGAGAAAGAGATCATGGAAATACTCACATTCACAGTCACATCAAAAGTACTTAGGGATAAGCTTAACCAAGGAGGAAAAAGACCTTGATAATGAAAATTTTAAATCCTAGAAGAGATTGAGGAGGAAATTACAAGATGGAAAAACCGCTCATGGCTCTGGTTGGGTTGAATTAATATTGCGAAAATGACCATTCTACCAAAAGGAATTAACAAATATGCAATCCTCATTAAATTCCCATGAGATTATTCATAGACATATGAAAAAGTCTGTAAAATTCAGAGAGAAGCACAAAAGAATAAGGCTCCTCAAGATAATTCTTAGCAGAAAGAACAAGTCTGGGGGCAATTATCATACCAGCTCTCAGACTATATTACAAAACTATAGTAATAAAAACAGCATGGTACTGGCACTAAAACATACATGTAAATCAATAGACAAAAGAAAATATCTAAGCATATGTACACATGATTGGAGTCATCTGATATTTGGCTATCATGCTAAAGAACACACTCTGGAAAAAGGACACTGACTTCAACGAATGATTCTGAGAAAACTGGATATCCACATACAGAAGAATGAAATTAAAACCATATCTATCACCTTGCCTAAAAAAACTCCAACTGGATCAAAAATCTTAATGTGAAACCTGAAATGCTTAACCTGCTAGAAGAAAACATAGATAATAACCTACAAGATATAGGTGCGGGGAAAGACTTCCTTTTTTAATTTTTTATTTATTATTTTGTGTATGAGTGTACTCTGCATGTAGGTAGGTGCACCCATGTCGTGCAATGCCGCGGAGCTCAGAAGAGGGCGTCGGATTCCCCTGGAACTGGAGTTAAAGATGGATCTTAGCTACTATGTGGGTGTTGGGAATCTAAGCTGGGTCCTCTGCAAGAGCAGTTGGTGCTCTTAACCACTAAGCTGTCTCTCCAGCCCCATGGGAAGGACTTTCTAAATCAGACTACTATGTTCACTCAGGAATTAAGGCCAGCTATTGACGAATGGACCTCATTAAACTAAAAAAAATGTTCTATGCAGCAAAGGAAACATCAGCTGATTGAAGAGGAACACCACAGAATGGGAGAGAATGTTCACCAGCTACATATACTGAGTATCCAAAGAAGAACCAAAAAAAAAAAAAAAAAAAAAAAGAAAAAGAAACAAGACATCAAATGACATAATAAGAATGGACTATAGATCTGAACAGAGAGTTCTTGAAGGGAAACATACAAATGGCCAATAAATATCTTTAAAAGTTTTTGGGCTGGAGAGATGGCCTAGCGGTTAAGAGCGCCAACCGCTCTTGCAGAGGACCCGGGTTCGATCCCCAGCACCCACATGGCGGCCGAGAGCCGTCTGAAACTCCAATTACATGAGAACTCCAGTTCCAGGGGAGACCGACACCCTCTTCTGACCCCCGCGGCTTTGCACGTCACAAGTGCACAGACTTGCATGCAGACAATACATTCATACACATACGGAAATAAATTTAAAAAATTAAAAAAAAAAACAGTTTTCAACACGTTTGGCAATCAGGGAAATGCAAGTTAGAACTACTTTAAAAATTCACATTATCCCAGTCTGAATGGCTGACATTCAGAGAACAACTGACATTAAGTGCTTAAGAGAAGGAAAGGCAAGGAGAAACCTCATGCATTTATGGTACAATTGCAAACTGGTGCAGCCTCTGTGGAAATCAGATTTAGGATTCACAACATATTTAAAATAGGTCTACCAGGGCTGGAGAGATGGCTCAGTGGTTAAGAGCACTGTCTTCAAGCCGGGCCTGGTGATGCATGCCTTTAATCATAGGACTCTGGAGGCAGAGGTAGGTAGATCTCTGTGAGTTCAAGGCCAGTCTGGTCTACATAGTGAGCTCTAGGACAGCTGGGACTAAAGGGAGACCCTGTCTCAAAAATATCAAAAAAAGAAAAAGATATAAAATAGATCTACCACATGACCCATCTATACCAAACTCCTTGGCATGGATGCAAAGGGTTCAGTCCACAAATACAGACAGTCCTGCTCATCCATGTTCATTTGCTGTTCTTTTCATATTACAAAAAATGGAAACTTCCTCTGTTCATTCAGATCTCATGGTATCTCTCTTACCTTCCTGTCGGCCTGTCTAATCCATTGTAAAGTACTGGATTGTTTTTACCTTTTTAATTATTCATTTTAGAATTTTGATTCCAGGTATTGAAGCCAGGGCCTTTGATGTGGTAAACGTGTGTTCTACTAAAGGAAATAGCCCTCTTGCCCCAAATTTGAATTTCTGGTTTTCCTTTTACTCATGATTGTTTGGGGTTTTGGAAAGTGATACTGCATTAAGCTCTATTTTTAAGGTTTTGTAAAGGTTTTTATTGTCACTGTAAGTGGTATTAGAAGCTTTAATCAGTTGATATTCATTTGTCTAATACTTAATGAATAGTATTGAACCAAGTTTCTTTTTCATATTTCCAAATATTTTACAAACTAGTTCTCATTTACACACACACACACACACACATATATATATATACACATAATCATTTAATACTGAAAGTGTTCTCCACTTTATATCTTCTTTACTGCACTTGCTGTGGCTCCAAATGGCTTCATTCTTCCTGTATGAATTTTGCTCATGTTTAATGCTTTTCTGATAGCTTTACCTCTTATTTTTCCCATTTTGTTTAGCTACTCTTGTTAATGAGCAAGTTGTAGATGGGTATTCCGCAGTGTTTAGAAGTTAGATTTTAGCTTTCTTCTTTGTAGATGACCTTTGTACTTTGTGTTCCCTTCTTCTTTTAAAATTTTCTTGCTGCCAGGTCTGGAGAGATGGCCTAGTGGTTGAGAGCGCTGACTGCTCTTGCAGAGGACCTGGGTTCGATCCCCAGCACCCACATGGTGGCTGAAAACCATCTTTAGCTCCAGTTCCAGGAGAATCCGACGCCCTCTTCTGACCTCTGCGGCATTGCACGACACGGGTGCACAAACCTACATGCAGACAGTACATTCATACACATACGAAAATAAAATAAAAAAATAAAAATAAATGAAATTTTCTTGCTCCCCTCCCTCACTCATGGAACAAAATGCTTTTACCCATTCTTCCCACGCCCAGGCCATGCTGTTGATTTTATTTTTATCTCTCTATTAACAACTTCAAATGTGAAAACCTCTGGCTCCTCATTTTTCTAAGTTGTAAAGTATGTGTATTTTTATTTTGTTTTGTTTTATTTGCTTATGGTATGAAAATCTGAGAGAACATATGGGGAAATTCACATTTAAACAGCTGCTATGATTCCAAGGTAACTCTCTAGTCTTCAAGCAATTCTGCAATGTTAAGGTGGGATAATATCATGAGTATGAGACAAAATAGCCTACCAGGATTACTGCAATGCCTTATTCTAATAATATTGTATGAACTTCACGGGTTATTTTTTCAACTTAATCCTTATACTATTCTAAGATAAACATCATTTATCTTTATATTTTTAAAGAGAAATGTAAGATTTCAATACATGACAGCGCTTGTATCACAGGCAAGCTTTGTGGTTTTTTTTTTCTCTTTTTTGTACATTTTTTTAATTTATTGATGTTTTGTGTATTTAATACATCATTTTTCAATTCAGTTCAGGCATATTCCCCTTTCCCTCCCCCCCACCCCATCCCACCCCATCTCAGATTATGCATTCTGTCATAACTGTCCTGCATCTTTCAGTCTTTTTTTATATTTAGGAATTCACATTTTCCTCCATTAATTTTATATTACTCTAAAATATGGATACATACTCTCCACCCATATACAGTAATTACAGAGTATGAAAATAATTGGTGGGTGGATTCTAGAGCCCATTGAGAGATTCACATTATAACAACATAGTTGCCTTCAGATAGACAAAAATATACCAACAATGTCATTCAGCTTGCCTTCGTCTGGGGAATTTGGTACTAGCATCCACAAATGAGGGAAACCATTCTCCATTTGTCTTTCTGGGGCTTTGGCACTTCACTCAGCATAATGGCTTCCAGCTCCATCCATTTATCTGCAAAGTTCATAATGCCATCTTTCTTTACCTCTGAATATACTCCATTGTGCAGATGTACCACATTTTTGTCATCCACTCATCTGTGGAGGGGCATTTGGGTTGGTTCCAGCTCTTCGGTATTGTGAAGAGAGCTGTAATAAACATGAATGTGCATGTATCTTTGTGGTAGGATGACTCTTTGGGGTATATACCCAGGAGTGGTATGATTGGGTCAGGTGGTAGGTTCATTCCAAGTCTTTTAAGGGTTCTCCACACTACTTTCCATAGTGGTTGTACAAGTTTACATTCCCACCAGCAGTGGATGAGTGTTCCTCTTTCCCCACAACCCCTCCAGCATCTGTTGTCTTTTGTTTTCTTGATCTTAGCTAGCCATACTGGAGTGATATGATATCTGAGAGTGGTTTAATTTGTATTTCCTTAATCATTAATGATGTTGAACACTTTTTAAGATGTTTCTCAGCCATCTTTAATTCCTCACTGGTGAAGACTCTGTTCAGTTCTTTACTCCATCTTTTGAGTAGGTCATTTGTCTTCTTTGTTTTTCGAGTAGTTTATATATTCTTGACGTTAATGATCTGTCAGATGTGTCACTGGTAGATTTCTTCCCATTCTGTGGGTTTTCTCTTCACCCCCTTGATTGTTTCTTTCGCTGTACAGAAGCTTTTGAGTTTTACGAGGTCTCATTTGTCAACTGTTGACCTTACTTCCTGTGCAGCTGCTGTCTGATTTAGAAAGTCTTTTCAGACACCTATGTCTTATAGGCTGTTGCCAACTTTTTCTTTTATCAAGTTCAGGGTTTCAGGCTTCACACTGAGATCTTTGATCCATTTGGAGTTGATTTTTGTACAGGGTTAGAGGTAGGGGTTTAATTTTGTTCTTCTAGAGATGATCCAATTTTGCCTGCACCATTTGCTGAAGATGCTATCCTTCCTCCATTGAGGGTTTTTTGCCCCTTTGTCAAATATGAAGTGGCTGAAGTTATATGAGCTCAAGTTTGGATCTTCAATTTTGTTCCATTGGTCAACTGGTCTGTTTTTGTGCCAGTACTAGGCTGTCTTTATGACTATGTCCCTGTAATATAGTTTGCAGTCTGGTAGGGCAATCCCTCCTGTATTGCATTTTTCACTCAGGGTTGCTTTACCTATTCAGGGTCTTTTGTTTATCCATATAAATTTAAGGATTTTTTTTTCCCAAGTGTGTGAAGAAGCTCATAGGGATTTTGGTTGGGATTGAGTTGAATCTGTATATCAGTTTGGGTAAAATGGACATTTTTACTATATTAATTTTCCCAATCCATGAGCATTGGAGGTTTTTCCATCTTTTGATGTCATTTTTAATCTCCTTCTTCAGGGGTTTAAAATTTTTGTTGTAGAGGTCTTTGGTATCTTTCATCAGGTTAGTTCCCAGGTATCTTATTATTTTTGAGGCTATTGTGATTGGGAAGGTCTTTTTATATTCCTTCTCCACTTATTTATTGTTGGTGTAAAGAAAGGCTACTGATTTTTCTAGGTTAATTTTGTAGCCCAACACTTTACTAAAACTCTTAATCGTTTCTAGAAGTTTTCTGGTGGAGGTTTTAGCATCCCTTAGGTAAACTATCATATTATCTGCAAAAAGGGATAGCTTAACTTATTCTTTTCCGATTAATACTCCTTTAATTTCCTTCTCTTGTCTTATTGCTGTAGCAAGTGTTTCAAGCACTATGTTGAAGAGGAGTGGCGATAGGGGGCAGCTTTGCATGGTTCCCACCTTTAAGGGAAATGGTTCCAATTTTTCTCCATTTAGGATGATGTTGGAAGTGGGTTTGCTATATATGGCTTTGATCATGTTGAGGAATGTTCCTTTCAGTCCTGTTCCCTCTAGGACTTTAAACATGAAGCGATGCTGGGTCTTATCAAAGGCTTTTTCTGCATTAATTGAGATAATCATGTGGTTTTTGTCTTTCAGTCCATTTATGTGTTTTATGATATTTATTGATTTACATATGTTGAACCATCCCTGCATCTCTGGTATGAATCCAACTTGATCATGATGGATGATCAAGCAGGTCTCTATGTGATTTGCAAGTATTTTGTTGAGAATGTTTGCATCTATGTTCATTAGTGAGATGAGTCTATAGCTTTTTTTTTTGCTTTTTGAAGTCTATAGCTTTTTTTTTTTGAATTCCCTCTGTTTGTATCCTTCTAAACAGTTTGAGTAGCAATGGTTGTAGGACCTCTCTAAATGTTTTATAGAATTCTGCCTTGAAACCATCTGGACCGGGGGCTTTTTTTAGTTGGGAGGTTTTTAATTACATCTTCAATTTCCTCAAATATTATGGTTCTGTTTAAACTGTCAATCTTTTCTTGGTTAAGCTTTGTTGGTTCCCAGGATTTCAGATATTCATCCATTTCTCTTAGGTTTTCAAATTTAGTGGCGTACAGATTTTTGAAGTATTCCTGTATGATTGTCTGGATCTTTTCTTTGTCTGTTGTGGTGTTTCCCCTTTCATCATGAATACTATTGATTTGGAGTTGCTCCCTCTTTTTTTGGTTAACTGGGCTAGAGGCCTGTCTATTTTGTTTATTTTTTCAAAGAACCAGCTTTTGGATTTGTTGATTTTATGTATTGTTTTCCTTGTTTCTATTTCATTGATTTCTGCTCTCATTTTTGTTATTTATTCCTGTCTGTCGGGTTTAAGGTTCATTTGTTGTTGTCTCTCAAGTGTTTGTAGCTGCAGCGTTAGGTCATTTATTTTTCCCTTTCTGTTTTTTTTGATGTGGGCAATTAGGGCTATAAATTTCCCCCTCATGACTGCCTTTAAATTATCCCACAGGTTTTGTTGTGTTGTATTGTCTTTTTCATTCAGTTCCATGAATATTTATTTCACTCTTTATTTCTTTCCTGACTCATTCATTGTTCAGGATTGTGTTGTTCTTGTAGCTAGTTGGACTTATTCTGGGATTCATATTGAGCTTCATTGCACTGATAGAATGCATGGAGTAATTTCTGTCCTTTTGTATTTATTGAGGTTCCTTTTGTGCCCCAGTATGTGGTCAGTTTTGGAAAATGTTCTGTGAGGTGCTGAGTAGAAAGTATATTCTCTGGTATTTGGGTGGAATATTCTGTAGATGTCTGTGAGGTCCATTTGGTGTATTGTATTGTTCAATTCTGATGTCTCTCTGTTTATTTTTTGTCCTGTGGATCTATCCAATGTGCTCAATGGGGTGTTAAAGTCTCCCACTAAATCTATGTGTTTCTAAGATATTTATGCTCTTTATACTGTATTTCAATGAACAGATTTAATTCTCAATTTTGCTATATACATTTCTTTGATGAAACAGATTATCTCAGTTTCTCAGATTTCTGAAAATAATCATTAAGTCACTTATACTACCTGCCACCTTATTCAATTGCTGGAAGACTTAAATTGATATAAATTGCCTCACTTCTTGTCTGGTAAGCCATACACATTTGCATACACATCTTTTGACCATGCGGTCATTGGGTATAAGTTAGAAGGCCTTAATTGTGCTGTGTGATAAACTCTGAAATGAAGAGAGCTGTGACAGTTGTGGTGGAGTCTGCAGAAGTGTTGGTGAGGTACATTGAGAAGTAGAGGGAAAGAGAGGAAGCGTTCAGATCAGTAACTTGAATTGTTTGGGGTTTGAGAGATGCTATTACAACAGGAAATCTAGGGAAATAAAATAAGAAGGATCACACACAGTATCTAGACCCTGCAGACTAATTGCTTCTACTTTTGTAGGACAATGGTTAGAATTCAGAGTTCAAGAGAATCAAATTTTTCTAATATTTATGACTGGATAAATGGTTTTATTGTTTGTTTCCATTTCTTTTCTGAAGAATCTAACAGAATTCTTTTATTTGATTAGTGACTTCATTTGTTTCTGAGATTCCTTTTGGTATGTTGATATGTATAATCCCCCCCCCCAGTGCCCATTGCATGCCTGAGTAACATTTGAGCCAATGTGATTTGCATGCCTTTTAGATTACTTAGTCTAAGTAATAAATTGTTATTTTAGACTTAAATACCTTTAAGAGTTCAGTTCAGTAGACTATACTGTGCAGCACTTAGGAGGCAGAGGCAGGTGAGTATGAAGCCATCCTGGTCTGCATAGTGAGCTTTAGGCCAGTAAGGGTTACATGTGAGAATTTCCTCAAAACAAAAGCAACAACAACAACAACAACAACAACAAAAATGCATGTCCATCTTTCACAATTTACTCTAGGTTGGGATTTAGTATACACTATGAATTTGTAGTTATTCAATATGTTATTCAGTGTATAACTTTTTTTGTGGTTCTTAGACTCAGCCTTTTTTTAAAGGCTGCATTATCCCTCCAGCCCTCAGTGTATAATGTAAAATACCCCAAAACTAGAACTGGAGAAATAGTTCAGTGGTGAAGAGCAAAGTCTGCTTTTCTAGAGGACCTAGGCTTAGTTCCCAGCAACCACACAGTGGCTAATAACTGTCAGTAACTCTAGTTCAAGGGGATCCTATGACCACTTCTGACTTCTGGCACACAGATATGCTTACATACATGCAGCAACACATACATGAAATAAAAAATAAATTGTTTAAAAATTCTCTGAAACAAACAAGAAATTAAGACACTGAAAAATACAATTGAAAGCCTTATTCTACTCTCACATTAACAAGTATACAATGTTTTAAAATATAAATTAACTCTGTTTCCACACATTCTGATCATTCTAATTAAATGTAATTAAACCAAATAATGTGTATAGATAGGCACCATCTGCCATTTCCTGATGTTGATTCACAACGTATTACTGTTTATTAACATTTCTTGAATAAATTTCAGAAACAGCTGTAGTAGCATAGCATCTTCTTCTTTAGTAAGAAAGGCAAGCCACTAGATCTTTCCAAACTTTGCCTTCAGTTAAGAAGATAAAAATGTTGAAGCAAAGCATAAATCTCACTTCAGGAGCCAAATATGAGTGACCATAAGCAGGGAATTCAGATAGACTTTCCCCCAAATTTCATGTTCCATGATGGTATATAGTTTAATGAAGTTTTATAGAAACAGAACAAGAAAGCCACAGATCAAGACACTTTTCAAATACATTGCTAGAGACAACAGAGTGGTGGGTTATAGCAAAGTGGGGAGAATTTGGCTATAGACTATAGATGCTATCTGGTAGGTTTCTTAGCCCTTGGATTGGCAGAAGCTGGTGGTCTGCTAAATTAATATATCCAAATACTTTATCTCTTAACCACAGGATGTTAGGTGAGACACAGAAGTGGACAAAGTATGCCTGTTTCAGGACTAAATATGACCTAAGATAAATTGCAAATAGCCTCTGGACTTACAACATTACAAATTCTGCACCTTCATTGAAGTGCTAATTAATTTGTCAGACTTGTAGGAGGTTCAGCCCAAGATGTAATGTTTTGCTGGGAATTTCCATTCATAGTAAATAACATGATTTCCATATGTCCATGAGACTATAAACCAAAAATATGTTTCATAAAATTTGGGTAATGCATAATTTAAAATATTATTTTGAATATGCATTTAAAAGTTCATCAAAGTAGTTGTACAAATGCCATACATTAGCCTTGTATGTCTAAATTTTTAATTAAATACCTCACATGGGTTGAATTGTGACCCTGCTGAATTTATATATTGAAATCTCAACTCCAAGTCAGTCTGATGAAGGAATATTAGGTTCTGAATGCTACTCATACAGGTAGTGCCCTCTGGCCACTTTTCTGGATTCTAGCATCTCCCATGACTTACAGCCCATCCTCCCACTCCCCTCCCAAATATGGTATCTTTCTCCTCCTTCCCTGAAGGAAGAAAAATATAAAAAAAACCCTTGAGTCTGTAAGCAAGGCCAGTCTCCTTATCCTGGGCCGCAGGTGGTGCTCACTTCCTCGTCGTCCCTGGACCTGGCCAGGGTAGCAGTTCTCTCCGAGGTTTATTCTCTGCTCTAATAAACTTGCTTGTTCTGGAGAGGTGAATTTCCTCATTTAATTTTCTACTTCATATTCCTTTTAATGTCAAATACATTTTCTATATTTGGAAAAAGAAATCTATTTCTAAATAGGGGACTGAATGCAAATGATACCATTAAGATGAGACTTTACTCCAATATGACTAGTATCCTTCTAAGAAGAGAGGGAGAGGGTTCATGAACTAATTTAATAGAAATACGACCATCTGATGGCTCAGGAATGTGGCCAAATGAAAGCCAGGCAAGTACCATGGTTAAAAAAAAAAGATACAAACAAACAAACAAACAGAAACAAATGCCATGATTTCCACCTTAATCTTAGACCACAAATTTCCATATTACTGTGAAAATAGTCAGTTTGGTCTGTTTACAGAATCTGTTGTATTTTGCTATAGCATCCCTAGTAAATGAAGAAGATCTCCCATTTTTCATACACCATCCTTGGTCTTCTGATAATTTGTTGTCTTTGAGCTTCACCCTGTGGGACAGCAGGAAAGAATCTGGTCATTTCTTCATTTTAGCTCTCAAATGGTTAAATTTTCTAAGACCACACAACACTCATTTCACATGTTAAAATAGCTAAGGTAATTATTTAAAGTACCCCTTCTGGTTCTAAGAATGACTTCACTCCATTTTTGTTTACCTTAAGTTATTTATAGGATTTTATTTTATTGTGTTTACAGGTCTCCCTGCAGCCCAGCTAACTTGGAACTCTATGTAGACCAGGTTGGTCTCAGTCTCACAGAGGTCTGCTTTTTCCTCCATCCAGCCTGAGGATTTTAAACTTTAAAAAAAAAAAATACTTCAAAACGATTTTTTCTACCACCTGAAGTTTAAAATTCTGAGTTGCTGGTGTGATGAATTCTGTATTCTTTAGTTGAATTGCACATTAAGCTTCCATTAAAAAGTGTTCAATTTCAGCCGGGCATGGTGGTGCACGCCTTTAATCCTAGCACTTGGGAGGCAGAGACAGGCGGATCTTTGCGAGTTCAAGGCCAGCCTGGTCTACATAGTGAATTCCAGGAGAGCTGGGGCTACAGGGAGACCCTGTCTCGAAAAGACAAAAAAAATGTTCAATTTCAGGGGCTGGAGAGATGGTCTAGTGGTTAAGAGCGCTGACTGCTCTTGCAGAGGACCTGTGTTTGATCCCCAGCACCCCCATGGAAGCTGAGAACTATCTGTAACTCCAATTCCAGGAGAACTCCAGTTCCAGGGGAATCCAACACCCTCTTCTGACCTCTGTGGCATTGCACAACACGGTGCACAAACCTACATGCAGACAATATATTCACGCACATAACTAACTAACTAACTAACTAAATAAATAAATAAATAATTTTTAAAATGTTCAATTTCAGACTCTTTTGAAAACTGCAAATACTCAAATGAAGAAATGACTTAAGGATCAAAATGTCAAATTTTGTTCCCCTATGTACATATCAAACACAGCCCATGGATGGGGTATAATTCTGTTAATTTCATTGCAACAGACTAAGAGCTCTGCTCTTGAATCTACACTAGCTTTTATCATCTTGTCTTACATTCTGTATGCAATATTTATTAGATCTATCTAAAATTATGATTCTGTATCTCCCAACCCAACAAACTGAAAATTGATTAGGTTTTCCTTATAAACCTATCATTTTGTTTGCAATAACATGAAAACGAAGGTCTATAAATCCTAAAAATGTGACAATTGACAGTTCATAAAATTAGTGTCTTCTCCTTGTCCATGTAGCTAATCTGCTATTCATTGTATTTATAGTTCTCCTGAGGTAGCTTTAAGCCAAAGCTTTGTGGCCCACCTGGACTACGTTTCTAAGACTCCTAACCTTTCTACATTAACATTAACAGAAAAGAGAAAGAAGAAAAAGAGAAGAAACATGCACCCTGTCTTTCAGGGACTTGGAAGAACTGCTAACAGCTTTCAGGTTTTTCCTTTATTTCACCTACCCTATGTGTCATTTTTATTACCAATTTTTACTATAATATCAAACCGAAAATCAAAGCACAATTTTCAATGATTGGTCATAAAATTATAGAGACTTTCACTGTGAAATGGTAACAATTGTCTTTAAAAGCAGGTAAGCAAGAAATTGTTAAAATAGTGAACATAATGTATAATTGAAAACAGAAGGCTACTTGTTATTTCACTGAAGAAATTACTAAAATATGAAAATTTCAAGGGTTTTAATTATTTTCCTTTTTACTTTTTTTCTTTTTTCTTTCTGAGACAGGATCTTCCTATAGGCCTAAAAAAACGGGAATTTATTTTGTAGACTAAGCTGGCCTCAATCTCACAGAGATCCACCTGAATCTGTCTCCCAAGTCTTGTGATTAAAGGCGTGTCACAAACAACAAAAAGACTTCTGGAACTTATCTGAAAGAAACAATGGTCTACTATAGCTGCAAGATCCATTTCTCAAACTGAGTATAAGCCCTAATGACAAACGCATGTGTAACTGAAGAATTCTACAAATTACACTCACAGTCTTGCTGAGTCCAGTGTTAAAGCCGCACCATTTATTGGGAGAAGCCACAGGTATCTTTTAGACCATTTAATTATGTGAAGGGTTTTGGTCTATTACATTGTGCTGAGCCTTCTGTGCTAGTGCAACCACATGTTTTACTCCTGTGTGGGGAGGCAAATGTCTGCCTGAATGAAAGCATGGGGCATCTGCTAATAATTCTCAATAGCATTTAATACATTATTTTCTCACTGTTTCTACTGCAAAGACCTATATGTAACACATATATTTGTGATAATGTGGATATAGACAGATAGATGATAGATAAATAGTTAGATAGACATACAGATAGATGATAGATAGATAGATACATACATACATAGATACATACATACATAGACACATACACAGATAGACAATGTAATGGAATTGAGGATTTGAATAAGGAGATACCAATAGGAGAGTCTTGAAAATTCTAACCAGATTCTATTATTTGTCTATCTACATAATATATATATATATATTTCAATTTTTCATCAATAGTAGTAAACAATTAAGTAGGATCCAGAAAATACATGTCTACATCAAAATCTGCCAGGGTTAAAAACAAACTGTTTCAACTTGTCTCAAAATAACAAATAGACCAAAACTTATGATTGAATTTGGGGCTCTCACAGTGAAATATAGTCTCAAGGTTAATATTCAGGGTGTGGCTGAAACACTCTTTTGTAGAAACTCAGAAAGACCAAGGATAGTGCCTCACAAATCCCCTGAGGCAGACACAAATTTTTCTACGAATTTTATGGGCATGCTTTTAAACCCACTTTTCCAGATAAGAGCACTTCTAAAAGTCTTTTAAAATTTTATTTCTTAGCACCTTGATTATCAGCCAAAAGTAGAAGTGGGCCTGTCTCCAAGAGATATGTGAGTATGGCTTTCATCTAATGGGGTGAATTGTAATTTGTTATGCAAAATATCTACAAGGATTTCAGATAAAATTATATGTTTTGAAAATAAAAATACAAGCTATACTTATTTTATTTATTAAAAATTAATTGAGTTTTTGCAAATTTCATGCAACATATTTTGATCATTTTGGAGAACTTCCTAATATGCAGCTTTCTTATCAATCCCATGTTGGATTTCATGTATGCTGCTGTCCATCTTAAGGCCTATTTAGCCAAGTCTGTATCCACAAATGTCTTTAGTGTATGTCCATTCACTGGAGTCAATTAACCTATCTAGGGTCACACTGTTAAACATAATGTATCCTCATCTCCCAATAGTCATCAGTTGCCAAGAGTTCTTCAGGAAGGTTGAGGCTTCTTTCTCACTTCCCTACTTCTGTGGTGGGTTTTTGTCTGACTTGAGTTTACATGGGTCTGGTGCATGCTGTTACAACTGCAGTAAGTTCATATGAGTAACTTCCTAGCTATCTAGAAAACTCTGTTCCCTTGTGGTCATCCACCATCTCTGTCTCTTAAAATCATTCCACCACCTCTTCCACAATGTTCCCTAAACCTTGGATGGTAGAGATTTGATACAGGTGACATATACAAATAAGTTCTCTACAAGCACTTATTGTCTGAAATGTAGCCAGTCCTGACTCCCTAGGCTAATCACCATCTGTTATATTAGGAAGCTTCTCTGGAGAAATTTGATAGATCCATTAATATTCCTTTTTACCTGATGTATTCCCTGGTCCGTAAGTATAGAGAGCTATGCATTGTAGATGCATAACTTAGGGTTGGTGTCTCACAGACACATATTCTCTGCATTTCACCAGTTATGAAACTCTGTAATAGACTCCAGTTGTTACAAAAGAGGTTTCTTTGACTGTTGATGAGAGGTATAATTGTCTGTAAATATAAAATTATGTATTTAGAACATAGTCATCTGTATTTGGTTACATATACAGTACCACACATGAGTTTGTTCCCATTGAGCGGACATTAAGTTGATTTAGACAACTGTTGATTACCCCCAAGATACAAGTGCCACTACTGCACCAGTACAGATAATTTGCTGAGTTGGTCATTGTTGTGGTTCAAGGACTTCACAGCTGGATGGAATAATTGATTATCTTTCTCCTTTGGCAGTTTATGTAGTATTACCTGATACTACCAGGGCTAGTCTTCAGTGAAAAGTCTTCCAGATAATTTCTAGCTTGATTGCTCCAAGTCCTGTGACTAAAGTATTCCCTGTCTTCTACCAATAAGGTCTTACCTTCAACTTTTTGGAGAGAATCAAGAGAAAATACACCCACTTTGTTATATATACCTCAGAAGACTAAAAGACCATTACAAAGGATTAGTGAGGTATTCGTTTTGAAAAGATAAAAATGATGGTAAATCATTAGCAGCAAAACTAAATGAATAAAATCAGAGATTAAATACCAGCACAAAAATTCCAGGGCTCCTTAGGAAAATTTTTGGAAAATTATGCTGCAAGAAGTTGGAAAATAGAAATAAAATTCATTTTCTGGACACATGACCTACTAAAATTTTTAAATATTTTATTTTATGGTTAAGAATGTACTGCCTGTATGTGTGTAAGTGCACCCATATATCATCCAATGCCTGAGGTCATAACATAGTGTAGATTCCCCTGGAATTAGAGTTATGAAGGGTTGTTAGCCACAGCATGTGTGCTGGGAATCAAAACTGAATCCACAGCAAGAGCAGGTAGTGCACTAATCTCTGAGCCATCTCTCCAGCTCCATGACCTACTGAAAAGAATATCTAAAGATAAATATAATGATCAATGATTCTGAATCATTAATAGAGTCCTCAACAAAGAAACCTCCAGGGTCAGGATTCACTGCTGAACTCTACCAGATTGTTAGAGAAGAACTAATATCTCCTTTGTCAACTCTTACAAAACATTATGAGATACAGAACTTTAAAACTAATTCTGTGAAGTCTGTATTACCCTGATGCCAAAACCAGCTTTAGACAAAACAGAAAACTAATGATATTGATGAATTTCTTTGATAAACATTGACCAAAGAAGCCCTTAATAAAATCTTTCCACACCAAATTCAAAGATTATTTACTGCCGTTAATTTGGTTTCACTCATTCAGGCATAGCTCAACATATGTAAATCAACAAGCATGATACAACACGTGAATAACAACACGGACAAGAATCACATGGTCATTTTAATGTTATTACTATAGGAAAGAACCTTCGATAATTTTCATCAATTCATTAATGAGGTTCTATGTCAAGCTCAAGCCCTTTGCTATGATAGGATGATATTTGGGAGATCAAGAGGTAGATTGTGGCTAATCTACAGAGAAGGCCAGTGACTTGCTGTAACAGTAGAATATGCTACCATGGGCACTGTATCATTACTAGTTCCTGATACGAAACTCAGTATCTTCTGTTTCACTTTTCTTGGAGCTCTTGTTTTGGGTAACTCTGATTCTTCATGTATAAATTTCATCAACTCTATTAAGGAGGTTTTGTTGAAAGATCCATGTTAAGGCTCTTTGACAAGGAAGGACACTGTGATTATGTGAACAGGAAGGTTGAGTTTTATTCTACAATCTTGACTGAGGTTCAAAGTGAGTCGTCCAGTACCAACAGAATCCTTTCTTAACTACACGAGAGTACAAGGGAGACTATCGTACACACTGCCAGATGTCCCTAGCCACCCAGAGATCTGTAATAAAGTGAGTGTGTATTAATCCAGTAAGTATAAGGGTTGTTGCTTAATGGATGCTAAAGGATGTTAAAGCATTTTATTAGTTCTCCACTGAGGGAACTAATGTATGTTCCTGTATTTGTTCAAGGACAGACCAAATATTCTTTATTGATTTTTAATTATGCATATCTGATATGCCATTTCCTATTTGGTAGTCAACATGATTCAATACTAAGAGGAAGTCATACATAAATAGTGTCCCTCATCTCTTTGTGAGTATTTAATAATAATATGTTCATTTTTATTGATTTTTTTGAGAATTTTGCTTCATGTACTTTAATCATATTCACTCCCCATTTGCATCTAATTTTAAAAGCTGATTGTGTTCGATTTGTGTTTACCTAAATACACTTTGGTATAGATTGATCTCCTGGAGTTGATCAACCAGCATCAGAAATTAAGTAAACCAAGTCTCACTCTCATAAGAGTTATTAGTTAGCCATCAGGCTTTGTGCTCACTGGTCCTGCCCCATGCTGGGATTCTGCCTGGCTTGGACTTGGGCAGGTTTTATGCATGCTACCACAACTACTATGGGTTCATATGTGCAATTACCTTGTGTCTAAAATACATTGTTTAATCGTAGTCATCTACTACCTTGGACTCTTATAATCTTCCTGACACCACTTCCTGAGAATTGGGAAGGGTTGTGATATAGATGACTTATTTTGAGTCTTTGAGACTCATGATCTTGGATAAATAAATCACTTTGTGAGAGATTTATCCTGACCTCCTTACCACTGGCTAGAAATGTGTAGTAATGTGTTAAAACTTAACATAGCAATTTAGAGTATATATTAGATACTTTTCTTTTGCTGTGATAACAGATCATGATGAAAGCCAACTTATCTAAGGAGGCTTTTGATTTGGCATATGGTTCTAGAAAGAGAATCTATAATGGTATGGGGGGGGCATCACAGGAGTAGTGGTGGCCAGAGCAGAGACCTGAGAGTTCAAATCTTTGACTCCATTCCCAGTGACATACTTCCTCCAGCAAGATCAAACATCCTAAAGCTCCCAAAACAACACTAACCAATTACGGATTAACTCAAGTGCATGAATGTATGTGAGAGATTTTTTTTTTGTATTTTTGAGACAGGGGTCTCCCTTTAGCCCCAGATGGCTGGAGGTCCCTCTGTAGACCAGGTTGACATTGAACTCACAGAGCTCTGCCTGCCTCTGCCTCCTGAGTGTGGGATTAAAGGCATGCACCACCATACCTGACACTAAAGAGTGTTCTTAGCTGCCATGTGGGTGCTGGGAATCGAACCCAGGTCCTCTGCAAGAGTAGTCAGTGCTCTTAGCTGGTGAGTCATCTCTCCAGCCCTGAGACATTTCTTATTCAAACCACCACATTCCACTCCTTAGCCCTCATAGGCCCATGACCATATCATAATACAAAATGCATTCAGTCTGACTTTAAAAGCCCCTATAGTTTTTATCAGTCTTAATTTTAAAAGTCCAATGTGCAAAGTCTCTTACAAAATGTGCAAAACTTTTTATTGAGTTTTGTGCATATTATATAATACATCTTTTTATGTATATTTTTTTGACAATCTCTCTAGCCCCTAGCAGGAGCTTTTGTATTTTGAAGAACTTACTGTTTAGATGTAAAAAAATAAATCACTTAGTATCTCCTTCACAAGTTGGAAGCTTATCTGTGTGGTATGGGGTCTTGTTGCATGTGGCAGTAGACTCTGAGAGCTCACATCTTAAACTACTAACTTGAATTAGAGAGCAAGCAGAAGTGGGGCAAGGCTATGAACTCTCAAAGCTTATCACCACCCTCCACCCCTACCCCAGACATACTTCCTTCTGAAAGGCCACAACTCCTAAATATCCAGAAACAGCCACCAACTGAAGACAAAGTTCAAATAGATGAGTCTGTGTGGGACCTTCTCATACAAATCACTACATTTATGTTTTGAAGCCAGGTATGCCCACTACCCTGAACCCATATCTCTCTGGAACTCTAAACAAACTAAACTCTTTCTACTGTAAGCTGCTTTTTGGTTATAATGTGTCATCACAATGAAAGAAAAGTAGACAGTACAGGGTAGTTTCTTATTTATATAAAATATAAAGATTTTATATTTAGAGCCTCATACATGCATGCTCTCCACATTATCCACCACTGAGCTAAACTTCCAGCCCTCTTTATACATTTTATTTTCAGACAGGCCCTTCATTGCTTAGGCTGACCTTAAACTTCTGCTTCCATCAAAAACTTTTAGCATATGTTTCAAAATTCTAAAGTGTAAGAAATATTTAAAAGTTTTTTAGAATCAATTATTTTACAAAATGTTGTACCAATCAACAGAATGAACTAATGTTACTTTTTTCCCTTTATCTCAATGCATGTGCCAGACATGGTTAACTATCCATGGTATTATCTTTGGCTGAGTTCAAACACATCTTTTAAAAGGTTCACAAAATATTTCTTAAAGCAGACATGATTCATAGATTGGATGTAAACTAGAATTGTCATTTCCCAAGAAGAGGTGTTCCTGGTGGTGAAGGAAACAAGAAAATGATTCATATTTTCAATAGACTTACCTCACCCTGTTCATAATATTCAAGAAAATTTAACAGAGTGAAAACAATTTAAGTGATAAGAAAATGAAGATGCTAAATAATTTGTACTACAAGGTAATATGGTTATACTTTGTGATAAATAAGCTAACTAGAAAAGAACATAACATGAGCAGAAATTTTAATTGGAAGTCATTTAACAAATGAATCTTAAGAACTCAATAGTTGATTATATTACTTTAATCAAAGTGAGTGTATTAAAATTGTTTTAATATGAAAACATAATGAAAGGCAACTAAGAAGAAAAGGCAAAAATTAATTTACTCTACCATATAAAAGAAGAATGTTATGAAGTAAAACTTAACTACATATGTGTATGTAATGGTCGAAAGTTTGATAGTTGTGCAGACTAAATATAAAAACACAACATAGGGGGCTAGAGAGATGGCTCAGTGGTTAAGATTACTGGCTGTTCTTGAAGAAGACCCAAATTCAAATCCTAGCACACACATGGTAGTTGACAACTGTATACAACTCCAGTTTCATGGGATCCAACACCCTCTTCTGACTTCCATGCACACTGCATGATACAGGTATACTTACACACATGAAGGAATAACACTCATACACACAAAAACAAATAAATAAAATTTAAAAAACACAACATAATTCAAAATACTAAAATATATTTGAGTGTTGTATGCACTATTTTTAAATTAATAATGGTCTATTAATATGATTTAAATTAAATAATGGGAATTATTTTGGTATTAAATATTACCCCTAGCTACTTTTCTCTAACAATCATGAACTCAGGATTCTAATAAATGTCATTAATTCTGGTAGTATGATATAAGTGGAGATTAGCTCAGTGCCTGAACTGACCCACTTAGCATTCCCAGGTAGGTGAATTTCCATAACACATAGTGGAGCCTAAAGAAATGAGCAGGGGGAATGGAGCTGTATCAAGGGCAGCCTAATCAATCCTGAACAAAATAAGTACTGCTGGAGGTTTACCACAAAAGATTTCAAGTTATACTATAGAGGCAGAGTAATAAATAACATTGAACACACACAGAAACAGACACATAGATAAATGGAATAGACTAGATACCAGACATAAGTCCAAATGACTACAACCACCTGATATTGTACAAGGATGTCAGAAATATGCCTTGCAGAAAAGATTTCTTTAACAAATGAAACTGGAAATCCTGGATCTCTGCATGCAGAAAAATGAAACTGAACCCTTATCTCTCATCCCTCACAAAACTCTACTCCATGAACCAAGGACTCCAGCATAGACCTTATATTCTGAAATTCCTAGAGGAAAATGTAGGGCATATACTTCACATATAAATTTAAGGAAGGTATTCCTGAGTAGGACACTATTGGTGTATGATAGGAGGCAAAAAAAAATCTACAAATGGGATCTCCTGAAGCTATCAGACGTGTTTACAGTGAATGAAACCATCAGTAGAGTGAAGAGGCAACTCACAGAAAAGGAAAAATTATTTACCAGCTATACATCTTACAGAAGATTAATAAATAAAATATATAAAGGAGAGTATTTTTTTAGATCCCATCTCATACTTCAGTGATTAAAAACAAGTGCTTTTCTGTTCCCAGCACCTACATGGTGGCTTGCGATAATATGAAAGAGGTCTGATGTCCTCTTCTGGCTTCCATGGGCACTCAGCATTCACATGGTGCATATGCAAGCGGGCAGGCAGACACTCATACACATAAAAAGAAGGAATAAAGCCTTTGAAAGGTTTTTTTTTTTTTGGTCTTTTCGAGACAGAGTCTCTTTTGGCCCCAGCTGTCCTGGAACTCACTCTGTAGACCAGGCTGGCCTTGAACTCACAAAGATCCAAATGCCTCTGCCTCCCAAGTGCTAGGATTAAAGGTGTGCGCCACCATGCCTAGCTGAAAGTTTTTTTTTTTTAAAGTATTTACATCTCTTCCCTGTCAGAATGACCATCATAACACAAATGACAACAAATTGTACTGTGATCGTGTGAAAATAGAACCCTTCTATACATGGTTGGTGGAGTTCTAAACTAGTACAGCCAGATTAGAAAGTAGTTTGGAGGTTTTTCTAAAAATTGGGAGTAAAAGTATAATATGACCCAGCCATTGGAGTCTGGTGACAGCCCAAGAACTCTGCATTCACTACAGGGATACTTGCTTACAATAATTCCCTCTTCTCTTTCAAAGTGACTTTTGTGCATTGTATTGATAGAGAAATGATATTTATGACCATTTTAAAGGTCTGTTTGCACGTACACATTTTTAATAAAGTGTTTGAAAAATGTAGATAATGATAAATGTTTTCTGATTAATGCCTGACAATCCATTGACAAGGATGACTGTTCGACTGTTCATGCTACTTTTTCTAGGAACCTGGGAATTTAATTCAGATTCCATTGATGACTTCCTTCTTACAGGTAGGACATAAGAAATACCTCATATTCAGAAATAAAGAGAATTGCTTTAAGAAGAATGAAAGACATATAGAGATACACTGCTTATATAAAATAAACTTTGAGAAGATTCTGTGAATATACTTACTTTATCATTTCAGTTATCACTCATTAATATCGAAACAAATAAAATGTATTATTTTTGGCTTTGTTTTGAGACAGGGTCTCCTGTTGCCTCAGCTGGCCTGGAACACACTATGTAGACCAGGCTGGACTTGAACTCACAGAGACTCACCTGCCTCTGCCTCACAGGTGCTGTAAATAAAGGTGTGCACCACTATGCTTAGCACAAATAAAATGTCTTAATGTTTACTGATAATATATTAATTCCATAATAATATAATGAAGAGTAACATTATATGCCTATTAAATAACTTTTAATTATTTATATATGCTATATCAAGTCAAGAAATAAAATCTAAAATCATTAATGCAACTATGAAATTACTATAATGCTCTCTGAATTGGTATGCTCAGGGGTAGTGGTATTTTCACACTACTGTATTTTGATTTTATTTTTGCTTTTCTTTTCAGAGACAAGGTCATGTGTAGCCATTTTTAGTTTATACTAGACAAAGCAGGCCATGAACTCCCAGTCCTCCTGTGTCTATCTTCCTGAGAGGGATTATAGTTCCTACATCCATGGCCAGGTAATATTTTGCTTTTAAATTATTTATGAATCTACACATTAAAAGAAAAGCACAGTTTTAAAATATGTATGTATTCAATTCTTGTTTCTCTCCACTCTGGGGCTATGCATGGAAAAAATAACCAAATGGTTAAAAATGTAGAAATGTTGAACCATAGTTAACAGTCTTAATTAATACTGTCACTTTTTTCAAAATATTTATAAATGGTTTGAATTTTAATTGTTTCAGTAACTATAAACATTTTGAAATATGAACCATTATTATTAATGACCCAATAAGGTTTATTTGCTTAATTTATAAATTAAGCTTAAATTTAACCTTTATTACATGATAATGTTTTTGTATTGTTTTGACACAGGATCTCCTCATAACCTTAGCTGAACTGAAACTCACTATATTGACCAAGGTGCCCTGTATCTCACAGAGATCCGCCTGTATCTGACTCCTATGTGCTAGAATTAGTGGCTTTGCCACTATGCATGGCAAATGATAACAGTTTTTTTTTTTTTTTTGGTCTTTTCAAGACAAGGTATCCCTGTAGCCCCAGCTGTCCTGGAACTCACTCTCTAGACCAGGCTGGCCTTGAACTCACAAAGATCCACCTGCCTCTGCCTCCCAAGTGCTAGGATTAAAGGTGTGCACCATCCCGCCCGGCCCAAATAACATTTTAAAATGCTCCAACTTTATTGTTGTGGCAAGCATTTATTTTATATTTAAGACACAATACCTTTCCAAATGGGTTACAGAAACTTTCATTTATTTAAAAGCTGAAATTATTAATAATACAAATGTCAAGCTGGAGAGATGGCTCAGTGGTTAAGAGCACCGACTGCTCTTGTAGAGGACCCGGGTTCGATTCCCAGTACCCACATGACAGGCATGGTGGCACACACCTTTAATTCTAGCACTTGGGAGGCAGAGGCAGGCAGATCTCTAGGAGTTCAAGGCCAGCCTGGTCTACAGAGTGGGTTACAGGCCAGCCGAGGCCATAGGGAGACCCTGTCTCAAAAATAAAATGCAAACACAAACTAAATATTTATTGGGGCAGGAGAGATGGCTCAGAGGTTAAGAGCACTGACTGCTCTTGTAGAGGACCTGGGTTCGATTCCCAGCACCCACGGGGCTTCTAAGAACCATCTTTAACTCCAGTTATATTTTATTTATTTTTATTTTATGTGTGAATGTATTGCCTGCATGTAGTATGTGCACCGTGCCATTCAAAGCTATGCTGGTGGAGGTCAGAAGAAGCATAGGATTTCCCTGGAACTGGGGTTACAAATGGCCAATATCTACCATGTAGGTGCTGGGAACTGAACCTGGGCCCTCTGCAAGAGCAGACAGTGCTTTTTACCACCAAGCAATCACTCCAGCCCCTAAAACAAACTATTTAAAGAATGTTTGTCAACAATATTTTTAAAACAAATCAAGAATAATTCATATGTTATTTGTGGTGTAAACTGCAAGAAAATAAGGATATTTTCAGTGTGTTGGTATTGAGGAACTTCTATTTCTTGTAAATGTGAAACAAGTAAAAAAGAAACTTTAGATCTAAAATAGTGAGGATTTGATAACGAGGAAATGTATTCAATATCATGACTCTAAACCCTTTCTTTCTCTATTTGTTTTATTCTATTTTTGTAAGATGAGGTCTCTTTTGTAGCCCCAGCTAGCCTGGTACTCACTATGTAGACAAGGGTGGAATGAATTTCACAGAGTTTCCTCTCTCTCTGCCTCTTGAGTGCTGAGAGTGAGGACATGTATCATCAGACCAGGTATTGTATATTAGACATTTTAACCTAATTGATATGTCTTTTTGCTATAACTATTGGAGGTATAGTGAAATGCATCAAACTGTTCAACTTGGGAAAAATGTGAGTACCAAAATGCAGCTTCTTCTAACTTAAAAAAAAAAACTGTAAAGCTTGGTATGTACATACATACTGTTGTATGTGTATTTGACATGCTTGATTTCTAATTGCAAACAGGGCATGTAGAGGATATTATACAACCATGGCAAAAACTATATGTGCTTAAGAATGCTTGCAAACTAGCCAGTGTAGTGGTGCGTGTCTTTAATCCCAGCACTTAGGAGATCTCTGTGAATTTGAGGTCAGCTCATCAACATATCGAGTTCCAGGCCAGCTGGGGTTACATAGGGAGATGGTCTCAATACAAATGAACAAAAACAAACAAACAAAATGTTTCCATATAGGGGCTAGACTGCTGACTCAGCAGTTAAGAGCTCTGGCTGCTCTTATATAAGACCCAAGTTCAGTTCTCAGAGCCTGCATGTCAGATAACATCCATCTGTAACCAGTTCCAGGGAATTCTTTTTTTTTTTTTTTTTAATTTTATTTATTTATTTTTTGTATGTGTTTGAATGTACTGTCTTCATGTAGGTTTGTGCACCTGTGTCTTGCAATGCCATGGAGGTCAGAAGAGGGTGTCGGATTACCCTGGAACTAGAGTTCTCCTGGAGTTGGAGTTACAGATGGTTCTTAGCTGACATGTGGGTGCTGGGGATCGAACCCGGGGCCTCTGCAAGAGTGGTCGGCGTTCTTAACCACTAAGCCATCTCTCTCTCTCTCTCTCCGTCTCTTCTCTGTCTCCTCTCTCTCTATATATATATATATACATTTTGGGGTCTTTTTTGAGACACAGTCTCCCTTTAGTCCCAGCTGGCTTGGAGCTCATTATGTAGACCAGGCTGGCCTTGAACTCAGAGAGGTCTGCCTGCCTTTGCCTCCCTAGTGCTGGGATTAAAGGTGTGCACCACCATGCCTTAGTTCCAGGGAATTCTATGCCTTCTTCGGGCCTCTGTGAGCACAGTGTGAACATGCTGCATTCACATGCATGCAGGCAAATAAGTACTTTAGAAAGAGTTGTGGCATAGATAAAACAATGTTATTTTAATTATTTAAATATGGTTGTCTTAAATTGTTAGACTTCCTCTCAAAAAATTACCAATCTTATTTGAGATTCAGAGGAAGAGGATATTTGTGGGAAATAAAAGTTATAAAGAACAATATAATATAGACCTTTTAACCTATTCTTACAATAAGAAACATTTTGGAACAAAACTGAAATTAACCTGTGCATCCAATATTGGTCATATCAGTATGTGACTATATGCCTTCTCTATTTTATTGTGTTGACTGCATGATACATCTAAAACCTGGTAACAGTGTCCTGATGAATCAGAGTCTGGAATGTTACAACCATGAAAGCAAATGCTCAGATAAATTACTTAATGTTCCAAAATTGTATTTCTAAAAGATGTATGAAAGCAATGGTTGGCTCACACAAATTACTATTATAGAAAAATATGAAGTAAAAATCAAATTCAGTGTAATGTTATATTTATTTTAAAAGTAAGCCCAACTTGCTTATGTATACAATACCACTACAAATTGATGATTTTCAAACTACTAGAGAGCCCATCAAATATTACTTTAAGCTGAAAATTAGTTGCCTTCCAGGCTGTGTTAGCTAGATTTTAGTAGTATATTATATATCTTTTTTTTTTAAATCTAAGAGCATGGCTTCATTTAGTAGAGTCAGGTGCTAAAGGATAAAAGTAATGAGTGAGCAGAATCAGCATAATTCATTTTATGGGACTAAGTAAATTAGTCATGGTAAAAATGTCAATGGACCACAGGAGACGAAGATGCAAGGGTAAAGGAAAGCATCTAGAGCAAGTTCGATCTGCTTCCAAGAGCTTTGCTTCCACACTTAGAAAAGAGCATGGCTATATTCAATTTGTATGGTTATAAAGAAGATTAAATTGGGAAATTATTTTAAGTCATGGAATCTAATGTTTAGTATGTGGGAGAGGCTGAGATGTTTTCATCATCTCAGATTTGACATTTGTACCCTTTCTCCAAATGGCAGTAGCACTCATGACATAAAGCTTATTAAATTTATTACAAATCAATCCTGCTATATCTAAATACTGTCTTCTTGACTCATAGTATATACCAAGCATAGATGAAAGTGCTTATTCTCCCATACATTCCCTTAAAGCACATCATTGTATTAGTGAAGGCACTTAACTACAGAAATTCCAGTAAATATCTAAAGGTATTTAATTGGTTAGAAGTGAATTCAAAAGATGACCTCACTTTTAGCCACTCTTTAATTTTATTTATTTATTTATTTATTTATTTATTTATTATTTATGTGTATGAATGTGCTGTCTGCATGTAGGTCTGTGCACCCGTGTCGTGCAATGCCTCGGAGGTCAGAAGAGGGTCTCGGATTCCCCTGGAACTGGAGTTCTCCTGGAATTGGAGTTACAGACGGTTCTCAGCCGCCATGTGGGTGCTGGGGATCGAACCCCGGTCCTCTGCAAGAGCGGTCGGTGCTCTTAACACCTAGGCCATCCCTCCAGCCCCTTAGCCACTCTTTAAAGGTTATAGAAGGGAGTAATGCTGTATAATGATCATTATCATAGAAATAAAGATTTACAGTACGGCTACTGTGTGCAGCATTACACAGCACATCTATAAAAAAATGCATTTGTGAAGTTGGGAAAATTTTATTAAGTCACACCTGAACCCTTCTGAGGACTCCAATTACAACATCTTCATAAATTTTGGTGAGTACATAATTACTATTTCATACTTAATCATGCACTGCTATTTATTTTTTCCTTAGTATAGTTAATATGGACCATTGAGGCAGTGAAAATTATCAGACCATGTATTTTGTCCAAGAGTAATTAGTGAAGGTATCAATGAACTTCTGGAAACAAATCCTCCAATATCCTGATATATTACATATCACATAGAAAATGGACTGTCAGCACCCGTGCTGTGTCAGTCATATTTCATTGTAATCTGTGCCTTTCACTCATTTTGGATGTGAAGACCAGATGTCTCTAGCTATGCTCTCTCTTCCATCTCTATTTATGCTATCTTCTAGTCTGTAGCCAAGCCTTTCTGATTTCTGGCTCCCTATGTACCATTGGCATTAATTCTTATTACAGTTTCTTTGATTACCTCAAGGCAAGAATATCCATCCACACCAGGATTTTAGCTCATAGTTTATACAGAAGTTTTCCATCTATAATTATAAAAGAACTTACATCCTATGCTTTCTGTTTACACCTTAACCTTTCAGCTTTCTTTTTGTTACCCTCTATAACTAACCCTTTGGTTGTTACAGTAATTTAAAATATCCATTTACTGAATCTTGACTAAAGCATATTCTAGAAATCCTGATGGAGATTATTATAAATATCCAAGCTATTGTTTGGCTATTGTTTTAAATTTTACATCACATGAATAAACACATGCTTCTCATATAAAATCTTATATTTTTTACCAAAAAGAGAAAATAAGCTTTGCCCACACACTGAAGGTCACCGATTGCCTTTTGGTGATCTCCAGTGCATGTTAGATTAAATGGCTGGTTGATAGACATGTACATTGCATTGTGCCAGAGGGAAGAGGGAAGAATTGGGAAAGGGTTGAGCTCTGCACTGCATGGGTAGAAAATGTTTCTCATGAGTTCTTTTTTACTAGGCTTCTGTTGGTTACACTGTTGGGGAGCTAATTTTGCACACCTTCTGTTCTTTGTCTCCAAAATGATAGCTACAAGCTACATCTGTGCCTCCTTTCTGTTCCTTTGTGACAACACAGTGGTGCCGTCTAACTGAGGACAGTGCCTTGCTGCTGTTTTGTTAGATTACCTGCTGTGACGTTACATTTACCTTCCTAAGCTTTGTTTTAAATTCTAGAGAAAACTATAGATGGAACATGGCTCATCTTCTCTATCTTTACTCTATACAGTTTGTAGGCATTAATAAATCTTTGTGTGTGTATTATTTTCTCTCCATCCTTTTCAAAATAAATAGCAGAAAATCAATACATTTCCTATTTTTCTCTTCTTACAAAGCAAAGCTTCGGGCACATGGATGAACGCTTTCCTTTTTCAGGTTTCAGGGATATGATATTTAATTTTTGTACTGAAGGTAATAATATCATCTGTGATCAGGCAGTGAAAAGAATTGAATAACCTCTCAATCATTCAGGATATAGAAATCCATTAAGTATTTTTAAATAGATTATAATCACCTCCAAAGATAACTTATTATGTTTATTTTATTATTGACTTTACTTTTAATCCAGAAAAAATAAACTCTGTTATAATGTTACTTATTAAATTCAGTTAAGTAAAACATGATAATAGCCATGTTGAAAAGAAAACTAAATTAAAATGCTTGGTTCAGGGGCTGGAGACATGGATGGCTCAGTGTTTAAGAGCACTCAATGACTACCCTTGCAGAAGTTCTGGGCGTGATTCCCAGCTCTCACATGGCAGCTAACAACTGTCCATAACAGTTGTTCCAGAGGATTTTCCATCCTCTTCTGGCCTCCCTGGGCCCTGCATGACATATTTGCATTAACATACCTGTGGGCATATTTAGTTTAATAATAATAATGATAATTTTATATTAAATTTTTAGTTATTTTTATTTTATATATATGAGTATATTACCTCTGTGTATGTAAGTGCACATGTGTCATGAAATGCCTGCATAAGCCATAGAAATGCGTCAGATTTCCCTGGAACTGAAATTACAGACAATTGTTATCTTCCATATGGGTGTTGGGAATCAAACCCAGGTCCTTTGCAAGAGAAACCAGTGCACTTAACCATTGAGCCGTCTCTTCAATCCCAATAATAACTTAAAATCATCAGAATAGCTCTATATCAACTGTAATTTTTGGAATCAGATGCATTTGTGCTTTTCGATGAAGAATTAATCTAGGAAAGCATGAAATAAGCTGTAGATTTTATCTATATGGAAATCCTCATTATGACATGCCATTATAGTGTCCGCAGTTGCCATGGAGAGATATTTTGTAAAGGATCTATGGAATGTCTCCAGGTAATTGTATGTGAATCTATAATTATTTTGAAACATTAACTAACTTTATTTTTATTTTTTATTTATTATTTTTTACGTGTATGAGTGTAATGTCTGCATGTAGGATGGTGCACCCATGTCATGCAATGCTGTGGAGGTCAGAAGAAGGCATCGGATTCCCCTGGAACTGGAGTTAAAAAAGGTTCTTAGCTGCCATGTGGATGCTGGGACTCGAACCCGGGTCCTCTGCAAGAGCAGTTGGTGCTCTTTTTTTTAAGGGATTCTACAATAATAATGACACAGTTGTTTGCAGATGACATTGATGTTACTCAGTATATCATACAATTAGGTAATTGATGCATTTTGCAAGTATCTATGTCCAAATTTTGAACAACCCAAGGTTCCCATAGTCCAGCTGGAGAAGCTTGTATGCACGGGCATGTTGATCAGTTAGGAGTCCAGACTATATTCCTGTAGTCTCACGATTCACCCCTGTTTCTCTGCAGTCCTTACAATCTACCACACCTCCTCTTCCGCAGTTTGTTCCCTGGGCTTTGGGAAAGGGGCACAAGTGGGTGAGAAGAAAACAGTCTAATTTCTTTAGAGTTGTCATTTTGGACTCCAGTCTGTTCAGGTTGTTTCCCTTCATGGGTTGACAGCTTTTCCAGTGATACCCTTTTTAGTCATACTAACAAAGCACAAGCTATTGGATGTACAGGCATTTAAGCAGTACCAATTATTATGTCAAGCTAAGCTGTGCTCTTAATTGCTGAGCCATCCCACCAGCCCCAACATTAACTAACTTAAAAAAATCTAAAATACCATGTAGTTTGTAGATAGAGTTTGGGCAAAATTGGATACTTGTTAAACTTATATCAGTTAAATATATGTCAATCGAATATAGACCCTTGTCCCTCTCCCACCTATCCCACCCCTCCCACCCCTCCAGTTTCACCATTTCAGTCAGTTTTTAATGCAGTCTTTCTGTTGTTCTTTACAATATGCATCCCTCCCCACAAGAAGCATTTACAACTGGGTTATTGATGCTAGCAGCCACAGATGAGGGATACCATTCGTCATTTGTTTTTCTGGGATTGTGTTACTTCACTTAACAAAATATCTTCTATTTCCATCCATTTACCTGCAAAGATCATGATGTTATCTTTCTTTGCTGCTGCATAGAACTCCATTGTGTAGATGTACCACATTTTCTCTATCCACTTGTCAGCTGAAGGACATTTGGGATGGTTCCATCTTTTTGCTATTGTGAACAGAGCTGCAATAAATATAGCTGTGCATGTATTTCTACAGTAAGATGAGTCTTGTGGGTATATACCCAGGAGTGCTATGGCTGGGTCAAATGGCAAGCTCATATTGAGTTTTCCAAGGGTTCTCCACCCTACTTTCCATACAGGCTGTACAAGTTTACATTCCCACCAGCAATGGAAGAGTGTTCCCCTTTCCCCACAACCTCTCCAGCACTTGGCATCATTTGTTTTCTTGAGCCTAGCCAGTCTTATAGGAGTGAGATGATATCTTAAAGTGGTCTTAATTTGCATTTCCCTAATTGTTAGTGATGTTGAACAGTTTTTAAGATGTTTCAAAGCCATCTCTAATTCCTCCTCTGTGAAGTCTCTATTCAGTTCTTTGCTCCATCTTTTGAGTGATTCATTTGTTTTCTTTCTTCTTTGTTTTTTGAGTAGTTTGTATACTCTTGAAATCAATGCTTTGTCAGACGTATCTGCAGTGAAGATTTCCTCCCACTCTGCGGGTTTTCTCTTCATTTCATTTATTGTATCTTTTGATGTACAGAATCTTTTAAGTTTGATGATGTCCCATTTGTCAATTGTTGATCTTATTTCTTGTGCAGCTGCTGTCTGATTTAGGAAGTCTTTTCGTACACCTATGTCTTGCAGTCTGCTGCCAAGTTTCTCATCTATCACCTCCAGAGTTTGGGGTTTCACGTTGAGGTCTTTGATCCATCTGGAATTGACTTTTCTACAGGGCGAGTGGTAGGGGTTTAATTTCATTCTTCTACAGGTGGTAATCCAGTTTTACCAACACCACTTACTGAAGATGCTGTCTTTCCTCCATTTTGTCTTCTTGGCCCCCTTGTTGAATATGAGGTGGCCGAAATTATATGTGCTCAGGTTTGGATCTTCAGTTTTATTCCATTGGTCAACTGGTCTGTTTTTGTGCCAGTACCAGGCTGTTTTTATGACTATAGCCCGGTAGTAGAGTTTGAAGTCTGGTATAGAGATCCCCCCTGTATTACTCTTTTCACTCAGGGTTGTTTTGGCTATTCAGGGTCTTTTGTTTTTCGAAATGAAATTAAGGACTTTTTTTTCCCAAGCCTGTGAAGAAACTCTTGGGGATTTTAATTGGGATTGCATTAAATCTGTACAAGAGTTTGAGTGGAATGGCCTTTTTTCTATATTTATTTTCCCAATCCACAAGCATGGGAGGTTTTTCCATCTTCTGATGTCTTCTTCAATTTCCTTCTTCAGGGGTTTAAAATTTTTGTTGTAGACATCTGTAGTGTCTTTGGTTAGGTTTGTTCCTAGGCATTTTATTGTTTTTGAGGCTATTTTGTGTGGGAAGGTCTCCTTGTATTTCTTATTCAGTTGCTTGTTGTTGGTGTAAAGAAAGGCTACTGATTTTTCTAGATTTATTTTGTATCCTGCCACTTTATTGAACCTCTTAATCATTTCTAGGAGTTTGCTGTTGGTAGAGTTCTTACCATCCCTTAAGTAAATGATCATATCACCAGCAAAAGGGGATAGCTTGACTTCCTCTTTTCCAATTAGAACTCCTTTAATTTCCTTTTCTTGTCTTATCACCCTAGCAAGTGTTTCAAGCACTATATTGAAAAGGAGTGATGACAGGGGGCAGTCTTGCCTAGTTCCTTCCTTTAAGGGGGATGCTTCTGTGGTTTCCCCATTTAGGATGATATTGGCTGTGGATTTCCTGTATATGGCTTTGATTACATTGAGGAATGATCCTTTCAATCCAATTCCCTTTAGGACTTCTTGCCCACTTGTGTCCCTTTTCTAAGTTTAGGGGAAAATGTGTGGAAGAGGGGGCATGGTAGCATGTAAGGGCTGCGATTGGGTGAATGGTGAAACTACAGAAACATAGTTTGGACACTTATTTGATCAACATGATTGTACATATAAGCTCCACCAGCTGGATGGTGGGAGACATGGGCTGTGTGGGTTTGGGCATAGCTGCTTGCAAATTGGTTCTACATGAAGGATGCTTGTACTCATAACTTATTACTCATTGTTAAAACAATAAAAATTGAAAAAAATCTAAGTAAAACTTTGGTTAATATAAAAATAAATGCCAGCTAAATTCTCATTTTCTTTATAAGGAATCAATACATTGAATTATTTTATAGAAATGGGTCATAGTTTATGTTTTCTATTTACTCCAGTTTTTGAGACCAAGTAGTGTTCACTGATCTGTTTTATTTTAAAAATTATTATATTAAATTTTCTCAGTCTCCAAATACATGGGAGTAGAGATATCCTGACACTACTAGTCTTGTTTGAGGAATAATACCCAATTAGAACTGTCACAGATTTTACAACACTTTTATAAATATAAGCCCATGAAATTGAATGGCATTGCTTCCGCAGATATTTCTATTCTCAACAGCAATTATTGGAGGTTTTTCTCAAAATCCCTGCTAAGAATGTCTCTATCTGGATCTCTTAAAAGTCTCAGGCCTCAAAATAGTTGAATCTACTAAAGATAATGTTTATTATCTCAACCCTCCAAAGTCTGCAGTATTGAGACTGTTGTTTGTGCTTGTTTGTGGAGAAGTTGAATAAAATTGTGCAGCAAAAATTTTCAGCTCCATTATATTTTTCAGTTCCATGTTCCTCCTAAGTAAAAAAAAAAAAAATCACAAAGAAAAACAAAAACCAGAAAATAAGTTACTGAAAGTTGACTTGAAGAAAAGTAGAAACTGCCCTTTGTGGTGTGTTTCTGTTTGTTTGTTTTTAATGGGATTTTTAAAAATTAATTTATTTTTTCACATTTTTTAGCAATAAGTAATAATTTATGAGTACAAACATTCTTCATGTAAAACTAATTTGCAATCAGTTGTGCCCAAACCCACCCAGCCCCATGGGTCCCACCATCCAACTGGGGGGGGGCTTGTATGTTCAATCAAGTTGATCAGATGAATGTCCAAATTCTATTGCTCTAGTTTCGCCATTCACCCCAATCGCAGCCCTTACATTCTATCATGCCCCCTCTTCCGCAGATTGTTCCCTGGGCTTAGAAAAGGGACACAGGTGGACAAGAAGCAAAACAGTCTACTTTCTCTGGAGCTGTTGTCTTGGACTCTGGTCAATTCTGGCTGTTTCCTTTCATGGGCTGACAGTTTGTCCATGAATAACCTTGCAATTCTACTAATGAAGCACAAGCAATTAGATGTATAGGTATTAAACAGTACTAATTGTTATGGCAGGTTACACTGGTATAGACACAGCTGTTTGGATGGTATGTTAATCCATGAATTACGTTTTTTCTGTAAAATATGACAGGGTCTTACTGTGGCTTATAACATCTCATAACCACTAGAGGATGTAAGCTTGTGGCATCAGCCGTGGGTTATTCCTCCAAGGAGAGAGCTAATAGCAATTATATTTGGGATATACAAGCCTATGGCTGCCACTGCTGCACAGTATTTCTAGGTAGCTGGTGCTGACGGAGGAGTCTTACTTGACTCAAGGAGACTTATATTTGCCTTATTGGTTTAGTGGCCTTTGGTAACACTCTCCAGTATTCCAAAGACAAACTGTACACTTGCAAGTGCAGTCTCAATGTATCTTTTCCATGTTTACATCAGGTCTTCAACAGCAGGGCCTTATCACCTCTCTTCTTGCAGGTATCCCAGTTTAGAGGCAAGAAGCCTTTACCTTTTGTGGGGGCTTGGATCCCCTGGCCAATATCTCCTTGGTAGAATAATCCATTGCTGATATCAGAGCTCTCCTGTTTTAATATATTTCACTTAAGTGTACATCTTAAGGAGACTTTAGTATTATATTTTGATCTGAATAGAGAATAAGCCTTTTCACAGTTCCTATGTCTATTAGTCAATTAAAGAAGGCAACTTTACCAGTTTTATAAGAGATTACCTCTATAACAGTTGGCTCCAATTTACAGTTAGAGAACGACCTCATAATCATCATCATATTTCTCCTTGTTCTATGGGGGGGTAAGAAGGTCTCTCATATTAAAACCTTGCAGCACCTAGAAAGTAAGTTTCATTAGGACTCATTATAAATAGTTGTTACATGTAGGATCCACCAAGGGGTTTCATGTCTGTAGAAATCTGAGGCTTTTCTTCCTTTCAATGTTAGATGGGCCAACCTTTCTGCTGGCACTTCCTGGTACATCCTACACAATGCAAAGCTGTATCTTTTCTTTCTCAGCCATTAAGTTGGTGACATTTTGACCTGTTGGAACATACAAATCTTTTCCGATAGTTAGTTTTAAGATTTGAATTGCAAGGTTTTTGACAAAAAGGTTTCATATCTATCTGTANGGAAAAGTTTGACTTTGAAGATAGAGAAACAAAACTGCCCCTTTGTGTATTCACGTGTTTCTGTCTTGTTTGTTTTTAATGGGATTTTTAAAAATTAATTTATTTTTTCCACATTTTTTTTTTTTTTTTTTAGGACAACATAATAATTTATAGTATAGATCTTCATGTAAAACTAATTTGCAAACAGGTTGTGCCACAAACCCACCGCAGCCCATGGGGTCCCACCATCCAACTGGGGGGGGGCTTGTATGTCAAAATCAAATTGATACAGCATGAATGTCCAAATCTATTGCTCTGAGTTTCACCATTCACCCAATCGCAGCCCTTACATTGCTAATATGCCCATTCTTCCGCAGATATGTGTTCCCTGGGCTTAGAAAAAGGGAACAGGTGGACAAGAAGCAAACAGTCTATTTCTCTGGAGCTGTTGTCTGTGGACTTGGTAAATTCTGGCTGTTTTCCTTTCATGGGCTGACAGTTTGTCATGAATAACCTTGCAATTTCTTACTAATGAAGCACAAGCCAATTAGATGTATAGGTATTAAACAGTACTAATTCTTATTGGCAGGTTACACTGGTATAGACACGCAGCTGTTTGAGGATGGTATGGTTAATCAATGAATTACTTTTTTCTGTTAACAATTATGACAGGGTCTTACTTGTGGGCTTATAACATCTCATAAACCACTAGAGGATGTAAGCTTGGTGGCATCACGCCGTGGGTTATTCCTCCAAAGGAGAGAGCTAATAGGCAATTATATTTGGATATGTCAGAGCTATATGGCTGCCACTGCCTATGCTTCCACAGGTGATTTCTGAGTAGCTGGTGCTGATGGAGGAGTTTGCTTGACTTGACTCAAGGAGACTTTATTCTTGTATGTGGGGTTTAGTGGCCTTTGGTAACACTCTCCAGTATTCCACAGAGACCAACTGTGACACCTTGCAAGTGCAAGTCTCAAATTGTGTATTTTTCTTTTCCCATGTTTTACATCAGGTCTTCAACAGCAGGGCCTTATCACCCTCTTCTTGCAGGTATCCAGACTTTTAGTATGCTAGAAGCCTTTACTTTTTGTGGGGGCTTGGATCCCCTGGCCAATATCTCCTTGGAGAAAATCCATGGCCTGAGGATCAAGCTCTCCTGTTATTAATATATTTCACTTAAGTGTACAGTAAGGAGACTTTAGTATTATATTTGAGTCTGAATAGAGAATAAGCCTTTTCACAGTTCCTATGGCTATTATCAATTAAGAAGCAACTTAGCCAGTTTTATTAAGAGATATAACCCCGGATATAACAGTGGCTCCAATTTACGTTATGAACGACCCATAATCAGCATCTCATGTTTCTCTTGTTATGGGGGGGTAAGAAGGTCTCTTGTATTAAAACACTTTGCCAGCACCTAGAAAGTAAGGTTCATTAGGACCATTATAAATAGTTGTTACATGTAGTGATCCACCGAAGGGGTTTGCAATGTCTGTAGAAAATCTGAGGCTTTTCTTTTCCTTTAATGTTTAGATGGGGGGCCAAACTTTTCTGCTGGCCTTCCTGGGTACCATCCTGCACAATGCAATGGTATCTTTCCTTTCTCAGCCATTTCAAGTTCTGGTGACATTTTGACCGTCTGGAACATACAAACTTTTCCGGATAGTTTAGTTTTACGATTTGAATTGCAAGGTTTTTTTGACAAAAAGGTTTCATATTATCTGTTTTTTCCCCTTTTTTTTTTTTTTTTTTTTGGGGTTTTTGTTGTTTTTTGACCCTGAGTCTTCAAAAGGCAGTTGTATTCCACATACCTATAGACTGGAATCAAGGCACAGAATTTACATGCAAGTTCACACACAATGCTGGGTTTGGGTGACAGTATGGTAGTTAACTTGGGAAGCAAACGTAATTTTTTTAATCATTCGCATCCCTACATGAAAAGAATGTCTACAAAGCGTGTATACTGTAAACGAGAAAAGATTATAGAGTAACATTTGTTGTGCCCAATCCCAAAGTTATTGTTAGAGCAGATTTTATAAGTAAAACAAATTGAACAAAAACAATTTATATTTCAATTAACTCGGTGCATTAACTGTTTTTATAAGAACCTTTAAACCAATGTGTTTAATGTCCCGCCGCTGTGTAAAGATCTCGCCGCGCAAGAACTTCACGCGGAAACAGGAATTCTTCTGTGGTAATATTTATTGTGCACAGCTTTTTTGTGAGAAGGACCCCGAAATGGGGCAGAAGCACCATTTATATAGCAGTCAGAGGGTTGGGTATTGCTCTGGAATTGATGCACCGTCCGATGCCATCATTAGCATGCCAAGGCGCGGCCCAGAGAGTAGTAGTCATGAGTCGAGTTTGTCCCAATGCAAAGGCAACGAGCGGGAAACGGCTTGTAGTTGTTCTAGCAATCAGAAAGTCAGCGCCACCTTAGGCGTAGGTACAGCACACATTGTGTGGTAGGCCGCCAGACAGTTTTACCAATCACATAAGTTACTTTTGTTCAGTTTGAGATGATGGTGTGGTTTTTGTCTGTCAGTCCATTTAATGTTATGAGAGCTATTGTATGTTTTCCATATGTTGAACCATCCCTGCATTCTCTCTGTATGAATCCAATGTTGTCAGGATGGATATCTTCTTAATGTGGTTGTATGCAATTAGCCAGTATCTTGTAGCAGTTTGGCATTGTGTTTCATTAGGGAGATTGGGTACTACAGTTCTCCCTTTTTGGTTTTAGGCTTGAACCCGCTCATTTGGTAAGTAGCAGTGATGCTGGCTTCATAGAAGTATCTGGGAGAAACTCCCTCTGTTTTTCTCCTTCTGAGCAACTTGAGTAATAATGGTGTGTAAGTCTTTTTGAAAATATTTTATACAATTCCTGCTGTTGAACCACCGTGAGTCTGGGCATATTTTTGGTTGGGAGGCTACTTTTTACATACATCTTTAAAAATCTTCCAAGTATTAATTTGGTCTATGTTACTGTTGAATCCTTCTTGGTTTTGAGCTTTGGAAGTAATTCCCGGTATGATTTGTCTGGACTTTCATCTTGTCTGTTGTAATTATTTCTCCTTTCATCACAGATGCTATTGATTGGGAGTTGTTCCTTCTTTCTTTATGGTTAACTGGGCTAGAGGCTCTGTCTATCTTGTTTATTCTTATCTCAAGAACCAACTTTTGGATTTCATTTGATGTTTTTTGTGTGTGGTTTCTTGGTCTGCTATTGTCATTGATCTTATTTGAGTTTTTGTATTTCTTTCTTTGTCTGCTGCAGTTAGGGTTCATTTGTTGTTTCTTTGTCTTTTTCAGTTTTAATTATTTTTTCCTTGTGCTTTTTCTTTCTTCTTGCACAGTTTTTTACAATATTTTTTTTTTGTATGGTGTTGATGTACTGTTCTGCCATGCAGGTCCTGTGCACCCGTTGTCGTGCAATTGCCTGCGAGTTTCAGAAGAGGGTCTCGGATTTCCCCTGGATCAGGAAGTTCTCCTGGAATTGGAGTTAAGATGGTTCTTAGCCGCCCATGTGGGGCTGGGTATCGAACCCAGGTCCTCTTGGGAGGCAAGGCAGTGGGGATTCTTGCGCATAGGTTCAAGGGCCAGCCTGGTTATAGAGCGAATTACCAGGACAGCTGGACAGCTGGGGCTACAGGGAGACCCTTCTCAAAGACCAAAAAAAAAAAAAAGTTTTCTTTCTGTTTTTTAATGTAGGCACTGTAGAGCTATAAAACGTCCCCCTAGGAAACTGCTTTTAAAGGTGTCCCCATAGGTTTTTTTCTGTGTTGTATTATCAATTTGTCATTCATTTTTCCAGGAAAGTTTTATTTATTTCTTTTATTTTCTTCCTTGTATCCCATTGTCATTATTCAACGAGAGTGTTTGTTTTGTCCTCCATGTGTTCTTGTAGGTTGTAGGGTTTATCTCTGGTGGTGATAATTGAGTTTTATTGCACTGTGGGTCTGATTAGAATGATGGATTATTTCAATCTTTTTGTAGTTTGGTGAGTTTTTTTCCTGTATTTCCCAGTATATGGTCTATGTTTGAAGAAGTTCTGTGAAGGTTGTCTGTGAGTAGAAGTGTGTTTCTTTGCTGTTTGGGTGAAATATTCGATAATGACTGTCTGTTGAAGGTCCATTGGTGTATTGTATCTAGGTGTCAGATGTCCTCTCTGTATGTCCTTGTCCTGTTGATCTGTCTAGGAGTCTAATGGGGTATTGAAATCCCCTACTATTAGTGTGCCTGGGGATTAATCTGTGCACTTGAGATACTTGGAAGAATTATCTTTATAAAGGTTGGTGCAACCGGTCGTTTGGTGCATATATAATTCTATGATTGGTTGAGATCTTCATCGGAATTGTGTTCCTTTAATAAGATTGAATGCCCCACTTTGTCCCTTTTGATTTCTTTTTGCTTTGAAGTCTATTATTTGATATTAAAATAGCAACAACACCCGCTTTCTTTTGGTACCATTTGCTCAGAATACTTTCCTTCATCCCTTCACCTTAAGTTGATGTGCCTATCCTTGAAACTGAGATGGGTTTCTTGTCGACAGATATAGATGGGTTTTGTCTCCTAATCCATTCTCCCAGTGTATGCCTTTTGATTGGGGAGTTTAGTGCATTAATATTTAAGGTTGTAATTGAAAGATGGATGTTGATTCCTTTCACTTTATTATCCATTTGGAATACTAGCCTCTGATTCTTCTCCTATGGTTATGTTTTTATTAGTTTCTTTTCCTAGGTGTTTGAGGATTGTTGCTCCTCTCTTCTGCCCTTTGAATTGCTTCAAGTATTTTATGAAGAGTTGGTTTTCCAGACATGTATTCCATCATCTTGTTTATGTCATGGAAGATTTTTCTCTGTCCTTCAACTATAGTCAACATTTTTGCTGGGTAAAATATTCTGGGTTGGCATCCATAGTCCTTTAACACTGGGAATGCTTTGCTCCATGTTCTTCTTGCTTTCATGGTTTGTGCCAAGAAGTCACCTGTAATTCTGATGGGTTTCCCTTTGTATGTGACTTGTTTTTCTTTTGTAGCCTTTAGAATTTTGTCTTTGTTTTGGGCATCTAGAATTTTAACTATGATATGGCATGGGGAGTTTCTTTACTGATCTTGTCTATTTGGAGTCCTATGTGCTTCTCGTATTTGTATGGGTTTGTCTATTTTTAGTTTGGGGAAATTTTCATCTATTATTCTGTTGAAGATTTGATCAATACTATTCTCTTGAGATTCTTCTCCTTCCTCTATTCCTATAATGCAGAGGTTTGATCTTTTCATAGTGTCCCATATTTCCTGGTTGTTCCACTTTTGTGTATTTTTAAGTCTTTCATACTCTTTATTTGAGCTTTTTAGTTGCTCTGTGTTATCTTCCAGATCTGATATTCTTTGTTCTGCCTCCTATATTCTACTTCTGAGGCTTTTTCCTTTCCTTTTTTCTTGATTGGATGAGTGTTCTAATTCCTTTTTCATTTCATCCTTTGTTTTCTTTAGTGTTTCCATTTCCTTTTTGAGCTCAATCTCTTCTTGGTGCTCCTTACTTTGTTGGTTGGTTTCCTTTTCAGTGTTTTTACTTCCTTTCGGAGTTTTTTTTTTTCCTCTCCCTCTAGTTCTTTCTGGAGTTTGTCAATCTGTTCCTTTAGTTCTTTCCAAAGTTGTCATTGTATCACTCTAGGTCCTTTTTGAGTTTTTCATTCTCTTTCTTTAGTTCTCTGAATTATTCTTTATTTTCTTTGATTTCTCTGTGTAGGTCTGCAATTATTCCTCTAAGATCTGTTCCTTGGGTCACCTCCAAGGGGATCCCATTGTAGCTATCTCCTACAGGTTTGGTAGGTCCTGGTGCATTATTATCCTGTGCCTTTCCCATGTTGTCCCTTGGTTTTACCCCTTGCATGTGGGTTTCCCTTTTGTGGTTCAAATCACAAATGTCTTTTCACTATGTTAGCAGATGGTTTTGCTTGCCTCCTTCTGATGCTTTTTTTTTTTCTTTCCTCCTCCTTGTTTATGGAGTATTATTGACTTGTCTAGGTTTCAGGGTGTCAATTTTGTTTATATATTGGATATTGGAAGCCTAAGTCACTCTTCTCTTCCTGTTCTGAAGGTTCTCCAAAAAAAGTCCACTTGGATACTCTCTCACCAATTCCCATTGGCAGGCGGCGGGGGATGGAGTGGGGATATGCCTGACATAGCCCACGCCCTGGTACCTGCCTGAGTGACTTTTGGGTTCCTGTGCCTCAGGAGCTGGCCCGCACAAAGCCACAGAGGCACCAAACCCAAACCTGACCCGCTGGTCACCAGCTGCAGAGGCAAAGGGCAGTCCCGCCCAGACAGCCACCCCCTACAAGAGGGCTCAGAGTTGCGACTCCCTTCCAGCAGCCCAGGAGACAATCTTTTAATGGGATTTTTCTGACCAAGCCCATGCCATCCAATTTTCTGTCAATCACATTGTATGAAGCAGAAAAGGTGAAGAGAAAGTATTGTCGTACATACTGAACTACTTTGCATGATCTCGCTTGAGATGGTCTCATTCTAACCTGTGTAATAATTTTGACATTTTTACATTTGGAAACATCAAATAAAAATGGAAACATGAAAAAAAGTCTCAGGCCTCTGACTGAGGAATTTAAATAGAAAGCAAAAATAAAATATACAAAACTTGAATGGTTCTATTTGTCTGTATTTGCAAATGGATTAGATAAAAATATAATGAATATTTTTATCAAGACAATGTCAAGTTACATGACATATATATATATATATATATATATATATATATATATATTTGTATGTATGTGTGTTCTTACTAGGAATTGGATTTCAAAATAAAACTGAATAATTTGAAGGGAGTACAACAACACACTGGTGGGAGGTGCAGCAGAATCATAGGGAAGCTGCAGCAATTTGAGGCCATAGGAGTAAGACTGTTATTTTTTATTTTTTTAAGTTTTATTTATTTTTGTATGTGTATGAATGTACTGTCGGCATGTGGGTCTGTGCACCCATGTCGTGCACTGCCGCAGAGGTCAGAAGAGGGTGTCAGATTCCCCTGGAACTGGAGTTCTCCTGGAATTGGAGTTACAGACGGTTCTCAGCTGCCATGTGGGTGCTGGGGATCGAACTCTGGTCCTCTGCAAGAGCAGTCGGTGCTCTTAACCGCTTGGCTATCTCTCCAGTCCCAAGACTGTTATTAACCTTAAGCCTGAAAGGCATGGATGGAGCAGGAACTGTGCTCAGGTGGTCCCCAGAGAGGCATGTAACTTGCCCTGGATGTCCTATGAGGAAGGTGCAGAGGTTTGGGCAGCCTCACCTTGCTGCCCTTGATTGATATTTCATACTAGAGCTTCCTTGGGCAAAATCCAAGAGGAAGAAACTGGGCAAGTAGACAAGCTATTTTAATCAATATAGGTCAGATTCCTGGGCAGACTCAGATGAAAAAGAAAAAGACTGACTTTGAGGGACAGATGAAAGGTCAAGTGTATCCTCATTTATATTCAATTTAAGACAATATTTTTCATATAGATATTGGTATTAATATTTGAATTTACAATAGAAATAATCCCCAAACTTAGAGCATAAAAATCACCTTTCAAGTTTATTTGTTCAGCCTTAAAGCAGCAAGTTTAATATTGTTTCCAGGTACAAAACTAGCTCTGAGACTCCACAGGATGCAGTTAATCCTGTCCTTACCCTCATGCATATTCTTACTTTTTGGGAATCTAAAGCTTCCTGGTAATAACTGTTTTAAATTTAGGTGGAATGTTCATCTTAAAACAAATCTAATATAATTGCCAGTAAATAATTAATAGACCTCAGAAAATGTGTTTTCATTAAGTATTCCAACCTATTCTCCCTATCCCCAATGTTGCACAATAACAATAATTCATTCATGCTAGGAGTTTATTCGTTACATGATAAAACATTCCAAATTTGTTCAGCAAGTAGATCTATAGTGAGTGAACTGAATCTCCTCAGAGCATGCCAGGTCCAGTACTGGGGTAAAAGATGCATTTGTTGAGGTGGACAGATCCAGGACTCTCAGCTAGAACATATCTCCTTTCTCTTTAGGTTTTCTGTATTATCACACTCCAGATCCATGACACTCCACTGATTCATTAAGGTTACTGACATCTTTGCTTCGTTCTTCTATTGCATTTTAATATACTTCCTTTCAAAATGGAATTTCTACCTCAACTCCCACTATCCTCCTGGAACAAACCTAACCAAAGATACCAAAGATCTCTACAACAAGAATTATAAACTCCTGAAGAAGGAGATTGAAGAAGACATCAGAAGATGGAAAGACCTCCCATGCTCATGGATTGGAAAAATTAATATAGTAAAAATGTCCATTCTATCCAAATTAATATACCATTTCAATGCAATTCCAATTAAAATCCCCAAGACATTCTTCACAGGCTTGGAAAAAAATTCTTTAAGTTCATATGGAACAACAAAAGTCCCCAAATAGCCAAAGCAACCCTGAGTGAAAAGAGCAATACAGGGGGGATTTCTATACCAGACTTCAAACTATGGTACAGGGCTATAAACAGCCTTGTACTGGCACAAAAACAGACATGTAGACCAATGGAACCAAATTGGAGATCCAAACTTGAGCACGTACAATTTCAGCCATCTCATATTTGACAAGGGTACTGAAAAGACTCAATGGAAGAAAGACAGCATCTTCAGCAAATGGTATTGGCAAAACTGGATCACCACTTGTAGAAGAATAAAATTAAAACCCTACCACTCATCCTGTACAAAAATACACTCCAAATGAATCAAAGACCTCAATGTGAAACCCAAAACTCTGAAGGTGATAGAAGAATAAGTTGCCAGCAACTTGCAAGACATAGGCATAAGAAAAGACTTTCTAAATCAGACAGCAGCTGCACAGGAAATAAGGTCAACAATTGACAAGTGGGACCTTATTAAACTCAAAAGTTTCTGTACGACAAAAGAAACAATCAAGGAAATGAAGAGAAAACCCACAGAAAAGAAGCCTTCACTGCTGATACATCTGACAGAGCATTAATTTCCAGAATATATAAACTCCCCAAAATCAAAGTAGAAAACAAATGACTCACTCAAAAAATGGAGTAAAGAGCTGAAGAGAAACTTCACAAGTGAGGAAATAGAGATGGCTGAGAAACATCTTAAAAAGAGTTCAACATTACTAATAATTAAGGAAATGCAAATTAAAACCACTTTAAGGTATCATCTCACTCAGATAAGACTGGCTAGGATCAAGGAAACAAATGATACCAAATGCTGGAGAAGTTGTGGGGAAAGGGGAACACTCATCCATTGCTGGTGGGAATGCAAACTTGTACAACCACTAAGGAAAGCAGTGTGGAGAACCCTTAAAAGACTCAAAATGAGCCTACCACCTGATCCAGCCATAGCTCTTCTGGGTATATATTCACCACACTCTTACTACCGCAGCAGAGTATAGACTGTCATTGTTGGACTACCCGGACTGCATCATGGAGGCCAGTACAAGAAGATCAAGACAGGATGCATGCTTACCGAACTTCATTTGTGGGATCATAGGAGGAAAAGACCCTAGTGTGGAGCACAAGGGCAAGTCTGATGGTGGTTTGGGCTTGCCAAGGAGGAAGCTTCAAACACTTCCTTAAGAAAAACATGCCATCTTTTAGCAAAAAAAAAAGGAGCAAAGATCCTCCAACTCAGGTGATATGGCGATATGTGTGTGTGTGTGTGTGTGTGTGTGTGTGTGTGTGTGTGTGTGTATATATAAGCAATCCAAGTTAGAGAGAACAACAACCACAAAAGAAGTGGAAAAAACTCTGGAAATACTCAGAAAAAGATGCAAGACATGTATGGTAGAGTGCAGGTGGGGTCGGGGGCATGGAAAGGGAAGTGACTCTAAATTCGATTGAGAAATGATGTATGATGTATGGAAGAAGTTTAATAACAATAAAAAATAATAAGAAAAGAAAAACAAAACAAAACAAGATTTCTATTATGTACTCTGTTTTCTTGGCTGTTTCAAAACACTAGACAGTAAAACATATGTATATAAATTTACATGGTAAGGTGTCCAATTTCATATAAATGTACACTCTTTTTAATTTATTATTTTATGTCTGGGTGTACTCCCTGCATGTGTGTTATCACCCCTTGAGTCAGAAGAAAGCATCAGATTCCCTTGGAACTGGAGTTGCAGACAAGCGTTAGCTGCATGTCAGTGCTGGGAATTGAACCGGGGTCCTCTCTAACAGTTGACGATGCTCTTAACTGCTGAGCCATCTCTCTAGTCCCCAATAAGTGTACACTCTTTACAGTTTAAAAGCCCATGTCCACCTGTAGGGACTCACCCCTGCCTCATTGGGAGCTGTAACATGGAGTAGCTCAGAGAGAGCCAACAGAAGTTCCCCTGCTCCTCTGGGAAACTAGTCTCTTTCAAGTCTCTTTTTATTGTCCTTTGTTACAAGCTTATAAAAAGCAGGGGTCTCAGAAAAGCTGGTGAAAGGACCAGGATTCCAAGGAAAGTGTTAAGGTCTCCTCATACAAAGAGAATGAGGGAGAAGGATTCATCGATAAGCTTTAGATGATTAAAAACTTTGGGGGAAGGAAGTTAACCATTGGAAGCATACATTAATCTCCATAAAAGCAGATAAGACAGTTAACAATAACATAATGCACTTAGGTTTTGAGTAAAGCAGATGCTAAACAAAGGGAAACAGATATTAAATCAATAGGGACTGTCCCAGGATGATTTTCCCATGGAACAAAAGAAGAATTCAGAGCTTGGTAGCTGTGTCCCATTTGGTTTTCCAATTGACAGGATCTTTCATGAACTGGCTGTTATCAGTGGCTCATGCCCCTGTCTGAGCAGAACTGCTTCTCAGAATTTCTGAGCTTCATTTTATTCTAAATTAATTCATCTTAGCTTCCAGCATTTCCAAAAAACCAAATTCCAGAACTTTTCTTATTCTTCAGGAGAAGATTGTCTGAGCTTTCCCACCTATTCTGAGCTTGAATTAAGGCTGTGTTCACTGCTCCAGGTCAGCAGCTGTCACTATCCTGGTGTGGTATTACTTAATTTATTTTGCTGTCATTGGATCACCCTTTTTACTGATGCCTGTCATGTCTTCTGCAGCTGTTGGTGGGCAGCAGTGTACAGTATAAACTGATGGATACCAGGACACTCCTAGAATAGCAGTTGGATAGAGGTTGTAGCACCTTCCATAAGTTCTCATGTGTACCTGTGTCTGTGCACAGCTGTATATAAAGTTATGTTTTCATAGGAGGATCTGCTGGGCATTTCCTGATGGGAGTCTATCCTTGTGCCCATTGTGATGGAAATTTGGAAGATGAGCTCAAAATATGAGCATCTAGGATAATGATAGTCAATTCTATTTATTATCCCTGATGCCATCTCCAGCCACTTCCCATAGTGATGAAACTAGGCTGAACTTTTGATATAAATGATATAAATCTCCTCCTCTCTAAAATTCAGACCCAGTCTAATTACTCCACAGTCTGTCCCCAAACCTATGCATCTTCATTTACCAGACTAGCTACAGAAATCCAGATTTCTGTCTCCATTCACTCCATTATGATTTTTCAAATGTTCTTCTCAGCTATGATTGAGTCAACTCTCTATTCCTGACATAAATATCAGGAACAAGTCACACCTCTCCAGCTCTGAAAATTTGTCCCTGTATTTCTGAAAGAAAATGAGGTAGCTTTTCTATTCAATGAAATAAAACTAATAAACACAAAGTAGCTTCCTCTTTTAGAGTCTCTGTTGAAATCTATACACACAATTTCTTGAAAAGCTACTTTTTAAGCGTATTTCTATTTCTCTAACACTAAGCTTTATGTTATACTTTGTATAGTCTTTCTCTTTTAGCTTTTTTCCCCCTAAAGATGAGAATTATCTTTTTCAACTTTATGGTTCTCATGGGATCTAGCAAGGCCTAGGCTCTAAATATATATTAACTGAATGATTATGTTTGGAAGTTTCTGGAACACCCAGAAAATGATATTCCTAAAATTATTAATAATTCTGCCTTCTTATCACTATTAACAGAGAAATTATGTGCATAGTTTACATATTCCAGTTATTTCACTGAAAAATTAGTTATGGTGAGAATAGCATGAATAATTTAGTTTCAATTATTCTAGTGCAATCAGCCTTCTGGAGAAAGGAAATTCAAGAGGATGGAATGGAAACAAAGAAACCCCACTGGGAATTTTGTGTTGATTCTTCCTTTTGTGGAATATTATTACCATGACTATTTTATGCAGTTTATCTACAAATAAATCTGATTATAGAAACAATAATAATTTAGACAACAAAATCTCAGATCTCTGTTCTAATTGTAAAAGCATAATGAAAGTCACATTTCAGTTGTTTCCCAGTGATGAGGGACATTTATTTCCCATTTGCACTTTTCAAACATGTAATGCTACTTATTTAAATCAACATGAACTTTAAATCCTTTGAAAGTTTTTGGAAATTTCATTTTAGATATCACTCTAATTTACTATTAGGAGGAAGACGGATTGTGAAAATGGACAAACAGCTCTCCACTTCCAGAACACAGACCTTGATATAAATCAGAGGTTATTTGTTATTTTATGAGTTTGTCTTTAATTAATTCTTGTGGAAATCACCATCCCGTTGAGCTAAAAATAAACAGAACAGAAATAAATGATAATTTTATAAATTGAATTGTGCATTTAGTAGTTTAATATATGAGTGCTAAAAATTCATGACTAGTTCCTTCTGTATTGAAAATGGAACAATGAATTATTAAATCAGTGAAACGTGAGATGTGTATGAAATGTATTAAAAATTATATGCAAAATTCAATTTACACTGATGGTAGTGGAAAAAAGAAAAGGCAAGACAGACTGGGAAAAATATTTGAACTATTAAAAAAGAACTATTTATTTATTTTTTATTATGCGTGTATATGTCTGTGTATATATGTGCATGATGGCAAAGCCCAGGAAGGCCAAAGGCCTGAAACCTTAGTTACAGGCAGTAATGAGCACCCATTGTGAGTGCTGAAGGATTGAACTAGGTATCTTTGCAAGACTAGTGTGGAGTGTTTATTGCTAAGCTGGCTCTCCAGTCCAATATTAGATCTCTTAATCAGAACATACAAACACAACAATAAAATAAAACAAAACAAAATAAAATAAAATAAAATAAAGTAAAAAAATAAAATTTGCTTACAACTTTATGATTGGCTAAAAGATTAACAGAAAATTAAAGAGAAAATAATTTGGGTTTACTGCCATAAGCACAGAGATTTTAAAGTTAATTAACTGTCTGAGGGATGTTAACTAAAACCACAGTGAGCTAAATCTTCACATGTCTAATTGGCTTATATACATGTGTATATGTCTCTGATGTTTTAACGTGTATATAATAACCGGTGTTTATATAAGTAGAACCAATTCAGGTTTAGGCATAAAACATGGACATTTCAGTACATTAAAATTAAACTTCAGTAAGAAAAAGGAAAAAATATGGATCAGAAGGAATTTGATCATCGAAGAAGTAAAAATGGCCTGTGGACCTGAGCATCTCATCCTAAGAGGTTTTCAATAACTTTCAAATGGTGAGCCATATGTATTAAGTCTCTCCTTCTTCATGTGCTCTTCTGCATCATCCTCATATTTCCACTTTTCAAACAAAACATTCTTTCCAAAGTAGAGAGAATTGTGGATACAGATTTCAGGTAAGATTGAAAGTAGCAGGGAGAGTTTAGCCTCAGATTCTCCATAAAGGAGTGAGGGAGTAGTAGAGGAGGAAGCCAGGGAGAGAGAGAGTAGACAGAGTTAATTAATTCCACTATGGAGCTCTGCTAATTAATGCTTTGAAGCTGAGTTTGATTATCTGTAATAAAATAAAGTGGGTACAAAAATCAATCTAATTACCATATGTTTGTTTAATTTTATAACATTTTTCTCATTATTGATATTATATACTGTCTACATTATTTCTGTGATCTGTTAATGAAAGATTTTGTGATAAAAATTTATCCATGTAAGTTTCCCAGTAACTGGGGCTGGAGAGATGGCTCAGTGGTTAAGAGCACTGGCTGCTCTTGCAGAGGACTTGGGTTCAATTCTCACTACCTGTATGGCTGCTAACAGCCATCTGTAACTCTAGTTCCATGGGATCTGATGCCCTCTTCTGGCCTCTGTGGGCACTGCATAGCATGTGTGTACTTACATGCAGGCAAGACACTCATACATATAAAATAAAGATAAAATATTTTTAAAATTTATCCATGCTACATAAAATGGTTATATTAACATTTTATTTAATGCCTAAAGTCTTTGCCACTCATCTTCAGAAACATATCTAACAAAAATAAAGTGGCCTGTACTCTCCCAAGTATCACACATAAAACATTTTAAATAAATCAACATTTGGCACTTCTGAAAAGCAAAAATCCTATCTATGTAGACACATTATATGTGTTTATCCATCTACTCTCTGATTATTTATTATTCTTACCTGTTGTTATTTTACTATTATCACTGAAACAAGGATTAAAACATGGGATACAAAAGAGCCCAGGCTTTTGCATCATTAATTTAATAGCTATATTGCCTAGAAAGTAACAGCACCAACACAAGAAATCAAAAGTCAAAATACAAATGGTAAACCCAGCTTTATGTCTTTTAAATGAATTGGTAATTTGAAACTAGTAAGATTTCTCTGTGACTTATAATGACTTCGCAATATCAAAAATAACTTCAACAATTTTATTGTTTAAGTTTATTGTACTTTTATTTTTTAATGTGCCTGAGTGATTTGCCTGCTTACATATGTTTACCCACGTTGTACAATACGCATAGAGGCCAGTTGAAGGTATTGGATCCTTTGGAACAGGAATTACAGATTGACATCCCACATATGAGCAATAGGGATTGATCCCAGGTCCTCTGTAAGAGCAGTGAGTGCCCTTAACTACTGAGGTCTCTCTAGCTCCAAATTCTTTGATTTTAAATGCATATTGGGATATTTAAACATCTGATAATATTGTGGAGTATTAATGTTGAGCTTGCCTTCATTTCAAATTATTCCAATTGTCCTTATTTTTCATTCTTATTACAGCACTTTCTCCAAGTGGCTAGCCGTTCTCCATCCGCCAACAACTTTGTCATCTTGCTCTGAATCTGATGCAAAACAGGAACCAGTTAGTAATCCTCTGGCATGAACTCTGAACTCTTAAGCATTCTTTTTTGTCAGTCGGTAACAATTTGTTTCTTTGTTTCTTTGGTTTAGAAATTGGACTGTTTAGATCCTTCTCTCTCTCTCTCTCTCTCTCTCTCTCTCTCTCTCTCTCTCTCTCTCTCTCTCTCAATACTAGACTGGCCTGGACCTCAGAATTGTCTTGCCTCTGTCTTCCAAGAACACAGATTGCAGCGCTGTTCCACTATACTGGGTTGGTCAGAGGGTCCTGAAGACACTCTGACTTCTCTTTTTACTACCTTCCTCTGCCTTATTTTCAGATTGGGATCCATTTCAACTGCAGTTCAAATCACTTAAATTAAATATCCTTAACTCTAAAATTGTTACTTTTTGAATTCTTCCACTCTATATGGTTCCCCAAAAGTATTATGTTTAATTCTGCTGAATTTCAGTGACTAATTTGACTCAGGCTCTTAGTATGTCATTAATGTAAAGCTGATTTGTGGATTGAATTGCTCTAACTGTTACTATCATTTCACCTAGCCAATTTTACCTACCTGGATTTAAAGTACAGGTAGACTAACAAGTTTATACTGTTCTTCTGTGGCCTCCCAGAAATGTCTTTGTTTTACCAGACTTTCTGGGTAATTTTTCTTCTCTCCTCCCACCCAGTTGTTTGATATTTATTTTGAAACAAGGTCTCATGTACTCCACGGTGGCCATGAACTTGCTATGTAGACAACAATAGTCTTGAAACGATGCTCTTGTTTCTGCCCCTAGATTGCTAATACTCCAATACTGTGTCACAACACCCCTGTTTTACATGATGATATGGAATGAAGAGGTCTCTTCCCCAGATCTGGTAATACATTACAGCTTATGCACCCATCACTACATTTTCAATACATGCTTTCTCTCCATTTTATCTTCTATCTTATTTTACAGCTTTCGTAGCTGCTGATAGTCATCTTCTTTACTAGGATGAGTTTTAGACCGGGAATGGTGGTGCTTGACCTAGATCCCAGCACTCAGGAGTCAGAATCCAGCGCATCTCTGTGGGTTTGAGGCCAGAGTGGTCCACATAGCTCTAGGGCAGCCAGGGCTACATAGTGATGTCCTGAATACCACCTTCCTTAAAAAAAAAGAAGAAAAAAGAAAAAATGAATTAGTTTCCTTTGAAGGCAAAGACTTGGAATTATTTGCTTTGAAAGAGTGAGATATTTTTGAGATATACCTTCAACATGAAAATAAGGGAAATGACAAGTTATTTGAATTTATTTTATTTATTTAATTTTGTTTTTAATTGAATTTATTTTTTAAATTTTATTTATTTTTGTATGTGTATGAATGTACTGTCTGCATGTAGGTTTGTGCACCCATGTCATGCAATGCTGCGGAGGTCAGAAGAGAGTGTTGGATTCCCCTGGAACTGGAGTTCTCCTGGAATTGGAGTTTCAGACAGTTTTCGGCCACCATGTGGGTGCTGGGGATCGAACCCGGGTCCTCTGCAAGAGCGGTCGGCGCTCTTAACCGCTAGGCCATCTCTCCAGCCCAATTGAATTTATTTTTATATTTCATACAGAGCATCTCAGTCATTCCTCTTTATGCCAGCATCCACATTGGCATGTTTCCTCAGCCCCTCCCCCTGGAATTCATACACTCTTTCATTTGTGCAAAGTTAACATCCCTAGATGTTCCTCAGTGCAAGTTCATCCACTGAGGTCTAGTCGGAACGTTCGGTGTCCCTCACATTAAGAAGATCAGCTCTTCCTCGCCCAGCAGTAATCAGCTTAAATTGGGACCTGCTGCTCATGTCCGGTTCTATGTTGAGTTTTGTCTGCTAAAGTTTGCATGGGTCTTGCATATGCTGACACCACTGCTGCCCACAAGATAAAAGTGTCACTACTGCATCAATGTTGTATGCTATGCTGCTCATTGATGTGGTTATTTGGTCTTAAAGCCAGTGCTGGACCAGTGATTGATGTTCTCCCTTAGCAGTTTGTGTAGTGCTCTCCGAAGCTATGAGAGCTAACCTTAAGGGGAAGTGGCTTCCAGGTCAGCTGCAGCTCCATTGCTCCAAATGTGGTCTCTGAAGTACACCCTGTCTTCAGCAATAGGGTCTTACCTTGAAGTTCTGGGAAGCAAGCTAGAGCTGTGGCAATAGCCTGTGTAACTTTGGGAGTTTCTTGAACTACTCTTGCCAACAACTCAAATGAAGGTTTCTACTGTCTGGGAATGTTTCTTATTATGTAGCCTTCAGCTGTACATATTGACTCATGCAGAGATATTGTATGCATAATTAGTCATTACATTCTTGGGCTAATATGATTCCCTCTGTTTTTTTAAACGATCTAAGCATTATTTATCTCTCCTCTCTTTTTCCCTACCTAAAACTACCCCCATGCTTCCCCAGTTTAAAGTGTCCCCATAGTCTCCATTCCGCCCTTAATAATACCAGTCTCTTGTGGTCTCACCGCTCTTGAGCTCCCTTTTTCCCATTATCCCCAAACTTCATTGTATAACCCTTGCTTCCTACTCTCATTTAAGTACCCTTATTTTATCCATTTTTTTCTTAGTAACACCTGACTCCTAATATTCTTATCTCTAGGGCTCCTTCTTTCTCTTTACCTTCCTGGCTCCTTTCTATTTTTCTTCTTCCTGCAGGTACATCAAGATACATACTCACTTATAAGGATTTGGGGCTAGGATCCACAAATTATGTGGGACAGAGAGCCAGAGTGCTTTGTTTCTCTGAGTCTGTGTTACTTCACTTGGCATAACACTTTCTGCTTCCACCCATTTACCTGCAAACTTACTCACTTCATTTGACTTTACAACTGAGTAGAACTCCATTGTGAAAATGTACCACATATTCATTATCCACTTGTCAGTTGAGGGACACTTATGTTGTTCCCAACTTATGTTGTGTATAGACCAACAACAAACATGGATGTATAATTATCTCTGCAGTAGGATGAGTCCTTTGTGTACATGCCAAGGAGTGGTATAACTAGGTCAAATGGTAAGTTCATTTTTAGGATTTTAAGAGTTCTCCACACTGCTGCCCATAGGTGTTTCATGAACTTTCAATTCCTCCAGCAGTGAGAGTTTCCCTTTTCCAACGCCCTCTTTAGCATTTGGTAACATTTGTTCTCTTGCTCTTAACCAGTCTTACAGGGGTAAGATGAAATTTTATAGTGGTTTTAATTTGTATTTCCCTAATTACTAAAGATGTGGAGCATAAGATGTTTCTTAACTATCTTTATTTCTTCTTTTGAGAACTCTCTGTTCAGACCCTTACCATGTTTTAATGGGTTACATGTTTTCTTAATTCTTTGTTTTTTGAGTTATTTATATTCTCTGGATTTTAAACCTCTGTCAGATGTGGCTGCTGCTGATGATTTTCCCCCATTCTGTGTGGATTCTCTTCACTCCCTTGGTTGTACAGCTTTTGCTGTACAGAAGCTTTTTAGTTTAATGAAGTTACACTTGATGACTGTTGACCTTAATCCTGTGCAACTGAAGTCGAATTTAGAAAGTCCTTTCAAGGCTGGATAGATGGCCTAGTGGTTAAGAGCCCCAACTGCTCTTGCAGAGGACCTGGGTTCAATCCCCAGTACCCACATGGTGGCTGAGAACCATCTTTAACTCCAGTTCCAGGGGAATCTGACACCCTCTTCTGACATCCACGGCATTGCACGACACGAGTGCACAAACCTACATGTAGACAGTACTCATACACATACAAAATTAAAAAAAAAAGTCTTTTCCAACCTATTCACAAACTTTAAATGGGTAAAATGAAGAAAAAATAAAATATTTTCCTATACCTGTATCTTGGAGGTGGCTATGGAAGTTTTCTTCTAACAGTTTCAGAGTTTCAGGTTTCACATTGAAATCTTTGAACCATTTGGAGTTGATTGTTGTACAATGTAAAAGATAGGCGTCTAGTTTTATTCTTCTGCAAATGGAGATCCAGTTTTTCCAGCACCATTGTCTAAAGATGATATCTTTTCTCTGGTGTGTGTTCTTGGCCCCTTTATCAAATATCAGGTGGCTGAAGATGATACAATTACTACTATAAATATTCTTTATCACTGTAATTTTACAGAAGGTATTATCTTGCTTCACAAGCCTATGAAATAAATATTCTTAGAAGTGTTCTCATGCCTAGTTTACAGGATATAAAATGCTAGTTTTAGAACTATTAAGCTGATGTAATTTAGATTAGGTGAGTTTAATTTCTGTATATTCAGTGAAAAGTGAAAACCTTGCATTATGGTAAATTTATTTGTTTATCTTTTTGTTTATTTATTTTTGACACAGGGTCTCCCTGAGCTACAACTGGCCTGAAACTTGCTATACAGACCAGAGTGCCCCCCACTTCCCATCTCACAGAAATCTACCTGCTTTGCCTCTTGAGTGTTGGCTTAAAGATGTATGTTCCAGGGGAATCCGAGACCCTCTTCTGACCTCCGCGGCATTGCACGACACAGGTGCACAGACTTGCATGCAGACAGTACATTCATACACATACAGAAATAAATAAAATTAATAAAAAAAGATGTATGATACCATGCCCACCTATGATAAATTCATATAGCCTGTGAAACAGACATAAATCTTTGAGACTCAAGGTATAAACTGTAGTCAGGAAAATATTGCCTCTCCCAAAGATGGCAGTATCCTAAACTCTTTAGCTTGTGAATTCTTTAGCTTTTTACACTAAATGGAAATAAAGATTTCAGATGGAATTAAGATTGCTGATAGCTGGCATAAAGGTAAGGAGATTGCTTCTAGATTATGGAACTCGTTCAGAAAAGAACACAAACATACCTAAATAGAAAGCAATGTTAAGAGATGTAGAGATGAAACTTGTAGGGATGACATATGAGATGGATTCTTCTCCCTTTTGAAAGCTTTGGATAGGGGGGAATTATAAACCATAAAAGATAGGAAATGACTAGGACATAAAATCTCATGGACATTTATCTTCCCTGCAGCCCACTGGGCAGAGCAAAGCACTGCCAAGCTCTTCCCTATAGCCTGGCATGACTCGTGTTCAGAATGTTAACAGTAGATATATAAGGTAATACATTTGTGTTGTTTAAGCCATTAAGTCTGATAGGATAAAATGTTTCATTAAAATTATGTCTTTTTCACCATTCTGCACTCATTTGATCAACTTGATTGAACAAACAACCTGTCACCCCCCACTGGATGGTGGGGCTGTAGGTGTTTGGGCACAACAGCCTGCAGATAGGTTTTGCATGAAGGATGCTTGTACTCATGGATTATCACTTATAGCTAAAAATGAAAAAAAAAACTGAGAGAAAGATGCAGGACAGTTATGGCAGAATGCATGATCTGGGATGGGGTGGGGGTGGGGGGGAGGGAAAGGGAAATAAGCCTGAACTGAATTGGAAAAAATGTATGAAATGCACAAAGCATCAATAAAAATTAATTAAAAAATTATGTCTTTTTTATAACTGATCCTGTTCTCACTATACACTAACCTATTTTATCCCTCATAATTCGAGTTAGCTGAAGTCAGCTGCAATTAATTTAGCTATTCCAACATTCTTTTGGCTGCCTTTAATGTGGCCCATCTTTATTAAAACCTTTCTTTTAACTAAGATCAATCTATATATTTACAGAGAGATTTTTAAATACAACAGGTGGTTATATCTTGTTTATTCATCATCATGTCTACCTTTAAAATTTTTATCAAGTTTTTGTGTATTTTATGAGACCCAATCATCTTTTTAAAAATAATTTATTTATTAGATTATGTGTATAAGGTCTGCATGTGTGTAAGTCCACTAATGATGCCCAATTCCCATGGACATCAGAAGAGGGTATCAGATTCTTCTGGAACTGGAGTTTTGGCATAACTTTTAGCTGTCTTATGGGTGCTGGAAATCAAACCAGGTCCTTTGCAAAAGCATCCAGTGCTCTTAACCACAGAACCATCTCTCCGATCTCAGTCTTAATAATTTTATAACCCCATTCCCATACCCCCCAACTTGATTTTATGCATTCTGTCATTTATATTAAGGCCTATAGAGTCCAGTTATTATCCTCTGATCTCCGTCAGAGCAAGATCAGACACTGGGAGTCTAGTCAGCCTATCTAGAGTCACTCTCTAGGATCAGATTGTCCTCACCCAGCAGTAATCAGCTGCCCAGTAGTTCTTTGGCTAAGATCGATGCCTACTCCCCCTTTCCATAGTTCTTTGCTGAGGTTTTGTTTGCTTTAGTTTGCGTGGGTCTTGTGCATGCTGTCACCATTGCTGTAAGTTCATATGAGCAAGGTCCCAGGAGACTATAAGACTCTATTTCCATATGGTCACGCATCTTCTACACTGGTACTTATGATCTTTCTGTCTCTTGCAGTGGTCCCTGAGCCCTTTTTCATTGCCATCTGCATTAGAGAGCTTCATTGATAAGAGTTGAGAGATGCATTAATATTCTCTTTGCCCCTTATTCTACTGTGTTCCATGAGTCTGAGGTTTAGAGTTTCCATTGCAGGTGTGTCATTTAGGGTTAGACATTTTACACACATTTCATCTCTGTGCTTGAGCAGTTGGGGAACTCTGTGATATTCTTGGACCTAAAGCTCTTTTAATAAAGGAACTCATGTGTGGTACTGTAAACATAGCCAAATATATATGACTGGAAGGATATAGAAAACCCTTAGACTGTCACATCCTTAGACAGTGTAATTTCCTACTATGTGCTGAATATGGATCTTTATATTTACACACAAACCTAATAGTCACCACTCATCGAATAAGCTTCTTTTGCAATGTATCTACCTTTTAATTGGTATGCTTTAATCATTTCCATGTAAAGCGATTATGACAAAGTTGTATTAATAGTTCACATGGGAGATTGAAAAGTGGTTTTTCATTTGTTGCCATTGTTCTTATTTTCTATTTATCTTTTCTTTTTACTGTCCTTTCTGAGTTATTTGAATGCCTTATACATTCTTTTTTTAAAATTGAATGGGTGTCCCAGGGTTTACAATAAGTAATTTTACCTTACCAACGTTTGACTTCAAATGGTGTTCTGTGCTCCACGTTCAGGTAGGTGTCTCAGGAGAACATTAATCAGTCCTCATTCCCTCCAGCCCCACACCCAGGCCCATATGGGAAGCCCTAATTGAACTTAGTTTGTTTATCAAGAAAAGAAATAGAAAACATAAAATCTGGAGGGAGCTGTGGTGGGGGCATATGAGGAGGTGGATAGAGAAATGGGGGGATGGAAATAATCATGTTTCACTATGAAATTCACAAGTATGAAGAAAATTAAATTTTAAACAACTTAAAATAGGTGAAATGACTATAAAATATTTTTCCTCTCTGTTCTCCCTTCCTTGCTTTAACAATGTAAAACCACATTCCCCAATTGTTCCTTTATCTGAAGATTTTGTGTGAAGAAGGTCAGCTGGAAATGATCGTCCTTGATTTATATATTTATATAATTTCAGAAAAGCTCTTTTTCGGTACTCAAACACCTAGTCCATCTCTGAGAATTTTCTTCTACACCTAGGTCTTGTAGTTTTCTGCCAACATTTTCTTCTATCACCTTCAGAGTTTTGGGTTTCACAATGAGGTCTTTGATCCATTTGGAGTTGATTTTTGTACAGGGTGAGAGATAGGGATTTAATTTTATTCTTCAACGAGTGGTGATCCAGTTTTGCCAACACCATTTGCTGAAGATGCTGTCTTTCCTGCACTGAGTCTTCCTGGCCCCTTTGTCGAATATGAGGTGGCTGAAATTGTATGTGTTCAAGTTTGGATCTTCAGTTTTGTTCCATTGGTCTACAGGTCTACTTTTGTGCCAGTACCAGGCTGTTTTTATGACTATAGCCCTGTGGTATGGTTTGAAGTCTGGTATAGAGATCCCCTTTGTGTTGCTCTTTTCGCTCAGGGTTGCTTTAGCTATTCAGGGTCTTTTGTTTTTCCACATAAAATTGAGGATTTTTTTCCAAGCTTGTGAAGAAAATTTTGGGGATTTTAATTGGGATTGCATTGAATCTGTGTATTAATTTGGGTAGAATGGTTTTACCATTTAGTTTTATTGGGCAACTAAAAAAATGGAAATAAACGAACATCTTAGTGCCAGACTCATGTTACATTTGTAAGAGTTATTGGTCAAGGAGCTCCCAAAGGGATTCAAAATAATATAGGCTATTTATGTTAAGTTTTTGTCTATCTTTTTAATGTCCTCTGTGTCTCCAACATGTTCTGTCAGTTTTTAAAAGTTTCCTCAAACATTTTATACATGATTATGTGTTCTTTATAACTTGCAGCTGGTTATGTGGCTGATCTGCTGGATAACTGCATTGCTTGTTATACTTAATTCTGGAGGAGTAAAAAATCAAGTACAAAGCGTTGATTTCCAGACTATATAAAATACCCAAAAGACAAAGGAGAAAGAAAACAAATGACCCACTCAATAGACGGAGCAAAGAGCTGAAAAGAGACTTCACAAGTGATGAATTAGAGATGGCAGAGAAACATCTTAAGAAGTGTTCAACATAGAGAATAATTAAGGAAATGCAAATTAAAACCACTTTAAGATACCATCTTACTCCAATAAGACTGGCTAGGATCAAGAAAACAAATGATACCAAGTGCTGGAGAGCTTGTGGGGAAAGGGGAACACTCATTCACTGTTGGTGGGAAAGTAAACTGGTACAGCCACTATGGAAAGCAGAGTGAAGAACCATTGGAAGACTTGGAATGAACTTGCCACCTGACCCAGTCATACCACTCCTGGGTATGTACCCACAAGACTCATCTTACTGCAGAGATACATGCACAGCCATGGTTATTGCAGCTTTCTTCATAATAGCAAAGAGCTGGAACAAACCCAAGTGCCCCTCAACTGAGTAGTGGATAGAGAAAATGTGGTACATCTACACAATGGAGTTCTATGCAGCAGTAAAGAAGGATGACATCATGAACTTTGCAGGTAAATGGATGGAACTAGAAGATATTATGTTAAGTGAAGTAACACAGTCTCAGAAAAACAAACTATAAATAGTATCCCTCATCTGTGGATGCTAGCGCCAATTACCTAGTAGTAAGTATTTCTTGTGCAGGGCTCCTTGAGCTTTTGTCCAAGTAGTTGGGAGTGGTGCTTATTAGAAAGAACAACAACAACAACAACAACAACAACAACAGAAAAGACTGCATCAAAGAAATGACTGAAACGGTGAACTTCTGCTTGAAACAGTCAACCTTTATATTGAAAATTTTTAGAAAGACTGAGAAAAAGATGAAAAATATGTTTGGCAGAATGCATGAACTCTGGTGGGGTGGGGGGTAGGGAGGGGGACACGGGCCTAGATTTAATTTGTAATATAATATTGTAATATATATATATATATATATATTCAATAAAAAAAGAATCAAGTAAAGTGCAGCCGCTGTGCTGGATAGCTTTAGTGTCAACTTGACACACCTGGGTTGAGGGAGCCTCAACTGGGGAATTGGCTCCAGTGGATTGGCCTGTGGCCACGTCTGTGGAGTATTGTCTTGATTGTTGAGCAATGTGGGAGGGCCCAGCCCACAATGAGTAGTGCCACCCTGGGCAGGTTGTTGTGTACCCTATAAGAAGGCAGGCTGGACATGAGCCAGTGGAGCAGGCCAGTGAACAGCATTCCTCCATGGCCTGTGCTTCAGCTCCTGACTCCAGGTTCCTGCCCTGAGTTCCTGCCTTGGGCTCTCTAAGTGATGAACTGTGACCCGGGAGATGTAAGCTGTATAAACCCTTTCCTCCCCAAGTTGGTGTCGGTCAGAGTGTTTTGTCACAGCAATGGAAGACAAACTAGAACAGCTGCTTTCCTCTAGAGGGGATCCCTGTGTTATTTATGGTGGGGTTGGGTAGGCATTGCCTGTCTGAGGTCATTCCCAATTAATACATTGTCTGAGAATATCAGTGGATTCTAGCAGGCTGGCCATTGTAGCCTCAGAGTCATGTACAAACAGCCCATCAGTGCTCATCTTCAGGCAATACATATTTCTATTTACTTGTTAGAGCAAAGCCTGACATGTTTCTTAAACTTTCACTGCCACTGAGTTGAAGTCAGTGCAATGGATGTCATTCAGATTCAAATGTGAATTTAGGCTTTAAGTCCAGAAGGATGTATATTCCCAGAACTGGTATTTCCCCCAGAGTTCTCTGGTTCTTCTTGTTTCTAGTCTTAGTTTATGCAAATTTTTCCTTTAGAGATTGCCTCCCTTTTTCATTAGTTCAACTATATATATATATATATATATGTATATATGTATATATATGTATATATATATGTATATGTATATGTATATATGTATATATATGTATATATATATGTATATATATATATGTATATATGTATATATATGTATATATATATGTATGTATATACATATATATATATATATATGCTTTTGCAATGTTTTTCATCTGTGTGTGTGTGTGTGTGTGTGTGTGTGTGTGTGTGTGGTGCATGTGTATCTATCCAGGTTTCATGTGGGTGAGTGCACATGCATGATGCAAACGCATATGGAAGTCTGAGTTTCTGGTCAGGAACCATCCTGCATTGCACTTGAACCTTATTCACTGACTCCAATTCTCTCAATCAAGCTCAGAGCTCATTGATATGGCTGGAGTGACTAGCCAGCTTGTTTGTGGAAGGCTTTGTCACTTTCCTCCTTCCAAGCTGGAATTACAAGTGGGCTCCATGCCCATCCAACATTTACTTTGGTTCTGGGTCTTTGAACTCTATTCCTCATGTTTTGGCAGACAACACTCTAAGCACTGAACAATTTCCTTAATTTTAACAATATATTTGTGCTAAAAATCTATGTAGTATTGCAATATATTAACTTTTTGTATTTTTTATTATTTTATATGTATGAATGTATTGCTTGCATATATGTAAGTGTACCCATGATGTCCAATGCCAACAAAGATCAGAATAAGGCAAGGGATTCTCTGGGACTCGAGTTATGGATGATCGTTAGCCTCCATGTGGGGGCCAGGATTCAAATCCTGGGTCCTCTGGAAGAGCAGCCAGTGCTCTTAAATGATGAACCATCTCTCAAGTCCCATAATAACTTTTCTTAATATCTGATTTTTAACCATGGGAATTTTCCTTATTTTTCTTCAGTCTCCTCTAATTAGCATCTCTCTTCCACTTTCAAAATGAAAATGACTTCTGAGGTCACCAGAGAGCTCTATGATGACAACTCCTGTGAATAACTGACTTTTCTTTCACTTTTAAATCACCCTCTCAATAGCACAGTTGAATCACATACACCTCTTCTTGAAATGTTTCTTCTTGGTTACTCTAAGCAAACATTCTGATTCCCATCACACTTCTTATTAAAAAGGAGGGTGGAGAAGGAAGAGAAAGTTTTCTGTAATGTGAGAAACTGTAAGGAACTTTCCTCCATTTCTTGAATTTAGTGTCTGTATTTTCCGTTCCTTAAAATAGACTCTCTTCTACATTTCACACTATTAATTCTTCCCAACACCCATTAGTACCACACTAATTTTTTTTCATTTCTGTGTTGTTCTTAAATCTAACAAATTGTAAACATAATTATAAAACATAAGAAGATGTTATTTTAGAACACACTCCTACACAAGCTCCAAACAAAGAAGATTAAAAATCAAAATGCAAAAGTTCAATGTCACCAAACCAAAACTAAGTTGTTATGTGATTTGCAAAATCAATGGCTATAAAAGCCAAATTTCCCAAACGGTTACGGTTTCAGTGAATATGACAATTAAGTTCCTTTTCCTTGAACCTTACATTTAAAAAGGTAACATGAACTAAACTTTGTTTAAACAATTATTTTTCTGTTTCTGTCTCCTGTCTTCATCTCCCAAAGAAAGCAGTTTTCTTATGACCAATAAACATTTTGTTCTTTGCTTCTGACTGACGTTTTCTGCTTTTATGTTTATAAAATCAAGTGTTCTGCTCCAATGAACATTTATTCTCTTTTATAGTGTAAGTTGATGCTTGACTTTAGAAGTAAGGACAATTTAGACTTGCAAACTAAATATTTTGTTATATTTTACTGTCTTTTGAAAAACTCTAAAAGAGAAATTTTTGTAATTATGAAGAGTGCATCTCTTAACAGTGTAATCCACAATCATGAAGGCTTCATTTTTCCTAAGTAAATGGTAGTGTAGCTGTCACACAGTTCTTTTTCAGAAACAAATTTTAATTTGTTAAGACAATCCTAAAGGATGCGAGAAGATCACTCTTCCTATTCTGTCATCTCTTGGTCTTGTTTTCATGGAATACTGGCCATTGATTGAAGTAATGTTCCTGGGAAATGCTAGGAATTGTTCTGCCAGGCAAGGTATGCTTACTGGTAAAATAGTGTCATGTCTATACTGGGGGGAACCAAGTTCCTTATGGTTGTTTCAGATTGCCACAACAATGGGAGGAACATACAATGTGTACTGTAAATATGATCAAAAGACAATGCATTGATAAGTCACTGCCTCAAGGTGGGAACACATACCCTAAAGTTAATTTTGGCAAACTTCCTTCTAATTTTTTGTTTATGCATGTACACTAACACTGCTCTTAACCTGTGTCAGATAAGGGCCATTTTGCAGAGGACAACAGGATAGTTAATGCACAGACCTCTAGCTGGTTAAAGAGATGAGAATAAATCCCTATTGTGTTCTCAGTCCTAAAGTGGTCATCTATATCACACATACTCTGAGGCCCAGGGAGCACTGCGGAGGACAGAGCAGAGAGACAGTAAATGTTGGAGGATGGGGAAGAATGTAATGAAACAGTGCCTCTGACCCCCAGGTACAACAGGGCCATTGTCATCATGAACACACACCAGCAATGAACACTTGCATACAAGTGGACCCTCAAACATTCCATCCTGTACAGAGGAACTGCACACAAGGTTCTATCCCTTGGCTGATGGTTACTGTGGAAGCCAGTGTCAGGTATTTTTTATGATGTAGCCACTGGAGGAATAATTGGGAAGAAGACAGGAAGAGAAAGTGAAGTGTAGTGTGGTAAATATAATCACAATACATTGTATATAGGTAAGAAACTGTCAAAACTTTTAAAAAGAAAGTGTTGGATATATTTCCTTCAAGGGGATTTTTCTTTTTTTTCTTTTTTGTCGTTTTTGAGACAGGGTATCCCCTAAGCCCCAGCTGTCCTACAACTCACTTTGTAGACCAGGATGGCCTTGAACTCCCAGAGATCCACCTGCCTCTGCCTCCAGAGTGCTAGGATGAAAGGCACGTGCCACCATGCCTAGCTCAAAGGGGATTTTTCTAATGGCTGATTTATTTCACTTCCATTTTTCCTTTTATATCAAAAGGCTTTCTTTGCTATAAATTGTTGGGTTAATTCCAATGTTAAATTACTTCTTACTGATGTTCCCCCAGTACCTTCTATCTTTTTCCACCAATTAATTTTTCTCATGAGTTTATATCATTGAGAGTTATAACTTTTACTTCCTTATTGCTTATTGTTTTTTCTATAGGGAAATAAATTATAAGAAAACATGGTTTTCCCATTTTCTTAGTTATTATTACTGATTTAATTCCTAATAATTTCCTATAATGTATTAGTAGCTCAGTATTATAAGTTGAATTTATAACTTACTATTAACTGATAACCTGTATCACTGTCTCTGTATATGGTTCTCTCTCTCTCTCTCTCTCTCTCTCACTCTCTCTCTCTCTGTCTCCTTCTCTCTCCTTACTATCATCAGAAAGCTTTCTATATTTTGTAAATCTCGAGTCTATAAAATCTTGCCAAGAAACAGAACCTACTTCCACTTTAGTATATTAGATTATTTTAACAGACTGGCTATCATTGCCTCTTTTACAACTAATCAAAACAAATATACTTTAAATTCTTAACTATAGGTTAAGGATACAAAGCAGGAATATATATGCTTGACCAACAATTCTTGCATTGATTTACTTAGATAACAGGAGGGTGATTTCTTCTTGTTGCATACTCTATTGTCCAGAGCTTCACTAGGCTGAGCACGTCAGGATGGAAGGTTTTATCCACCTGTCTCTACAGTATGACTTTTATGATCTGGTAGCTGATTAATTTCTTTGATTTAACATTTTCTCCAAAGTTTGTCACACACACTTAAATGGTTAGTTAGAAACACATCTCGGATGATTGTAATAATCTTTCTTCAATCTTAACGCAAGCCTCATGTCACCTAAATTGATGAAAATACCCCTTATCTGGTTTTCTTGACAGAGTCCATTGTCACAACCACAAAACACTAACTGCAACCCAATAATTCTCTTTTTTGAAATAACGTTTAGAACTGGACTCTTTTATTATTTTTAATATAAATTTAGTCCAGTAGCCTTTATTCCTTGAGGTCTCAGGCATCTTTCAGGAGCTGATGAAGATATGGGTTTTCTCCTTCCAAAAACGTATAATAATTAGTATTCAGAGAAGCTTAGTACACTGAGTAAAATTCAATACTCTAATGAATTGAATCCTAACACTCTGAATACAATTCAGAGAAGTGTAATACATTGAAAAGGTATTATAGAGACATTGTAAACTACTTACAAATTTGTATCTGTATATTTCTTTTTTTTTCTATTAAGTTGTAGTTTATTTTAAATAACCTACAGTTGATTAAAAGGGAGTTCATGATAAAAATAGAAGATACTTGAGGAAAGATGTGGGAAATGGACTCTGCACACACACTAAACTAACAATGCCTCTAAAACTAATGATTATAGCAAAAAATGTCTTCACATTAAAATTCTGCTTTTTATGTTTTTTTTCCATTTTATATTTCATATGCTTCATATAGACAGCTACTTAACTAGTAAGTAGTAATGTATCTAAACAATATCAACTAACAAGTCAAATTTAATTCTTATTCAGAAGTTAATATCACTAAAATAATGTGGTTTGCTTGAGCAAGTACTTCAAATTATGCAGTACTTTTTGTACATTGATATAAATGTATCCTTGATACTCATTATGTCTTTTTAATAAAAGAATATACATTTTTAGAAGAGTTCTACATTCATAGTGTATTTCAGCAGAAAAGACAGAGAAATCTCACTTTCTCTTCAGTACAAGCAAACAGGCTCCTCCATTTCCATTGTCCCTTATCAAAGTGACACATTTGTTATCATCAGTGACCCAACCTGATCACCATTGCCATTCAAATTCCATAATGTATAGACATTATACCGAAGCCTATCATAGTTTTATAGATTTTGAAAGCCTTGACAATGTAAAATGATGTATCAATCACAATTTCTCAGAATTGTTTCATGATACCTAAAGACCCCCTATAACTTGCTCATGCATCCAAGTGTTACATTCTAACCTCCACTTTGACATTGCCCCTCGCACATACACACCCACTCCTCACAACCTCTCAAACACAATGCTGTAACTGGTAGCCTGAGCCAAAGGCTCATATGTGGGCTCTGCTTCATTATGTTTTTTTTTCCATACTTGAGCATACTGGCTTCATACTATATCTCTAAAGAGAAAATCTGTCTCATGAATTGAAATGCCATATTTTCCTGCAAATCTCAAATTCTCAGAAATGAGAAAATTTAAGAACTCTTACCTCAGGGTATTTCCAAAATGCTATATTAATACATTAATGTTTCATAATTTATTTGCCCTCAAATAATTGTCATTAAATTTTTATCAGGCAACATTTAATTCTGTTCATATTAGTAAAGAAAGAATTCCAGGGACTAGAGAGATGGCACATTGGCTCAGAGTACATACTGATCTTGCAGAGGGTCCAAGTTCTGTTCCTTTTATCTGTGTCAGGTAGCTCACAACTGCCTGCAACTCCAGATACAGAGGATCAATCCCCTTCCAGCTTCTGTGGGCAACTGAAATCATGTACATATATTCCACACAGACACACATGAACACACAGGATTAAATATTACAAAAAATAATTCAGAAAACCACTAGTTGTGCATTGGTACAATACTAATGATAAATGACAATAAAAACCTCAGAGACATGTGATTGGTATACATTGCTTAAGATCCTAAACAATCTAGACTATGCTTGGGCACCTGACCCTACAGTATGCATGCCTATCCTCTTCCTGTAGAGAGAGGAGTCTGTATGTTTTACTATAGAAAACATTCAAAATATGAATAAGGCAAGAGAAATAGGTAGCAGTTTCCAAAGCTATTTGATATCTGCTGATAACCCTTGGCTGAAATGAGTACTGAGTAAAGCCAAAGAGATGGCACTGAAAATTGAAGGACACTTGGTCTGCATTCAGGGACAGATGAGGAATGTAAACAGTGATGAATGCATAAGGGTGTCCATAAAGCATCCAATCATCTGGCAGAAATGCAGTCTTAAATGTCTGTATAATATATATGGAAATATCAGAAGATTCAAGCAGTGTATCTAAGTGTTTGTAGAAGAGAGTCTATAGTTACATTTAAGAATTAGCCAGTAATAACTGTAACTTATCAAATGCTTCATGCAGCCTTTAGAAGTTGGCTTAATTGTCCATCTTTATTTCCTTGCTGCTGAGTGACAGTTAAGAAAAAAAATGTGCAAAAGTGGAAATAGGTTTCAGAGGTATTCAGAATGATAGCAAAAGAATTAGCATTAAACTACAACTTTATTCTCTTGAATAAATTAGCCGACTCATGTAAAAGCTTGTTTTTCTAAATGTGAATTCTCATTTTCTCTCAAACAAAACAAAATATCCACTTTAATTCAAATCAAGTATTGAGAAATGGCTTGTGCAAAAAATAAAATAAAATATTTCAATAATAGGGGATATTTCAATAGTAGGGGAGTGCTGTGTATTATTTTGTTACATTTTGACAACTTTAAAAATATATTCAAGTTCTTACTGATGGCAGCCTTCACTTCAGTAAGCAAAGTAGTTTGAGGATCTCTGAAACCTGCAGATTCCCCCTAGCAAAGGTAAAGATTTAAAGAGTCATCTGGGCTTATTTCTATGTACAAGTTGTGGTAAAAGAACTAAAAATTTTATTTCAGTTTTTCCAAGAAAGGGTAGGGGGCACTTTTTTAAAGACAAACTAGACTTCAACATTTCATAAAGGATTTTAACAACTGGGAAGTTCCTCCCATGGATTGCAGAAAATGTATATACAAATTGAAAACCAGATGGTGACTGAAATGAGAATTATTGACATAATTAATATATTCACATGTTCAAAGGTCAATGATATTTCAAAATTTGGGGTTGTATATTTTAAGATTAATTGACGCGGTTTGAAGGAATGTGTCAATGCTTGTTAGCTGCATTGTATTGTAAAACAGCTCAGTCACTCCTAAAACATCGTTCCATCAAGACATCACCATTGTACCTGGATTTCTTTTTCTCGGCGATCTCGTTGCCAAATTCTCAGGTGGTTTCAAATGCAAAAGTTTACGTTTTTTTCTTGATCAAATTCAAGTTTCATAGAATTCTCTCCTTTACCTTAGCATTTCTCACTAAAACACCCATCTTACAGAATGGACACACTTAATGTGTTTTGATTGTTAACTACTCGTTTTCATGAGTGAGAGAGTAGAGCAACAGTGAATTCCTGCAAAAACCTTTGTGAGCTACTAACATCATCAAAGAAATAAAAGGCCAAGATTTTATAAGGTATTCGTACTTTCTCTTTGATACTTTCCACATTACTATATCCATTGTAAAAGAAAATAAAGACACCCATACTCTTTTTTTAAATTTTTTATTTATTTCTGTATGTGTATCAATGTACTGTCTGCATGCAGGTCTGTGCACCTGTGTCATGCAATGCCGCAGAGCTCAGAAGAGGGTCTCGGATTCCCCTGGAGCTGGAGTTCTCCTGGAATTGGAGTTTCAGACGGCTCTCGGCCGCCATGTGGGTGCTGGGGATCGAACCCGGGTCCTCTGTCGGCGCTCTTAACCGCTAGGCCATCTCTCCAGCCCCACCCATACTCTTAATAGCAGAGCATAGTTCCCTTTGCTTCTATTCAGAGAAACAGGGTTCATACATGGCACTGATACTTATAATTTGCCACCTGTCAGTAACATGATACATTGTTAATTTCTTTATGTAATATACCTCATCTACAATCAAAATCTGGCATATTAACAGAACTTTACAAAAATATTTCTGATGGGTTTCTCAAAAGATGAAAAATTGCTAGAAATAATTTATGTTTTCTCTTGGAATCACATTTCTTTCTTGTTTGTTTAGTTTTTTGAGACAGGGTATCCCTGTAGCCCCAGCTGAGCTGGAACTCAGTATACAGATCTTCTCCTGGAGATCTATCTGCATCTGCCTCCCAAGTGCTAGGATTACAAGAGAGTGGCCTCATGCTTGGCATGAGTACAGTTCTTAAAGATCATAGGATCACTTAATCATACATACCAAATTTCAATTTTGCTTCAACATCATACTGAATAGGCCAACTTAGGGAGGTTATTTACTGTATACAGAATTGCTATGACTTGGAAATAGTTTGAATATATTCTCAAAAGTTTATGACCTAGAAACTTAGTGCCAGTGTGGCCCGGGGTGGGATTGGTATACCTCGTGAGAGAACTACACTTAAGCCAATTAAAAGAGGAAGGAGTCATTTGTTGATTAGTACATTACTGAGAGTAGCTAGTGCTTCAGAAAAATCTCTCTTTGCTAAAGCTCAAGTAAGAAGTTTATAAAGGCAACAACCAAAAAAAGACTGTTGAGCTCTATATAGGTCAGAGAGACTTTACTACAGTAGTTATTTTGGTTATACATTGACATTCTTTTTATTATACATCCTGGAGTATTATTATTATTATTATTATTATTATTATTATTACTATTATTTCTCTGGGACATGTTCAGTGTCATGGAAATCCCTGAATGTTTTCAGTTTTCTGTGAAATGCCAGTGAGCGGAAATAATACCAAAGCAGGCACCAACTAGAATCAGGACAAGCCCGGGAGAAGATAGACTTTCTTTAGTTATTTCAAATGCAGAACTGTTAAGATGTAGGGGCTAGTGAAAGCTCATTAGACCATTGATGCTCTTAGAAGGATAGCTGCAGCTGTTCTAGGACATACAAAGAACAAGCTTGCCCCTTGAATTCCTCCTCCTTCCTCTCCACGCCACGTGTTTCTTTGCCACATTTCCTCTTTTTCTTTTGCACTCAATCCTCTCATGATGTCATCCAGTATATTGTCATATAGCCAGAGGACATGCACTACAGACCAAAGAGATAAGACTGCCCCTTCTTTGAATTTTTTTAAGCTTTGAAACTATGAACTGAAAAAGCTCTCTGAAATACCCAGCAACAGTTTTTAAAATATATTTTATTTTTATTTTACGCATATGAGTGTATTGCTTGCATGTATGTAGGTGCAGCTGCTTCATGTAATGCCTACAGCCAGAAAAGGGCTTAGGATTCCCCTGGTACTGCAGTTTAAGGTAACTGCCATATGGGTGCTGGGAATCAAACCTAGATCCTCTGCAAGAGCACCTGGTGCTCTTAGCTCTTAAATGTTGAGCCATCTCTCCATCCCTAGCATCTGTATTTTTAAATATCAATAAAAACAAAAGAAAACAGAATCTTACTCTCTCATACTTAACATGAGAATACATTTTACATTGTTATATAAATTAATATGTTTTATACAGCTCTGTGTATAGATATCAGATACATCAAAGCACTCAAGTTAGATCTACTTCCTACAGCAACCAATTACATATACTAGCATTTTACAACTATATTTAAGTTAATATAACTATTATTATCATTTTTATTACAACCTGATGCATAGTGTAATATGAATCAATTTACTATTTTATGTGTTCAGAATGCTTTTTCATTACAGTTAGTATGCTGTTTGCTTTGTATGTCATTCCAATGTTTTGACATAGTTATTATCTGTCATATTTCCAGAACTCCACGCCCAATGACTTGTAATTTGATTTGCCCTAAGTAGTGTCCTTGACCCCCAATTTTTTTTTCTATAGAACACTTAAGTTCATTTCTGATGTGAGTTATGAAAACAACATATATGGATATTTTATTTTATTTTTTTCTTATTTTTTTATTTATGTGTATGAATGTACTGTCTGCATGTAGGTCTGTGCACCCATGTTGTGCAATGCCGCGGAGGTCAGAAGAGGGTCTTGGATTCCCCTGGAACTGGAGTTCTTCTGGAATTGGAGTTACAGATGGTTCTCAGTCACCAAGTAGGTGCTGGGGATCAAACCCGGGTCCTCTGCAAGAGCAGTCGGTGCTCTCAACCGCTAGGCAATCTCTCCAGCCCAACATATATGGATATTTTAAATGTTGTCTCATGTTAGCATGCCTTGCAATACTGTCAGTTTTCTTTAGGAATGAGTTATGGGTTACTCATCTATTTATTGCAGAGAATTGACATACTGTGTTCTGATGAATAATGGCTTGATTTATTCTAGTATTTTTCAAGTGAGCACTGTTATCTCTAATGCAGTCAGAATTCTAACTTTGTCCTGTATTTAGTATATATCCCGAAAGCTCACTGGAATTAATGAGATGTGGAGAGAAGAGAACACTGTCTCTGACCCTACCTTTCAAGCTTCATTTTATGGTATCTAAGCTACTTAATGTTAGATGAGGAAGTAATTTGACTGAATATCAGTGCAAAAGCAATTCAAGCTATTATACATTGCATATTCCTCTGAAAGGATAAGACATATTATATTCCACTTAGAACAATCATGGTGATTGTCTCCATTTGGAGAGTTATGAATGTTCCATCATACATATAATTTGAGAAGCTTAAAACACAATTAGTTTTCAGGTTGAATATGTAAGTGCCATGATAATCCTCAGAAAAGCTGACTGATATTCTTGAACATTTTGGTTGTAAAGCATTAGCTTTTTATATATATAATGTGGCTAATTTTATGACTGTTGTATGTCTTAAGATCCAAAGTAGAGGTAATTCCATATAACACAAATATACATATAAAAACTACTACAATGACAAAGATTACGTCTTAGTTTACTTTTTGTTGTGATTTAATGCGCTGAAAATATTTTGCCCAAAGCAAGTTAATTGAGCAGGTCCCAGCATTCCAGGGAAGTCTACTCAGCAGGAATTTGAAGCAGCTAATCACACTGCATCCACAGTCAGGAGGCAAGAGGAAGGGGGAGAGAGAGAGAGAGAGAGAAAGAGAGAGAGAGAGAGAAAAAGAGAGAGAGAGAGAAGAGAGAGAGAGAGAGCGAAGAGAGAGAGAGAGAGAGAGAGAGAGAGCTTTGAAAATGACTCCCAGATCTTAGGGTGTGTGTGTGTGTGTGTGTGTGTGAGAGAGAGAGAAAGAGAGAGAGAGAGAGAAAAAGAGAGAGAGAGAGAAGAGAGAGAGAGAGAGCGAAGAGAGAGAGAGAGAGAGAGAGAGAGAGAGAGAGAGAGAGAGAGAGAGAGAATACTAGAATACTGCTCAGTTCTCTTTATCCATTTGGATAGTTCAGGATCCCAATCAGGGAATGGATAATGGTACCACTGATGGTGGGCAGGGATTCCCACCTCTACGCAATCAAGATAACCCCCCACATATATGCCCAGAGGCCTGTCTCCCAGGTGATGCAAGATGTTGCCAAGTTAATATTAATCATAGCAAGTCTATTCTAAATAAGGCTCAGGAGACAAATAAGATTCTCTTTTCAAAGGCATCCAAAGTTCTGTTGGTTTTATTAACTCTCAAAGCTCAGAGAGGCAAGTATGTACTCTACAAGCCATGAAGCTGTGTCTCATGACCTCCATCTGCAGAACAGGAACTTCCGGTTTTCCTCATTTGTTTTCTGTGACCTTCCCTGTGCTTCCTACTCCCTCGCGTCATGACCATTCCCATAGTAGCCTTGCCTTGAACAGTGAGACGATGTAGAAACACTGAAGATCTTACTGCTTTAATCTGAGGGGGCTTGCTCTCCTAAATTCAAGGCTGAATTTCTAACCATAATTTCTTTTTTTATTAATTTTATTTATTTCTGTATGTGTATGAATGTACTGTCTGCCTGCAAGTCTGTGCACCCGTGTCGTGCAATGCCGTGGAGGTCAGAAGAGGGTCTCGGATTCCCCTGGAGCTGGAGTTCTCCTGGAATTGGAGTTTCAGACGGTTCTTGGCCGCCATGTGGGTGCTGGGGATCAAACCCGGGTCCTCTGCAAGAGCAGTCGGTGCTCTTAACCGCTAGGCCGTCTCTCCAGCCCCCATCTAACCATAATTTCTTAACGTGCACTTATTTGGCTTTCATTTTAACCTAAGCTCTATGAAGAGCTCATTATCATAATTTTAATTGAAATGCATATATGCAATTAATAATTTTTCTAGCTAATTTAAAATCTCAGTTGAGAGATGACTATTACTAATTTTTCTCCTCTGTAAATTTCTCCAATATTTCCCCTTTATTTCATCTTTTAAAAAATTTATTAATTGATTTTTAAATTTATTTATTAATATTTTATGTATTTCATACATCATTTTTCATTTCTGTTCAGGCATATTCCCCTATCCCTTCCCCCCACCCCACCCCATCCCATCCCAGATCATGCATTCTGCCAAAACTGTCCTGCATCTTTCTCTCAGTCTTTTTTTATGCTTAGGAATTCACATTTCCCTCCATTAATTTCATTTTACTCTAAAATATGGATACATACTCTCCACCCATATACAGTAATTACAGTCTGAAAATAATTGGTGGGTGGATTTTGTGTATTGCATACAGAACACCTCAGTCAATATTAATCACCTTTATACTCCCTTCCCCATTGGTACCCTCCCACCGCACCCCCCAACTGGAATTCATACACTCTGTCATTTGTGTTAAGGCATATTCTGCCAAATTTGTGTCACAAGACACTTCCAAATGCAAGTTCATGGGTTAAGTCAGCCTATGTAGAGTCTCTTGCTTTAAGAAAATCAACTCTTCCTCACACAACAGTAATCAACTTCCAATATTTCTTCAGCTAAGTTTGGGGTGTGCTGCCCATTTCCCCAGTTACTTGCTGGATTTTTGTTGGCATGAGTTTGCCTGGGTCTTGTACATGCTGACTCCATGGTTGTGGGTTCATATGAGCAAGGAGTTTGTAAGATTCTATTTCCATATGGTTTTGTACCAAGTCCCTGTCTTTTACAGTTTTTCTTCCCCCTCTTCTGCAATGGTCCCTAAGCCCTGGGTGAGTGGAAGTTTAATATAGGAGTTCTGTCCAAGGAACCAAACTCTGCAGATGCCTCATTTCCGTGGTTTGGATATTTCTGGCCTTTGATTTCCTGGATTCATTAATGAGAGCTGCAGGAATCATTAATGTCCTCTTTGCCCCTTGTTCAATTTCTTGTGAGCCGTGGGTGTAGATGTTGCATTGTAGATGTAGCATTTAGGCTTGTGCAATTCACAGACTGTCTGTGTGTGATCAGTTGTTGTAGTCTGTAGTAGTCTTCCTCTGGTGGAAAAGAAGTTTCTTTGATGAGTGGTGACTGGGATACTTTACTGTAAATATAACAATATATATTATGCACTTACTAAAAAATTACATTAGCCTAAGGATGTGAAAGACCTGCAGTTTACTCTAGGATCTATGATCTCTCCATCCATGTGTATCTGGCTGTTTACAATACCAGACATGAGTTTCCTGCCATTGAGTGGGCTTTAAGTCCAACTAGGTAGCCCTTAATTGCCCCCAAGATAAAAGTGCCTCTATCGAACCCTTATCATATGCTGTGCTGGGCACTGAAGTGGTTATTTTGTCTTAAACCTTGTGTTGGATCACAGATTGATGTTTTCCCTTAGCAGTTTGTGTAGGGCTCTCCAAAGCTGTGAGAGCTAGCCTTCATAGGAAGTGGCTTCCAGGTCAGCTCCATCTCCACTTCTCAAATGCATTCTCTGAATTATGTCTTGTTTTCGGCAATAAGGTCTTATCTTCAAGTTCTGGGAGGTGACCAAGCTGTGGCAATAGCCTGTGTAATTTTTGGAGTCTCTTGTACTACCCTGCCCAACAACTCAAAGGAAATTTTCTCCTGTCTAGCATGGTTTCTTGTTATGTATCCTTCAGCTATGCCCACGAACTCTGTAGAAATACTGTATGTGTAAATTATCATTAGGTTGTTAAACTAACATGATTGTCTTGGGTTTTTAGGCTAGGCATTATTTATCTCCCCTTTCTCTCTCTATCTCCATGCATTATCTTAATCCTTTGGAGATAGGAGTTTGGTGACAGTAGGCAACTTCACACCTCTCTAACATCACCAAAAGCATCTAGAAAAATCTACAATTCTTATTCATGCCATCTGGATAAACTTAATTTTGATAACTGTATAAAAGTGGTGCTCTATCTTCTGAACAGTCTATTGAATCATCCTTCTCATTTCTGTTATCAGGTTCAATACTCTAGGTATTTCCCATATGTAGAATCAGCATTTATCCTTTGGTGATGAATTGTTTCATGTTCATAATCTGATGTAGGATTGACTTACTACCATGTGTGAGTCTCCAAATCAGTGATTAGCAATGTATATATGTGTGGTCTAATATTAAAGATGTTCATCCCCTGCTGAGACCATTGAATATGAATGGTTTAGTTTGATATACTATTTTAACATGAGGAATGATGTATTATAATTTAAAATATTTTATTTATTAATGATTTTCTTTTATGTGTATTTTGCCTCTATGTATGTAGGTGCACCACGTACATGTGCTCACAGAGCCCAGAAGAAGGTATAGGATTTCCTGGAACTGGAGTCACCCGGTGTCATGTGGGTACTGAGAATCAAACCCAAGTCTTCGGGAAGAACAGTAAGTGTTCTTAACTGCTGAGCCATCTCTATATCCCCAAACAATGTTGTATTATTAAATGAGCACTATAGTGTATAGTACAAATCTATATTGTCTATATAAATAATATTAATAATTTTCTGGCTTACCAATTTTGTACATGACATTGATTGCTATGATATGTCATAGTCCAATTCATATACATTGCCTCTAATTAAACCATTATAATATTTGAAAAAATTATCTATTAGACCGGGCATGGTGGCACACACCTTTAATCCTAGCACTTCGGAGGCAGAGGCAGGCGGATCTCTGTGAGTTCAAGGCCAGCCTGGTCTACAGAGTGAGTTCCAGGACAGTGGAAGCTACTGGGAGACCCTGTATCAAGAAGACAAATAAATAAATAAATAAATAAATAAATAAATAAATAAATAAATAAAATTATCTCTTATAATGTTCTTATCTTAGTAACTTAAAGAGGACACACATATCTTTTAAGTCATTTCACAAGTATGTAGGACACAAATGTTGCATAATATTACCTCTCTTACCTTTTCTGATGACTTTGTATACTGTTAAAAACATTGAATTTTATTGCAGTAATTACACCTATAGTCATATTTCAGGCCACACTGCTTTGAATTGTTTAATAATCATGTTTTTGTTGCTGTGTATAACAGCATGATGAAAGGAGCTTACAGAAGGAAGAGTTTATTGGGCTTACAGTTCCAGAGGGTGAGAATCCATCATTATGAGGTAGCATGGCAGGAGGCAGGAGCAGAAACCTGAGGGCTCCCATCTTCAGGCAGACACAGGAAGCAGAGAAAGGAACAGTTTGGAAATAAGAGATGGCTCTGAACTCTCCACCTCCAGTGACATGCTTCCTCCATCATGGCCACACCTTTCAAAAGTTCCATGACACTCCGCACACAGCACCACCTATGGGACACAGTATTCAAGCATTCCACGCCTGTGGGAGGCAATCTCATTCAAATCATCCTAAATCAGCAGTTATTGTCTACTTCAGATTTTAATGAACTTCTTTATCCTTCCTTAGTTATGCTGATGTTTGCGTTGGTTTTCTGGAATTTTCAAGTCAATATTTTTTGCCTTAAGCTACTTAAACTTATTATGGTATTTAATTATTTATTGCTGGATTCATTGTTGAATTAAATAGCCTGTATACTTTTATCTGAGAGACATCCCTTCCAGAACCTTCTGTTCTCCACTTTCGTTATGGGATCAGACAGCTAATGTAGTAGACTCGCTCTCCTTTATGGAACTCTTGCATTACCATTGACTTTGTTTTCTTTGTCTTCTAAATTAGGAATTATGTATCCTGGAGTAACTTACTCACCTTCACTCCAAAACGTAGGTCACAAATAAATCTTCTGAGTCACTTCCTACTTTGAAATATATGTTTCCCCTACATGGTTCTTTTCAAGTTGGTTTGCTGTAGAAATTTGGGGTGAATGTATTAAACACTCACCATCCTGAAGGCACCGACTGATGGCAGTCATATTTTCTTTTTTTTCTATTACTTTTTTTTTCATTTTTTAACAATAAGTAATAATTTATGAGTAAAAGCATCCTTCATGTAAAACCAACTTGCAAGTAGCTGTGCCCAAACCCACAGAGCCCAAGGGTCCCACCATCCAGCTGGGGGGCTTGTATGTTCACTCAAATTGATCAAATAAGTGTCCAGTCTATATTGCTGTAGTTTCACCATTCACCCCAATCACAGCCCTTACATTCTATCACGCCCCCTCTTCCGCAGATTGTTCCCTAGGCTTAGAAACGGGGCACGGGTGAATGAGAAGCAAAACAGTCTACTTTCTCTGGAGCTGTCGTTTTGGACTCTGGTCAATTCTGACTGTTTCTTTTCATGGGCTGACAGTTTGTCCAGGAATAACCTTTCAGTCCTACTAATGAAGCACAATTATATATATAGGTATTTAAACAGTACTAATTATTATGGTAGGTTACTTTGGTATAGACACAGATATTTGGATGGAATGTTAGATTTTGAAAGCAAAGTGCAATGGATAAGCTTAGTTATAGGTTACCTATACGATCTTCCTGGACACTTCCATTACCTGTCTTCTCATTTATTGCTTTTTTAAAAAAATATTTATTTATATTTACTACTTTTATTTATGTGCATGAGTCAGAAGAGGGCATCAGATCCCCTGGAACTGGAGCTACCAGAGGGTTGTTAGTTACCAGATTGGTTTTGGAAATTGAGCACAGGTCCTCTGCAAGAATACCCAGTGCTCTTAATCACTGAGCCATTTCTCCAGTCCTTCATTCATTGCTTTTTGAATAACTTTCATAGTAGAAATAAAATAACCCAAACACTTCACTCTAACTAGTCCTGCCTCCTAAGGGCTCCATCACCCAATATCACCACACAGGCAGTAGATTCTCCTACTAGGTCTTTAAGGGACATGTCCTATATGACCGCAAGCAGCATTTCTATGACATGATCACTTGGGATTCTCATCAACCTATACAAAATATGTTACAGTGATGCAAAACTTACTAATTTTCTTGGTAAATTAATTGGACCAACTATTCCACCTCCTTGTAGCATTAGCTCAGCAAGTGGAGGAAACATCTTAATACCAAGTCCAAAGATCCAGACCACTCAATACTCAACAAAGGTTGTAGAAGAGGTATGTGCAATGGTCAGCTTCATTTTTATTGCAATATCCTCACATTCATATGCAAGATTATTTTCTTGGAGTAAGACTTTGACCATCTGTCATTAAATATAAATGACTTTGTACTTGAAAACAACTACAGAGAAAATCAAATTACCTTATATGATATTGGCTAAAACAGGAACATTATCCCCAAACTAGAATCCAGAACTACTGAGTCTCATTTTTTTTTTTTTTTTTTTTTTTTTNCTGAGAAAGGATTGGGTACAGCATTCTTTTTTTTTTTTGGTCTTTTCGAGACAGGGTTTCCCTGTAGCCTCAGCTGTCCTGGAACTCGCTCCGTAGACCAAGCTGGCCTTGAACTCACAAAGATCCGCCTGCCTCTGTCTCCCAAGTGTTAGGATTAAAGGTGTGCACCACCACGCCCGGCTTGAGTCTCATTTTTGTTTTTTTTTAGATTACTTCTGCCACTAACATGTCCTTCCACAAGAGGATATACTTATAAACTTTTATCATAAGCTAAAATGAGGAGGGATTCTGGAGAAATAAGGAAATGGAAATGATGTTGGTACATTAGAAAATTCATCAAGTCTCAATTTAGAAAAAGAAGCTCAATAAAGAGCAAGCTCATCACCACACTCCCTATGGTATTATATCAAATCCCTAAAATGTTGAGTCTTAAGTTCTCTGGGTAATTTCAAACTTTTAATGTAATATTTTTCTTCACCTATGGTAATTTATTCCAGTTATTTCTATCTCATATCATCTGCAGCTCACAACTGACTCAGGACTGAAATACTTTCCTGGGCATGTCTCTTTTGATTCTGGTATATGTCAATAGAATTTTCTAAAGGCAAAACTCCTGGTGAGGTAGAACGCAGCAGAGTAATCTACTAATCTAGCTGAATCTAAAGCTGTTCCACACAAAGACACTGCAACAACAAATTCTTTAATTGCACTGGAGAGATTCAAAGCATTTTCTCATTCCATACACTTTGATGTGCTTAATAAAACAAGTTTTCTTTGATGCTGGTTTAAGTTTTATCTAGAAATTTCTCATATGAAGCATAAAATTAGTTCCTTATCTGCTAGCTTATATTTTCCTCAATCCTTTACTTTCAAGTTTCCTTTGAAAGACTACTTTAAAAAATGAGAAACTTAACTCAGTTTTATAGAGTTCTATATCTTTGAAATGGTTAGATGGCATTAGGTGACAGAGTTTTGTACTTTTCATTCTTTTGTCATTAAATATAAGGATATTTATATAAGTCATATTGATTAGATGGCCTTCCAGGTTTCATTCTGATTGTAAATATGATCCACATTTTCATCTCTTATGTTGTTGAAATTTTCTTCCAGCATTCATTCCCTTGTGAGTAAATAACTCTGAATTATGTTTGAATTCTTTTCTGCTGGCATCTGACTGCCTGAATTGCTTTCCCATAGCAAGCTTCTTTTGGGAAACGAGAACTAGGTTCAGTACAAAATTTCAGAATTAATTAAAAGGTATGACTTGTCTCAGTAGCAGTCACAACATGATCCACTCAAGCAGACTTTTCCCTGTTGCATTTCCATTTTTCTTTCTCTAGAGGGTTCATGATCAAAATTAGGTAAAAGATACAAATATTTATGCACAGTTTCAAATCACTCAAAAAATATTGTTTTTTAATAAGCCACAAAATGACATGTTTGCACATTTGTTTTGGAAGATGCAATTTTATTATGAATTAAACTTCCAGTACCTCTGCTTTAGAAACAACTTGGGTAATAGCCAACTAATGATAACCAGTACCTCCAAAATGCTACATAAAGTGACATTTTTAAGCAGTATGTGTGAAAGCAAGTTCAGTTCTTCCTGGGGATATGCAGATGCAGTTGCTTCTGTGCTACAGAACAAACCTGATCACTTCTCACCACTCAGTTGCCCCCAACATGTTCTTATGCACTATTCCTCACAGGGTAAAGAAACATGAGAGTACGAGGTGCTCCTCAAAACATAACCTTGAAGTGGATGTACACAGGAATAGCAATGTAGGGGAAACAACTATAAGATATGTTGAGGAATCAACACATTAATTAATCAAAATTCTAATTTTAGGATGGCTCCGGAGCCTTTGAAGAAGTGAAATGACAGATGGGTTGTTTCGGCAATAACAATATGTTATTACTCAATGTGGCTTTAAAAATTATTACTGGACTCGCCTACTGATTATCAGTTGCTTATTGTTCTATAATCAATAAAGTCATTTTATTGACAGACATCCACCTTATTTCTTAGAGTATCATTTTTTTTTTTTTTTTTTGGTCTTTTCGAGACAGGGTCTCCCTGTAGTCCCAGCTGTCCTGGAACTCCCTCTGTAGACCAGGCTGGCCTTGAACTCACAAAGATCCACCTGCCTCTGCGTCCCAAGTGCTAGGATTAAAGGCGTGCACTACCACGCCCGGCTAGAGTATCCTTTTTTATTAAACCCAAATGACTGTTTATCTCTCTTTTTTATCTTTTATGGAAGTGCAAGGGGAAAACCTCTCAGGTGTCCACATAGCCCTATTTTCTAATCTTTTAACCATAAAGAGCCAAAAACAAAACAAAACAAAATAAACAAAGCAACAACAGAAAACTGTGGCACTTCAAGTTTTGTTTTTATCCCAAGACCACAAATGCAAACTATCATTTGTCCCTACTGTAAGTTATATAAATTAAACTTTGCCTTTATTTAGTCAAAACTATGGATATTTTAAACAAACAACACATGGGTATATCCACAATAAAATGAAAGCAATTCAAATTTCTGACTCATATACTGTTATATAAAGGTATTGCCTGGTGTTGGGCATGAGGATATTGCTAACTTACTAGAATTGTTCCATTTAGCGGATGGGAGTGTAACTCTTCCTTCTGCCGTAACTTCAGGGCTGTTTTAGGCAGCGCCATGGCCAGGGCTACTTAGACAAGGAAGTGTTTCTTGAGCTTCTGGTTCCAAGGAGAGTCCACCAAGGTAAGGAAGCGGCTGGTGCATAAAACCGAAATCTCAAGAACCCTCCGGAAGCACAGTGAGGGCAGACCGGAAGCTAGGGGGGGGGAGCTATGACCTCTCAATCTTGACCGCAGTGACAGGGCTTGCCCTGGAAGGCCACACTTTCTAAACCTCTGCAAACAGCACCAGTCACCATGGCCAAGTATTCAGACACTTGGAGCCTACAGGGGCAGTCTCATTCACAGCTTCACAAATGGTAAAGCTTTGCTGTTCTAGGCAAAGGCGAAAGCCAAAGACTTTCCATTTCAATTTTATTTTCTTCATAGAGTTTGGATATTATGAGAGCGTCAGAAACAGTGGTATATTATGTGACCATGGAGGTATAATTTAATTACCCTACAAAGAGCCACACATTTGGAAAAGAAAATTGAAAACAAGAGCAAATTAAAACCTGCAAAGTGAAAATTTATGCAATGAACCTGCTGTACATTGAAATTTTGTGATATTTTCAGAAAGCAATGTTTTCAGATTATAATTCTTTGGTCTATTTCATTTTCATTTTCATTTTTAGTAAATGCATTAATTATTTTTAAAATAACATTACTTGATTGATAATAATTTTATTTAAAAATCATGCTAACACCCAAGGAGGAATGAACTCAGAGGGAAACTATTTCATGTCTGGACATTCTGAAGTGCTGAATTCCTTTTATTATACATTTTATTCATTTACTTGTCAAGAGTCAGCTGGAGTTAAGTTCTGAGAGGATCCTGGTAGTGTGAGGAATCATACTTCTAGAAATTATTATTAAATATTTAGCAGGATATAAAATCTGCTTTTACTGTAGGATTCTCATGGAAAGACTAATCAGATGAGAGAGTAGGCTATGTCAGAACATTGTTCTCCAATAATGAAAATTTTTATTTGTATTCTGATAGATCATCCTGTTAGCTGCTTTGCAATGTAAGAATGAATGGGTTGTTTGCAATTTACCTAAGCTGCTTGTGCTTCTATTTTTTTTTAAGAAAGCTGACTTTCCTAAATTTTTGAAAGTCAATACACTCAGTTTTATTTTTTAAAAGAACTTTAGAATATTCACTATTAAAATGTTAAGTAACAGACTCTTTTGGCTCCCAGGGGATGTAAGATCACACACACACACACACACACACACACACACACACACACACACACACGATACTGACAGCAGGCAAAACCTAAATATTTGTATTAATTTCTCTCAATAATAGCTAAATATCCAGAGTTTAAAAATTCTCCTTAGACTGTCTTTTGTTCTGGGAGAATTTGATGTAGGCATTTGTGCACTATTAATATCTGTTCTGGAATTTTTTAAAGGTATAGGCTTTATTATATATCTAGGACTTAGTAAATGATTTCTTGACCAGGATAATTCATTCAGGAGGCAGATACAATATTGTACTTACTAAAAGGCAGCATGCTAATTGAGAAATACATTTTCCCAAAGCAATTCAGTTTTATTAATGAGGAAATGCAAGCTGAATATTAACTTCACTTAATACTGAGACCCTTTTTACCTTCTTAAATATAACAAAGCTGTCTTAAAAATCTTCTCTCTTGTGTTTTATAATTTTGGTTCTGTTAAGAGAAAACAACAGCAAAAACAATCTCCTATAAATTTTCTAATTCTCTAACTCTGGAACGAAAAAAATGATATTAGGCAAAGAGAAAAACGGTCACTGAAAATTGACTATGAACTTACTGCAAGGCCAAGTGTTTGTGAGCTAGAGAATGGTGTGGGCCTAGGACTTGGGGACCAGACTTGTGACCAGGCTGTAAATATGGTGATATCCTGCTTCGAAAATAACTAGTTAAGGAGCTGGAGAAATGGCTCAGAGGTTAAGAGTGCCGACTGCTCTTGCAGAGGACTTGGGTTCGATTCCAGGAACCAAATGTTGTCTAAGAACCAGCTTTAAGTCAGGTGTGGTGGTGCACTCGAGAAGCAGAGATAGGAGGATCTCTGTGAGTTCAAGGCTAGCTTGGTCTACAGAGTGAGTTCCAGGCCAGCTGGAGTAATAGGGAGACTCTCTCATCTACAACCTCCTAATCTTCCGTCAACGCACCCTCCCAACGCTCGCCTCGCACCTCACTCTCTATATATATATATATATATATATATATATATATAAATTTATAAAAAATGGAGAATGAAGGACAGGTGATATTTATCTTTCATTTACCTCTATTCCCTGGGAATGTGTTATTTACTTTCTCTTTCTTGCTTTGTTAACAGAAAATAAAATAATGTGGACCGTTACTGTTATTCTGACTTCCTTTATAGTCAGCTTCACATTGTGTTCAGTAAATGGGATTAAAAAAGGAAAGATGAGCAAATAAAAGAAGAGAGCTTGAAGTGCTCTCACATATTTCTCCGATTCTGATTCTAACTGTGTGGAAGCCCTTCTGTTGCAGTTCCAGGACTCACTAACTCTTGGTGAAGCTACTTCATTATTTGGTTCTTTTCTTCTAAAAATTATGATCTACTTCTCTCTTAGTTAAATTCAAAATTTTACACTGATAGATTCATGACAGCTCTGTTGAAATAATTTTCTTTTGGATTGTTTTAAAAGTTGATCTACTAATTTTATTCAACAGACTAACAGATTGTCTTCCTTGTTTAGTTTTTGATGCTATTATGAAATGTTCTGGGGTTCAGTGCTTTCATAGATAATTTACAGAGTTGTGTTGATATTATATTGGATGCTGTCAGGCACCAGGGTAAGTCTTATGAGATTCCTTTGAGAAAATTGCATTTCAATATTTTGGTGAGCAATGATTTTTTTATCATTGTAGATCTGGTGTTATAAATATACACATCTTTTCATCCAACTGTTTAAAATAGCCTGCCACTCCTGGAGTAATGATGAATTTTCTTTAAATGCACAGCTCTCAAAGTATGGCTCATAGATATTTGGGTCTCAAAAGAGTCTGTCAATTCACAAGAATAAGAATGTAGTATGTAGCTTTTCCATTATATCAGTATTTATATGGATGGTTCAATATCATGGATGTCTAATATGCTTAACACGCTTGAAACACTTCTCTCATGACAAACTGTGGTGCTCTTTGATTCTTTACTTATCATAGCTCATGAGGGAAAGAAAGAAGAAGCAATTTTCAATTAAGAATCGACTTGAAATTGTAAAAATTATGTTTTCATGTTTTTATTTACATTTTCAATTCTTATTTTTTAATAATTTCATGTTTAGGTACTCTCCTTTCCAGACCTGTCTCATCCCCCCTCCAACTCCTCTCCTCTCCTCTCCCCTCCCAATCACTCTCAAATTCATGACCTCTTATTTAATCAATAGTGTTACACAAATATGAATATCCTGTATTTTTAAATATATTTAATATTTTTTATTTTGTGTGCATGAGCATATCGCTTACATGTGTTTAAGTGCACCCACGTCATGCATTCTGACAGCTTCAGAAGAGGGTGCCTAAACCCCTAGACCTGGAGTTAGAGATGGTTGTTAGCTGCCATGTGGGTGCTGGGATTTGAACCCCGGTTATCTGCAAAAGCAGCCAGTGGTCACAACTGCTTAGCCATTGCTCCAGCCTCCTATTTTATTGGTTTTGTGTACGTGTATTTAGGTATGACCACTGACACACAGGCACATGCAGACACACAAACACACAGGTACACACAAACACACACACACACACACACACACATGCACATACACACATGCACACACAGTTTAAATGTAGTTATCCTATGCTGGGTGACAGTGTTCCCCCAAGAGCCATAGACTATCTAATAAAAACCACAGTGTCAGGCAAGGGAAACCTCCTTTAGAGTTGTTGCCCAGGGTAGTCCAGAATATTATAGAACAATATAGATTATTGCTATTGGTCTTTGTTGCCTCCAAGAACTTGAAAGTAAGACCCTATTGCTGAAGACACCACATCCTTTAGGAAGAGGACTTTGAGGAATCAATCTGGAACTGCACTGGTATCCTCCTTCCCTGAGGATAATTTCTCATAGTATTAAAAAGTGCTATGCAAGCAAGCAAAGGGAGAAAGGCAATCCATAATCCCAGCCAGTTGTAAAGCCACAAGAATGATCTGTCTACAAGATAGAAGTCATCAGGGCTGGAGAGATGGCCTAGTGGTTAAGAGCACCGACTGCTCTTGCAGAGGACCCACGTTCAATCCCCAGCACCCACATGGTGGCTAAGAACCGTCTGTAACTCCAATTCCAGGAGAACTCCAGTTCCAGGGGAAATATGAGACCCTCTTCTGACCTCCGTGGCATTGCACGACACAGGTGCACAAACCTACATGCAGACAGTACATTCACACATACAAAAATAAATAAAATTTAAAAAAAGATAGAAGTCATTAAACAAAAACCTCAACCCCTGGATTTATGTCATTTTCAAAGTAATAACATGAGAAAAACAGAAAACCACGTGTGTTCTGAGACATAATTACTGTCTCAAAGTATTTATGCAACTGCATGAATTGTGTAGTGAGCTAATGGCCTAATAATATGATGGCATTTTTGCTTGGGTAAATTACTAACAAAAAAACTATCATTTAAATAAGAATACTAGTAAATGTTCTCACAATGATGTAAGCCTTTACTTTAAAGACAATTGACAGTATATGTAACCAATAATAAAATCTGAAATTTCACTACATATATATATATATATATATGAATGTATAATTTAGGAAAATTGTGTTCAACACAAGATTTAAACTTGCTAATGATAAAATATTTCTTGATGTTAGCAATGTTGCTATTAATAGCAATTTAACATTTTAACATTGTGTAGTCCAGTGATTACTTTTTTGAGAAGCCTGGGATCATTATAAAACAGATGTATCTTTAAAATGTAAGTTTAAATGATTTTGGATTTCTTGGTGCACCTAGTCTTTATAAAACTTCTTCCTTAGCGTTGGAATATTATCAAAAGTTGTAATAATTTAGAAAGTCTATTAATACTACTTAATAGTTCAACTACGAATATGTCTGAGATTAAATTTTCTTGTACTTAATATCAACAAATTACAGATTAATATATGATAAAACTTCTAATTTTCTACTAAGACAAGTTTATTCTTTTCATTAGTCAATTTGTGTGTGTATGTGTGATGAGTGTGTATGTCTGTGTGTGTGTGTGTGTGTGAGAGAGTAAAAGAGAAGAGGGGAAGAGAGGGAGAGAGAAAGAGAGATGCATGCATGCCAGAGCATGTATGTGGAGGTCTGAGGTCAACCATTTTGGAAACTGATCTCTCCTTCTTTGAGGATGGGTCTTTCTCATTGTTTCTGCCACTGTGCTGCACAGCTGCCCACCAGCTGTGTTTCTGTCACTGGTTAGTCTTTGGAGCTGTTCTCCCATTTGTACTACCGTCTTCCCATTCTAGTATTAGGATTACAGATCCACAACCATACATCTAGCTTTTTGTGTGAGTTTGGTGACAGAAATGAATTTGGGTCATTGCACTTATGTAACTGACATTATTCCCCACAGAGCCATCTCTACCCCCTATGACAAAACTTACAATAACTTTTGGAATGGAAAGCAGTATCACTGTCTTCACTGTTTTACGTTGTGAGTTATAACTTTTATTTTGTATAAAATATTCTATATTAAAATATACTGATAATTAATTTTTTAAAAAAAATTATACACTATTGGGGGGTTTCTCTTTTAAGTTCTAACAGTTTCATTGCAGTAGCTATAACAAATAAAATCAAAGGTGTTCTCCATGCTTTTCTTTTACTATATTGTTAGAGTTTCCATTCATATCTGTTTCATCAGTTCTAAGCACCACTTTACTCAGCTCTCTAAGACTGCAAAGTATCTGGTTTCTCTGTAGGAAGAAGGATGATGTTTTTAGGACAGTACTTTGTTGAGCTTCTCTATAGCTGAAATGTACTGTTGGATGCCTAGATTACTGTCTTTGAGTGTTGTTGATTTCTATGCTTTACCTGTTAAAAACATAAATGAATATTGACTATATATTTGTAATCTTTAGAAAAGTTGAAATAATGTATATTTATTCTTTCAGTTTCCTCTCTATCAAAGGTTGTAGATTTCAGATAGAAGAAGTTACTAGAAATTAATATCTGGCTAAATTTCACCAACCTAAACAGTATTTGATTGGTTTACATGAACTAAACTTCTGAGAAAGACACAAAACAGTATGTATCCTATGCATTTTAAGGGGATTAAAGTTCATAGTTGTATAATATTCTGAGGGGCTGTGACATTTAAGAAAAAAATTTACAGGTAAAATTGTGATGTTTTGTGATAAGCAAATCATGATAACTTATAATAAGTTACTCTTTACTTATGATAACTATCATAAGTAAAATTGTAAAATAAAACCATCCATACACCATGCACAGAGTAGGGTGTAATTACAAACCTGGAAGACTGTCCTCAAGATATTACATCTCATGAAAATCATGATTTGTTTTCCACAAGGCATGTTATCTGCAAGACACAGAGTATAGATCAGGGACAGCAACAGTAAACCAAAAACTTTCATCTACGTCAAGGAAGTTCCGCAAACTAACAAACAAATGCTATGAAAATTTACAGAATGAGCATAAAATAGAGGAAAATGGATGTCGTGCTTTGATGGAGAATATACAAATCCATGAAAGAAGCAGGTAAGAGAATCTCAGCAGAGTCAGATGCACCATTGTAACAACCTTTGTATGCTAACTCTAAAATCATCATTGCCTATGGAAAAATCACAGATGATATCTCCAGCATAATGCAGCTATGAATCTCACAGCGAGGAAGTTCCATGGTGATTTGTCCTGTTCTAAATCAAAGGAAGAGCTTGGGTCAGCCTTCTCAAAAGTTTAATGTGATAAAAGGTCTCTGAGAGTGCAGAAAAGATTCAAAGATTAAAAAAAAATTACATGGACAAAAAGTGCACTGGATTAGGTAGATGCTGGCTTCAGCCAACTTTTCCCATTGATATAACTGGAACAGAAGTTACAACATTAGTTGGTGTATGACACTTCATATTTTGAATATTTACCTACTGATGCCAGTTAATATTTGAAAATGTTAAAACTGTAAAGGTGAAAAGAAAGCGGTTTCCATTCTTCTATGTTTATACAGTGACTAGTTGAAAACTATTTCTTTTAGTATATGATAAGGAGTAAATTTTTTTCTAAATTAGTGTTTATCTAATTTATTATTTTGAAGTATTTTATTTATTATGATGTATCACCTGCATGTATGTAAGTGCATCCATGTCATTCAATGTCTGCAGAGGTCAGAGAGTGCATTGGATCCCCTGGGAGGGGGGTTACCAATGGTTGTTAGCTGCCATTTGGGTGCTGGGAATTGAACCTGGGTCCTCTGGAGGAACAGCCAGGGCTCTTAACTACTGAACCATCTGTCCAGGCAGAAGCCTAACTTTAAAGAGTTTCAAATACAGAATTTTTTGTACATTTCACCCCAATGCCCCTGGTGTTAATATTTTTATGAACATGATACTGAAATCCATCTTGCAAGGTGGCCAACATGTTACCATTGAACTATAAAGGTGGAATTAGCTTTCCTCTCCATGTTCTATAGGACATTATTTACCATACATCTTAAGTAGGTTTAATTTTTCCTTAATCACATGCAGTCTGTAACGTTCCTTTGTCTTCCCTTGCCTTTCATAACCTTGAGACTTGTGAAAGGTATTGATCAAGCATTTTGATGAATGGCCTTCAATTTGGACAAATCTGATGCTTTGTCATAATTAGATTGAGGGTATGAATTATTGGACTAACTATCACAGAGATGGTTTAACATAATTGAAATTATTCTCATTAAAAATTAAAACTTAATTTTCTCAACATATAGTGTCATATGTTTTTTTCTCCTTAGAAATGGCACTAGTCAGCGGCACTATTCTGTCTTCTGAGGAAATTACAGGGAGGTAATGAATGGATTATATATACTTTCATAATAAGCTAATAAGGTAATGCAGCGGCGAGATTCAGATAACATAAAAAGGCAGTTAAAAGCCATCAATGATATATAAGGTCATAAGGAGTAATTAATTTGTGAAAATTTTGAGATTAAGTTGTCAAGATATATTTTCTAATATGAGTCAGTGAAACTATATATCAGATAAAGAAAATGAGTTAGAAGTGTAAAATTGGGAGTAGTGAGGAATAAGTTTGCATCAAAATGTAAAAATATTACTCAGATGATTTCCCACATCCTTTCTAAAATATTCTAAATTTAGAACTCTAAGCTCTTGTCACCATCTTCGTTATATTAGTAAATTATTTGAAGCACAAATACATTTAATAATTTTTCTAGATAAACCTCTCTAAAGAGCATTTTGAACATCAAGTTTAAATTATGTGAATTTCTAGTTGTGTTGTCTTTACATTCTATTTTTCATTCCTCTACCATCTTGCCATCCTAACTATCCCTTCCAGTTCTGGATGACAACATTGCTTTACCTATTTGATATGTTACATTTTTCTTTTCTGGAAATCATATTTTCCAGCAACTAAATGAGTCTCTCTTTTTGCTTCCACAGGTGAATCGGTAAGCATTTCTGCACTATATTTTATCAAAATGCTTCTCAAATTGGTGTATGAAATTCAATATTGATTAGAGGTAGGATGAAATGATAATTGCCAAAATAACATTTATCAAAAGTAGATTTGAGGGGTTAGGAAGATGGCTCAGTGTGCAAAATTGCTTATTCTAGGAGCCAGAGAACACAAGTTTGTATCCTCAGCATTGATGTAAAAAGCTGGGCATGGCTGCATGGAACCTTTAATTCCAGAATTGTAGAGCGTAGGCATAGTAATCCCGAAAGCATTCTAAGAAGTCTGCCTAGCTGCAACAGAGACATTTGGTTCAGTAAGAGATTCTCCAGGCAATGGGTGGTCAGCCATAAAGGTAGTCATCTGACATTTTTCTCTGACCTTCAAACCCATGGGCATGGGCACTGATGCATTTGCACACTTGTGCATGTGTTCTATACAGACACACAGAGACATAAATGGGCACCCAGGATCTATGTAACTATATGGTTTATAAAACTATTTATTGCCAGGCATGGTGGTGCACCCCTTTAATCCTAGCTCTTGGGAGGCAGAGGCAGGCGGATCTTTGTGAGTTCAAGGCCAGCTTCGTCTACAGAGTGAGTTCCAGGTCAGCTGGGGCTACAGGAAGACCCTGTCTTGAAAAGACCAAAAAAAAAAAAAACCATTTATTATCTTGCATTACTTGTCTTTGCTCATTCCCACCATCATCCACATGTCCAGACCTCCCCCGGGCTCTGATAGAAGTAATCCCAGTGTTTCTTGTATGTTTTTCAAAATTTATTGCATATATGTATACTTTGTATACACTATATTTAAGTGAACATTTATCCTTACTTTACTCTTTTTCCATAAAATGTAATAGTTAATGCAAATTTAATCCAACATCTGTATACTTCTACACGTAGCTTTATCATAAAAAATAAATATTCCATGTGATCACAAAAGTTATTTTTCATATTATTCCTAGAACTAATTAATGTCCTGGGGAATTCATTGTATATTTAGCTATGGAAAATATTTTGTAATTATAAATGTTAGGTTAAAGGCACTAGGATTGATTAATGATTTTTTTTATCTAAATGAATTTCCAAGGGGCACAATGAAAAACTGTTGGATACAGACCAATTCTAATGAATTCATAAGAATTCTACACTCTTTGCTTGACCCCAAACTGTCATTAATGCTGTGAGAAGTAAAAAGTTCCCTAATATTTCTAGAATAATTCAAGATGGAGCTATTTTCCTGCTTGATAATAACTCAGGTATAGAATAAGTAATATCAAAATTTACCTCTTGACCTATTGAAAATTAATGTTTTAAATGCCTGAAGACTACAGCAGTTGTCAGGATCGAGTTTGGTTTGTATGTAGCTTCCTCTGAATGACTTTGTGCCAGGGTAGGGTTACTAGAGAGGTGAGAAAGGAAACTTGAGAATCACATCTATCTCTTGGAACCAGGGTTTTTGCAATCGGAGGGTTACTGAGCTTGAGTGTACCTAGAAAATACATGGTGCAAATTATGCTTGAAGATAGATCTAGCAAGCAAGCTGCTATACTAGGGGACCTTGCACTCTCATGTGGCCACGATTTTATGACATGTGCTATTCTTCAAAGATTCCAAATGCCCAGGAGAGCTACAAAGAAAGTCAGTCCCTTTCACTGGGTACTTCCCACAACGCTATTTCATTCATTTATTTCATGCAAACAAATGTTAAAATCTAAATATTTTTTGCACATTTGAACCTGCCATCTGTTCACCTGTATTCACAACTAAATGTAGAAAGAAAAATTTTTAAAAAGATGTGTTCTGTTAGCTTTCCCTGTGTTCAGTGATACAGACTATAGTTTCATCACAAAACCCAATTCAATTAAGGTCATGCATTCTCTCTGAAATGTGACACCAAATCAAACATTAGCCATTGTAATCCATAGTCTAATGCTTTTCAGCTTTGTATAAAACCATTAGTTCCTATAAGTTCATCCTTGTGGTCAATAGTATAAGATCACATGTTTTCTCTACCTGTTTTCCAGAAATAATATTCTTTACTCTTGTGTACTCATTACAGTTTCAGCAAAAGCATATGGGGTTAATGGAATGTTGTAGCATACCCTGGCAATCTAAAATATTTCTGCTTTAAAGGCACTTAAGAATGTAAATTCTGGGCTGGTGAGATGGCTCAGTTGACAAAAGTGTTTACCACTGAGGCTGACAACCTGAGTTTTATTCCTGGAAACCATATGGTGGAAGGAGAGAGGACTAACTTGAAAGTTGTCCCCTGACAACACCCCCCTCCACCCTCCATGACAAGCACATCTCCGCCAACACACTAACCATGTAAATATATTTTTAAACAAAGAATGTGCATGGAATAAGTGGCTTTAGAATGTTTTATAAGCCAAAATTTATTTTACTTTTAACTAGCCATTATTTTATTTAATTATATTTTATTTATTTATTACATCTTATAAACTCTGCTAATGTAGGCTATTGTTATTTCGTATCTTATATTTACTAGCACATTGCTGAAAAATTTATCTCATTATATTTCATACTATAAACCCTAAATATATAATTTTGGAATGAAACATTTTAGATATGTTTTGTAGTTTCTCATTATTATTTGAAGAAGTTTAAGCAAATGATTCAAACTTTCTGAACTGGTGTGTATTACTTTCAAGCTACTGAGAGAACTCATGATAATATGTTCATACTTTTGTTCACATAAGTCTTTCAAAAATTTTATAAAAATCAATCATTTCTCTTCTGAAAGATCTACTTTCCTTTAAAACCAGTCATAATGACATTGCTTTATATATTTTATCTAATAAATTCTAAGATTTCTCCCTACTTTTCATAGAAAGTAAAGTGAATAATGTAAATATGTGTCAAGTATCTGAATGCAACATTTTGCAGCTGGGTATACTACTTGGACTTACAGACCACTTCCTGCAAGTCTTCTGCTATCGTACATACTAAAAAGATTTTTCCAAGTAGTTTATATTTTTAATATATCACAGAGATTTACAGTTCAGATTGCTCCTTTTACTCATATCATAAAACAACTTGTTTTGCCATCACTAAACTTGGAAAAAATAAAGTACTTCATACAAGGGATGTTCTCTTATACTGCCAAAATATGTTTTATAATGTAGGCCCCAATTATATATGTGCATTTCCTGAAATTTTATTGAGATGTACTATATTTCCTTGGAATTTTTATTTACTCTTGAGAATTTCATAAATGTGTTTAATGATCATATCATATCCAACCTCCAATTTTCTCATTCATCTCCCTTTAAATTTCCCCAAATAGCCTCCACCCAAATTCAGGTGTTTTTTTTTTTCTTTATTATTTCTTCTTCTTCTTCTTCTTCTTCTTCTTCTTCTTCTTCTTCTTCTTCTTCTTCTTCTTCTTCTTCTTCTTCTTCTTCTTCCTCCTCCTCCTCCTTCTCCTCCTCCTCCTCCTCCCCGTCCTCCTCTTTCTCCTCCTCGTCCTCCTCCTCGTCCTCCTCGTCCTCCTCCTCCTCCTCCTCCTCCTCCTCCTCCTCCTCCTCCTCCTCCTCCTCTCTTTCTTTTTCTTGATAACTACCTAACCACAGTTAGTGCTGCCCATGTATGTGACAGCACATAACAGCTCAGGAAGGAGAGTCATTCTTTCTTAATGGTGAGCTGTACTTTTAAAACGAGTTTATATTGTTTTGTATGTACTATAGTTCAATAAAAAATATTAGAATTAAAATTATTAAAATTGTGACTAAAAATGAGTAAGAAATCTAAGAAGATGGCTCTGTAAGTAGAGGGCTTACCATGCAATCTTGACCACTAGAGTTTGGTCTCCTAGAGCTCATGCAATAAGAAAACAAGCTAGATAGAGTAGGCACATCTCTGATCTAACACTGAGAAGGCTGAGACAGACAGATCCCTGAAGCCAGTGGGCAGCCATTCAAGCCAATTTGTTGGCTCTGGGTTTAGTGAGAGATTCTGTTTAAAAAGTTGGGCCTGGTCTACAGAGCGAGTCCCAGGACAGCCAGAGCTACAGGGAGACCCCGTCTCAAAAAGACCCCCCCCCAAAAAAAAGTAAGTTGGAGTGTAACACTTGATATCAACCTCAGGTTTCCAATTATACATGCACACACATTAACATGTGTATGTGTACACATGCATCCAACACATACATATAGCACACAAATGCTTACACACAAAAATGCACACACACACAAACACAAAGAAAATCAAAGAAATAAAATTGAATTAGAGGAGGAGAAAAGATCCCCAGAGAATATGTATTGAATTTAAATACTATATAGTGATAGGCAATTCACTTTTTCTTATCTCTCGCTCCTGTTACAGTGCAGAGCTCCCAGACATCTCATCCTTAACTTGTTCCTCTTGGTATATGTCTCATAATCTTATCAAGTAATGAACTTTCTTAATCACAGGACTCTGTACTTTGTCTTTAGTTTTTAATGTTTAATCAATTTCATTAAATCAATTTCCATACATTCAAGTTACTTTCTCACTCAATGGACGTTCCTAGAACCTTGCAGTTCAATACAAAGCAGAAGAGCATTAAAATGATGCATTTCTCTAGCGTAATCATGGGATAATTAGTCTTCACGAAGTTAGTTTTTTATTACTTTCAAGTGTTTGTAAGTGACCTTTGTTAATGATAAAATTCTCTTTTATTTCTAAGTTGGTTATAATTTTCGTAATGGACTACTATTAGTTATCGTCAAATACTTGGTGTGTATATATTGAAAAGATGATCTGGCCATCCCTTCTGTTTTCCTAAGTGTAGAGTTATATTACTTTTTTATGAGGAAAGATCTCACTTAGTAGCCTAGACTGGCCTGGAATGCTTTATCCTACTATCTCAACCTGTGAGTGCTGGGATTATAGACTAAGTACTCTCATACCAGGTTTACAATATTGTTATTTTATTAATTATCATGTATACTCTACAGATAGTTTAAAATACATAAGAAGATACATATAGGTTATACAAAAATGAGATGCTGTTTTATATAAAAGATTTGAGCATCTTTAGAATTTAACTTCAAGGACTAATTTGTAGACAACAGAAATAATGTTTGAAAACAACCAAACAATGATTTTATTATCTTTGTTTTTTTTCTTTATTATGATCTTTTTGTTGAATTTAATACACTATAACTAGATGCTATTTAGATACCTCCCCTATTTCTATCTCCCCCTATTGCCCCTGCTCAATTTAATACACTGCAGATATAGATATAGATAGATATAGATATAGATATAGATATAGATATAGATATAGATATAGATATAGATATAGATATAGATATAGATATAGATAGATGGCTAGAAATCCAGTTTGTGTCTCCAAATATATTGCAGTGTGGGTCCATACACTGGAGCTGGGTTAACCTAGCAAGTAACCTATGCTTGAAAAAGACTGTCCCTGTCCCTCCCAGCAGCCATGAGTTGTCATAATTCCTGTATGTGGGGTTGGAGTTTCTTGCCCAACTCCAGTTGTCTGTGCTCAGATTTTGGCTAGTTTGAGCTTGCATGGGACTTGTGCATGGTGTCACCATTGCTGTGATTTCATATGAGTAACTGACCAGCTGTCTGGGAACTTTGCTTCCTTGTGGTCTTCCGCCACCTTTGACTCTTACAGTGTTTTTGCTCCCTCTTCCACAGTGATCCCGGAGCCTTGGGGGTGCAGCAGCTTGATAACACATTTCCTACTCAGGAATCAGCATCCTTCAGCCTCTGCTTCGTTACATGTTGACCAGTTGTGGATTTCTGGGTTAATCACCATCTGCTGCATAAAGATATTTCTCTAGTGCGAGTTGAGTGATCATTAATCTATGGGTGTGGCAATACACCATTAAGTGTCATTTTAATATAACTATTTAGTAGAAAACTAGTGTTAGGTTTTCTTCTTTGTCCTATGACCTGTTTAGCCTCAGGTTCCTAATTCTGGTAGCAATGTCAAGTATGGGCTCCATCCTAGGAAGTGGACCTTAAATCAAGTCGCAAAGTCTTATGTTACTCATATAACAATTTGTGCCACTATTGTGCTAGAGGGTATATCTTGGCAGGCCAGGTATTATTGTAGTTCAAGGATTCACATCTGGGTAAGGACTGTGATTGTATTTTCCTCCTGATAGCTTGTCTAAGGTCTTCCTCTACTGTCAACCCTACCTTCGAGATATGGGGCTCTGAAGTCAGCATGAGTTTAATTCCTACTTATTCATTCTACAGTTCATGTATGTAGTGGTTTATGCAATAGGGCCTTACCATCCAATTATGGTGGGAAAGCAAGATCAGTAGGAATGACCAGTATATTCTGTTTGTCTATGTGATCCCTAGTCAATAGCTTCTAGAGACAGAGTCCACTCCTGGTATTGCCCCCCCTCCTGCCTTTGGCCCATGATGTCTATAATGGTCAATGTCCTCCTTTTATAGGATAACTTCTTTTAATCTATTTTTAGAATGTATATACTTTAATAAGTTTTATAGTGGTAGGTTTTCATATGACTTTTTTTCTAAAAGCCTTTAGTGTAACTTATCTTTTATTAGTTTCTTTACCTCTGAATTTTCAGGTTGAAACATGCATATATAATATTTGAAAGCTAGCATTCAGCTATGAGAGAATATACTATGTTTGTCTTTCTGAGTCTGGAGTAACTCATTCAAGATGGATTTTTCTAGTTCTATCCATTTACATGTGAATTTCATCATTTTTAAGAGCTGAAAATTATGTCATTGTGTATATGTATCACACCGTCATTGTACATTCATCCGTAGATGGACGGTTAAGTTGTTACCAATTTTGGCTATTATAAAAAGGACAGCAATAAACATGGATGAATAGTAGGTTATAGAGTCTTTTTGGTAGATACCCAGGAATGGTATAACTGGATCATATGGAAGATCAGTTTCAAGGTTTTTGAGGAATCTCCACAGTGATTTCCATAGTGGTTGCACCAGGTTGCAGCCCTCACCAGCATTGCATGTGAGGTCATTCTCATCACCATTTATCATTGTTTGTTTCTGGATCTCTGCTGTTCTGAGAGGGGTGAGATGAATTCTAAGTGGTTTTGGTCTGCATATCTCTTACAACTAATAATGTTCAATATTTTTTAAGTGTTGTTCAATCTTTTGTGCAGAAAAGGACCAAGTTTGACCAAATCCAACACATTGCAAATTCATAGATAATGTAGGCATACAAAGGACATATCTCATTATAATAAAGGCAGTACACCACCAGACCACAGCCAACATCATATAATTTAGACAAAAAGCTGAATTTCTCTTAAACTGAGAAACAAGTCAAGGTTGGCCTCTTTCTCCATTTTTGCTCAATATACTCTCTGAAGTCTTAGCTAGAGCTGTAAGACAAATGAAGAAGATACACATTGGAAAGGAAAAGGTCAACATATCTTTATTTAACACAGAGAAGAAAGAAATTGATTAAGATAACAGAAGATGGAAAGATACCCATGCTTATGGACTGGTAGGATTAATATTGTGAAAATGGCCATCCTACCAAAAGCAATCTATAAGCTCAATGCAATACCATTAAAATTCCAACACAGTTCCTCACAGAAACTAAGAAAAAAATCTCAAATTTCATATGGAAGTGCATTAACTTTTCAATATGAAAGGAAATTTAAATTTCCAGTCAACAGTTACTTTGCTTTCTAATCATTTGTGAATAGGATTTGCTAGTATGTGTTAATATTTTGACCTATTATTTATATTCAAATAACAACAGAAAATAGGTCCTGTTTCTCTGAAGCTTTTCTTCCACCTATCTTTCTTTCTTCTTTCCTCCCTCCCTTTCTTCTTTCATTCCTTCCTTCCTCTCATTCTTTTTCCTCAAGAAAGATAGGCTAGCCAGGCATGGTGGTGTATGCCTTTAATCCTAGCACTTAGGAGGCAGAGGCAGGTGGATCTTTATGAGTTCAAAGCCAGCCTCGTCTACAGAGTGAGCTCCAGGCTAGCTGGGGCTTAAAGGGAGACCCTGTCTCAAAAATATAAAAAACAAAAAGAAAGAAAGATAGGCTATGGAAATTTGGCAAGCCACTGACTGACTGCTTACCTGTATTTTGAAGCAATTGTGTTATTTTTGTGTGTGGCTGAGAATCATTGCCAATTTATGCTCTTGGTATGTTCTTTAACAAATCTGCTTGAAGAGGACCAGGTCAGCGGAGGGCTAGATAAGAGAAAAGACTTTGAGAAAAAATGTATGGAAGCCTGGTATTTTAAAATTTTCTAAAAATGTCTCTCTCTACATATATTTATAATATTAGTGTATAATTATATATGAGTTTAATTGGAATTCCTACACCAGAGATTGTGCTCATTCCAGAAACCATACATTGCTAAATAAAAAGCTCAGTGTTAAGTGTAGGACACTTCCCTTAAAGTTGTTGCTTAAGGGTTCACTGAGAGCAAAAAAACAAGACAGTCTATTGCCATTGTTTTAGTTGTCTACCATAACATTATAAAAGATTATAATACTAAAAGCAGCATGCACATATTTTGGTTACAGGACTCAGAGACATCAAGTTGGCACCGACTGGGAAGATTCCCTCATTCTACTAAATTTTGTAATACTGGAAGATGTTGTGGAGGCGCCAGAGCAGAAAAATCATCAACAGAAGTACCCAGCTGTGACTATTGCCAGCTACAATAACATCTAGACTGCCAAGATATGCCCATTGCTACAAGTGTAGTCTGAAAGTCATGGGGAGTATCCAACAACTTTCTGATTGGATTTATAGCCTGTTCCACAGGGGAAAATACATCCTTAATACTGTAAGTAGGCCAAAGATCAATATCTGCAGTGCTCATAGTTACCAGGGATGAACTTACTACTATTATTTTGCTAAGTGGACATAGTATCAATTTCCCCTTTAAGTTCATCTGTGTATAGCAATAGAGTAGTACAGGTCTCAGACCTCATCAGAGAAGTTTCTTTGTGCTGCACAAACCAGTTAATGAAGAGTTCATAGCTATTTAAAGTGCAGAAAATAAGTGTCTATGGAATTTTCAGCCACAAATGAGACATCTGTATTACATATCCCCCCCCCCCCCACACACACACAAGGCTCAGGAACAACAATGGAAGAGGGGAAAATATTGTAGGAGCCACAGGAAAGGAAAGATTTTGAAAAACTATACAGGACAATATAGGATTGTTGGACTCAAGAACTCACAAGAGCTGACGTTGTCAGCATAAAACCTGTGCAAATCAAGCCAGTCAACATTCCAGCATGGACAAGGGAGAGGCTTGTGAACCACCACCATAGCTGAGGAGTTACTGACAGCTGCATGACAAAGTTGCTGAGGGAGGGAGAGTCAGTTTCCACTCATGGTGTGATCCCTGGGAAGCCAACCACGCTCTGGGAGATAGCTGCACAGTCATGTAGGCAGCATAAACTAGACTTGGAGGACTCTAAAACTTGGATGGGCAATGGCAGTGGATCTAGGATGAGTTATGAGAAGAAGTGGGGGTGAATATGATCAAAATACATTGCACGAATGTATGAAATTCTCAGAGTTAATAAAAATACTACATTAAAATCTGCCTGGGAGCTGGCTTGATGGTGTCTGACTTTAATTCCATTACTTGGGGTAAAGAGTTAGGTGGATTTCTGTGTGACTGAAGCCAGTATTTGATCTACACAGTCAGTTCCAAGCCAGTTGAGTGTATAGGGAAACCCTGTCTCAGAAGAAAAAAAAAATTAAAAAGTAAATCTGAAAAGCTTAGATATCATGAATAAAAGATTGGCAATTCAGGAAATAAGGTAATATAAATTTTCTCATATATCTAAATATTTACCAATATATTTCATAAAAAATTATGGATTAAGCATTTACTATTTACCGAGCATTGTTTTTCAAATCTAGGGGATAAGGATATTAGTCAGACAACACACACTCTAGTCATGGTATTATGAATCATTTTAAATAAATAACAATGGTTTATACACAATATTGCTGTATGATAATACCACGTTTAGAAAATCCAAATTAACTAAAGTTGCTGAGTTAGGAGGAAAAAATGTTCTGCACCCATTTATCATTTCTGCCTTCCTGCTTTGGGTAGAGAATTTTGCAAAAGAGTTTTCAGGTTACGAATGCTCTGATTTCACAGAGTGCAGTAGGGGAAATAATTGCTTCACTGATGATAATTGAAAAGATAAAACACTTAAGAGTTTCAAGGTGAGGAGTTGTACTTTTGATAGTATGTGTGTGTGTGTGTGTGTGTGTGTGTGTGTGTGCATTAAACCTTGGGAATTTTTTAAGGAGGGAGGATTTTATCAGTAATGGAAACTTTATACATTAAAGGGGATCTTCTATTCTTGTGGGAGGAAAACCCCTTGGATAAAGGAGAAAATCATGAAAAGGAGTCACTTCTGACAATCAGCCTTGTCAGAGAGCTTATAATCTAATTGCTGAACTGTAATGCAGCCAAAGGACCACAAATAAACCTCCATTTTTATGGAGTTAAATTAAACAATTAAACTACATTGCCTGTTCTTTATATATTATTGTAATCCAAAGGTAATTTTATCAAAAGATTAATTACGCATTCTTAATTATAAGAGTTTCAAAAACCTCATTTTACTTTGAATATGTGTTAATCTCAACAAATGCTTGAAGTTGTTGATTTTGAGATTATATAAAAATTCTTAAGTGAGGTAAGACAGAACAAACAAAAACCAAATGAATTATTGTGTCCCTCATTTGTGGATCCTAGCACCAAATCCTTATATGAAAGTCAAGCTGGGTAATTTTTTAGTAAAAACAATACCACATCCTCTGATATTACTAAGGACATAGCTTGAAGTTCATTTCTCTAAGAACTCAAAATTATGAGAAAGAATAAATCTCTTCTTTAAACTAAATAAAAAAAAAAAAGAAGAACCCAATACTTCAGGTGACAAACTGCCTTAACTATAATTTTTTACTTTTGCTCTAAAGGTAACCTATGAACATTTTTGGTTTATTGTTTTGTTTGTTATTGGTGTTAATTATTAGCCACAATTTTCTTTGCATTCAGAATGTAAACAACCAAAAATATATATGCTGTGTTTTGTTTCGAAATAAATAAATGAATAATTGTAAAAATAAGATTAACTGTCAGGGGCTGGAGAAATAGCTCAGAGGTTAAGAGCATGGGCTGCTCTTGCAGAAGTCCTAAATTCGGTTCCCAGCACCCACATGGTGGCTCACAGCCATCTGTAATTCCAATTCCAGGGGATCCAATGCCCTCTTCTGACCTCTGCGTTGTATGACATGGATGCACTTACACATATGGAGGCAATACACTCCTACACATAAAAATAAATAAATAAAATATTTCAAAAAGATTAAGAAGTTAACTAAATGTATTTTTCAATTTAAATATTTTACTAAAGTATCATTGCTACAAATTTTTCATCTGAATTACTTAATTATTTTAAAATAAATTTACTGTTCATAAGAAAGTGATTAATACAGGGTACTATATTAATAGATAAAAGTTTGTATTCTAAATAGGGCAAAGACTTGATATTTTTCCCTTTCAAAAGGTGGTGTATATGTAGAAAAGCAAAAGGTCAGCCATGGTGGCACACTCCTTTAGTCCTAGCACTCATGAGGCAGAGGCAGGCGGATCTTTGTGAGTTCAAGACTAACCTGGTCTACAGAGTGAATTCCAGGACAGCAGGGGGTACGGGGAGACCCTGTCTCAAAAATACCAAAAAATAATAAAATTAAAGAAAATCAAAAGAACAGAAACATGGAATTATTTAAATAAGCATCTACTACATATGCAAGCCTGTATTCCTGGCCTCGCAGCAAGTGCTTGACATTCCTTTTGGTTTTTCTTTCATTATTTTGCTTTCTGATTGGAACAGAGAGTGAAATATTATGTCATGCTGGAGGCAATTATTCCCAGCCATGTGCCAAGGAATATTAGTAATAACGATAACAAATATTTGAAGAGTACTCTAAAGTTTACCCAGTGCTTTTTACATGTGTTATTTCTTTGGTTTTCTAATTAACCTATAAGGAATGACCTACAGAAAAGATTTGCCAACTAATCGCCCACTCAATGTTCTTGTAATCTTATGAAATTAACATAAAAAGACTATTTCTGACCAAGCCAAAGAATCTCCATGATCAATTAATTAAAGGGAAAAGCTGTAGGAGAATGAACCCACTGAAATTTAATACATAAAACAGGTTAGATCTTTGCAAGTCCCATTTGATATAGCACTTGCGAAAGCCATAAATGGTAATCTATTTCTGAATGATTAGGGTGACTCTAAGTGTGCTTGAGAAAAGATTAAGCTCAGTGGATTTCTTTCACCATTCAAGAAAAAAAATATATTCTAAGGGCAAAAAAAGCTGAATTTTAGACCTGACTATGTATTAAGGCAAGGCAAATAAGAAATTTATGATAATTAACAAAACAGAAAAATGGAAAGTAACAATATGTCATATTTTGTCTTTAAAATAGGATGTACTGATCTTTATATGCATATAGCTTAATACAAATCACAACAAAATACAGCAAAAGGAAATATGAGTATGGAATTTAAAAGGACAGAAATGGCTGACTACATGTAAACATGTGTACAGTACTACCAATGACTAAATCCACAAGAGTAAATCACTAATATGGAGCTCTCGGGGAAAAATCCTAATGTTAACATTATTTTACTTTTTACTTAGTCCATTTTTCATAGCAAGAAATATTAAAAAAACTTAAAATGTTTACTTAGAGACATCGTTAATTTAAAAGTGATATAAAATAGTGTAAATATTTGGAAACTTAGGACAAGCTAGTGATAGGTGAACATAGCTGTTATGTAAAATTTTTTAAATAATATATTTTATGTATATTATATGTAGTAATCTTAAATTTGCAGTATCTCATGGCTTCATACACATGTGTATATGTTTGTGTATGTATGTGTATATATAGAGATATTCTTTAATAATTAAAAAATATTTTATGTGTATGAGTGTATTACCTACATGTATGGAAGTGTACCCATGTCATGCAATGCCTTCAAAAGAGAGACGAGGTGTCAGATCCCCTAGAACTGGAGTTATGATTGGTTGTTACCTGCTCCTTTGTTGCTGAGATTCAAATCTGGGTATTCAGCAAGAGCAGTCAGTGCTCTTAACCTCTGAACCATCTCTCCAGCCCAGAGAGAGAGAAAATTTGTGTTAAGATTAGAGTCATTCCTTTAGACAATGCAGGTGTACTCTATGAATATGCTTCTTTAATACATTTAATACATTTTGGACAGATTCTGTACCTATGTGCTAATTTTTCTATTATTTTTGTTTCAAGAATAAGTACTTTTTATTAGAATTCTCATTAATGTAGCTCTTGAAACCTTGTATACATTAATAAAAATTGATACAATTGAATGAAAGATCCCACAAACTAACAACTAACCTTTCTAAACAAGACAAATCCTTAAATCTAAAGGGAGATTTTTCTCATTCTTTATGTTAATATGAGCATAGGGAAGGCAGAAGACATTCTAAACAGCCTTTTCTTTGGGAAATTGGCAAGGTAAACAGAAGAATAAATTAGAGCACTTAATTTATACATTTGCAGCTGCATCTTGAATGCTAGGTGACAGGTATTGCATTTATATCAGTTGATAAATCCCAGCTCCTCTCTCTCTCTCTCTCTCTCTCTCTCTCTCTCTCTCTCTCTCACACACACACACACACACACACACACAAACACAGAGAGGAGAGAGATTTACTTATTTTCTGTTAAATGGAATTTTTATAGGTTTTTATACTTTAGAGCAAAGGTGTTTAAATTCTTCTTGTCATTTTGTTAGCTTCAAAGACTGTTAGAGAACTATATTTATTTTGTGCCAAGATGTAATGACAAAATGCTGCTACAATTCAAATGGCATGTTTTAAATATAATTCCACAAATAATATGAGTCTCTTATAAAAAAGTGTTTCTCTTGGCTTACATAGCAAATGCACTTATTTGAATCCTTTTCTAAAACAGAATTCTGAGTTACACTGATTTTTTAGAACTGAAGCACAGTTTGTGAGTTTCCCATTTGTTTGGCTTCTATTTCTAATTACACCTTTTCTCACCTTACAGATTGGTCAGTACTGATGTTCTGGCCTTTATAGTGCAGCAACAAGGATGTGCTGAGGATCAAACATCCTGTTGGAAATGTTAACTAAGTTTTTTTCTATCTTCAGAAACTTTCAGCACACAATTTCGTGAATCTTTGTTTATAACAAAATTTGAAGGAGCTACAAGACAGAAGAGAAGAAATTGTCACGGGAGACTGCCAAAGAGCTCATGATTCAGCCTCTCAGGGGGAGCTATCCAAATCTCTCCACATCTACTACTGTGCTTTGGGACCATCTGTGGCCTGTCGTACTGGTCAAGAGCCAGACTTTCCTGCTGGCTACAAAGGATACAGATCTTTGGAGACTGCCTGAAAGTACCTAACTTGGCCTCTGGGGGCAAGTTTCCCAAACTGCACTGTGTCCATTGCCCAGTTTGGATACCATCAGCAGTCCGTCCCACTGTTTCAGGGCTTAGGCTTCCCTGCTGACTAATAGGGACCAGCAAGTCTATCTCCTATCTACTCTTCTTAGACCTTGGCACTATCCATCTGCAGCTTTTGAATTTCATAAATAGCAAGGGTAGCTTAACCATCCTAGACAGTCCCTGAGTGGCCTGACTAGAACCATATGGTCTCTCCATGCTATAAAATCCAAAGGGAGAATCTGAAGCCTAGACCAACCAGCTATTCATATGCAATCAGAAATGAGTAATACATGCAGACTCAGACTTCAACTCAACGAAGGAAGGCTTGAGTTTCATACCAGAATCACAAGCAACAAATGAAATTGACATGCCAAAACTGCAAAGAAAAATAATTATATGAAAACCAAAATAATATGTTCCCACCAAACACCATCAGTCCAATAGAAGAGTTCTATAAAGAAAACTTCCTAGAGATAACTCAGGACAAGCAACATAAAAGAACAAACATAAATATAATCAAAGAATCCTAGAGGCAGGCAGATCTCTGTGAGCCTCATCAATAGAGTGAATGAAATGGAAAGCAGAATTCCAAGATGATAAATTTGAAGACTCAGATCACTCAAACAAATACCATGAAAAATTAAGAAAAGAGAAGCAGGAATTGAATATGAGGAAATCTAGGACACCATGAAAAACACAAACTTCATATTCAATCAGAAAGCAACCAAGGTAAATCAGTAATACACACATGAAGAGGACTCCCGGGTAAAATGTATTCTTCAATAGGATTTATAGAAGAAAATTTCCTTGAAATTAAGGAAAGACATATGATCCAAGTACAAGAATCAGGTAGAACACAAAATAGACTGTACAATGAAAGAAACTTCCCATGACATATTATAGTAAAAACACTAAATGTATAAAACAAAGAGAAATACTGAAAGCTGCAAGAAAAAACCAAGGCACACATAAAGAAAAACCCATTAGAATTAGAGCTGACATCACTGCAAACTATGAAAGCCAGAAGAGTCTGGGACAAAGCATTCCCAGTTTTAAATGACCAAAAATGACAACCCAGAATACTTTATCCAGAAAACTGTCTATTGTAATTGAAGGGGAAAGAAAAATTTTCCATGACATTAACAAGCTGAAAGAATTCCTATTCACCAAACAAGCTTTTCAGGGAATACAAAGGACTGAAGAAAGGCATGGCTATACCCAAGAGGCAACAGAAAGACACTAAATGAATGTCTAATTGTGGAAATACAAAACTATACCAAGAATGAAAGCAGAAATTAAAATGATTGTAATTAATACTCATCTTTCAATAAAAGCTTTAAATTTCAGTGGCCTGTAGCCCATAGTCAAAAGACATATTCTAGTTAAATGAATTAAGGAAAAACAAATCCATTTCTGTTGTCTACAAGAAACCCATCTCACATTCAAGGATAGACACTACCTTACAGTGAAAGGACAGAAAAAATATTCCATGCCATGGTCTTATGAAGCAAACAGCAGTTGCAGTTCGAATACCTGCCAAACTAGACTTCTCTATATTTTGGCCAGATGAAGAAGTTTGTAATAGTCTCCATTTGGTGCAAAAAGAATCTTCTTTGATGAATGGTGAATGCATTTGTCTGTAAATATAGAGATACATATTTAGAATATAATAGGTGACATTGTCAGTTTTTCTCTGGAGTCTATAGCCTCACCAACTAGATTTACTTGGCTGTTTATTATATACCACCGTGTATAGATTTCCTCCTCCTCAGCTGGCCTTAAATTCCATCAAATAGCTGTTAATCACCACCAAGATAAAAGTGGCACTATGGCACCAATACAGATAATTTGCTGGGACAGCCAGGCATTGTTGTGACTCATGGGTTTTCTTTAAAAGTTGGGTCAGAGACGCGAATATGGGAAAGAGACTTCTAGTGCAGAGTAGACTAGACAGTGTGGTTGGCGTATAGAAGAAGGGGAAGGGTAAAAGCTGTCAGTAAGCATTATGTACATGTGTGAAATTGCCAAAAGAAAACAAAAAAGCAGCAGTTTAAAATTTGCACCATGAAACCAGAAAATTGAACCAAAGCATAGTTTTTAATTTACTATTCAAAATGGTAAAATATCAATATTGATGTTATAAGGCAAACAATAGGTACATGCATGCCTACAGATACTAAAGCACAATAAATGTTACAAGTTATCAATTTTCTACATATCTCAGAATACAGTTCAGTGATATTCTAAAATTTCCTTTTCATTTCTGCCATATATCTCTATATCTATCTATCTATCTATCTATCTATCTATCTATCTATCATCTATCATCTATCTATCATCTATCTATCTATCTATCTATCTATCTATCTATCTATCTATCTATCATCAATCATCTATCTATCATCTTTTAAAAAGGGTCTCCCTGTAGCCCCAGCTGGCCAGGTGTCATTATGTAGACCAGGCTGGCCTTGAACTCACAAGGCATGTCTGACCATGCCCAGGACTTGTTTCTGGTATATTTTAATTTTAGTAAAATCCTTTTTGTAATGTAACTTTTTTACTTGATTCACAGTTCTACGGCTACAGATATTTACAGTTTATTTATTTATTTTTTTAATTTAATTTTTATTGATGGTTTGTGCATTTTGTACATCATTTTCCAATTCAGATCAGGCATATTTCCCTTTTCCTTCCCCCCCACCCCCACCCCATCCCAGATCATGTATTCTGCCATAACTGTCCTGCATCTTTCAGGTTTTTTTTTTTTTTCATTTTTTAGCTATAAGTGATAGTCCATGAGTATAAGCATCCTTCGTGCAAAACCAATCTACAGACTGTTGTGCCCAAACCCCCACAGTCCCACCATTCAGTGGGGGGGGGGTGACAGGTTGTTTGTTCAATCAAGTTGATCAAATGAGTGTCCAGACTACATCGCTGTAGTTTCACCGTTCACCCCAATCGCAGTCTTTACATTACAGTTTAAGCTTACAATACCAATTATCATGGTTTCATCCTCTAAATGAGAATTAGAAACACTAACTTAATTTTATACAGCAAATCATATGCTATATTAGCAGTTATAAAAGGACATGAGAAATTGGAGGATTTAATTTTCACAAATATATTAGTCTTGCCTTATTCATATAACACATTCATAATCATTTCCTTATGCTTTCAAATATTAAAATTATGTTTTAAACAAAAGTAATCCTGATGATTCAGCATATAGCATTTGGAATATGTCAAAGCACCTAATGATATTGTATTGATCATCCTATCATTTATTACTGGGTAAATAACACACTGAATTTCCTTGGGAAAAAAGTCACTGGAGAAAACAAATCATGAAAAAAAATCAACCTTAAACAATGTTTTAAAATGCCAAACTAAACAAATATATATCACTTTTATATAAAAATAATTTTCAACTGGGCATGGTGGTATATCCCATGAATCCCAGCTCAGGAGACAGAGGCAGGTGAATTTCTCTCAAGATCGAGGCCAGCCTGGTCTATCTAGTGAGTTCTAGGCTAGCTGGGCCAACCAGGAGAACCTGTCTCAAGAAGCTTGAAAAAAAAAATTCAGGATCAATACCCTACATTTTTCTGGTGGCTTCATAGCAAGCACTAGATATCAATATAAATTATTATAAAATGTGGATAATTTTGAGATCAGACTGTGCTGATCATTTGAACAAAATCAAGAACTTTGTTCACTGCTGCAGAATGTCTCCTTTAAATCTCTTTTAAATGTGCAAGATCTAGGAGAGAAATAAACCATATATTTTGGGGGGAGAAAATATTTCAATTGAAATTTTAAAGAAATTATTGATATATTCCATACACTGGAAATTTTTATAGGTATGACTAGTTAAAAAAAAATAGATGAAAATGTCCAGTTTCTAATTCAGAACAATATAAATAATGTAGGAAATAGTATATAAGGCATTAAAACAATCTGCCACAGGCATTATAAAACATTGTGAACAGACAGTACCTTGTACAAATGTTACCTCAAAGACCAGAGGCTAGGAATTAGGGAAAGATATATGAGTATTTAATTCTAATATATATATATATATATATATATATATTAGAATTTATATATATATATATTATATATATATATAAAACCAAAGTAAACATATGCTTTTACATGATCAAAGAAGGTAAATTCATAAGAAGTCAATTTCTTAAAATATAGTCCAAATAATCAAGTTACCATTTTGGGGAAATTTACATATGCTCTCAATAAATAAGAATATACACAAAGATCATTCTATGCAATATTAATTTTAGATGAAATATTGTATAGGTGTAATATTTTAATGTACCTGTATTTTGGGGTATAATTCATCAGTCTGGGATAGACATCATGTTGGTTCTCAAAATTTGATTTTTTATGATATTCAGATTTAAAACAATCTTTGGTAAGGCCAGATGAAAACAGAAAAGAAATCAAAATCTGATCAGGACTAAATCCTCTCTACTACAAAGGTTAACGACTGATATTATGACAAAGCATTACAGAAAAGTCCTTCAACCTGTGTAAAAGAGACTCGTGTATTGACTTATTAATCAGACCATTTACAATTTAAGGAGGCTTAGTGTTTTATTGATTCAGAGGCTGAATTATATTTCTCTTCTTCTCTTTCACCCTGACAGCCTTAGTCCTTGCAGAAGCAAGACACCTGAAGGTATCATCAATATCTACCTCTCTGACCTCGCATCAGGAAAACTACTTTCAAAAGTTTATTCAAATGAATGGTTACTTTTTTCCATCAAGAACACATTTAAGATTCTACAATTCTTGGGCAAAAATCTGACTGTATGTCAAAACACTGTAATCCTAAACAAGTTTTTTTTTTTTTTTTCCATCCTAAACTATTTCTTCCTGTTATGGTAATGCTGAGAATGCGTGCCTATCTTAGCAGAAATTAAGTGCATTTCCCACAGTACTATGAAAATACATAATGACTTATTTCCTGGCAAAACAATGATTTAGCTAGGTCCTGCATCACTTCTCTCCAAAGCAGTTTTGATTCATTTAATGCATGAATACATGATCATATGATGTCAACGTCCATCATATTCAACCACTATTCCAAAGAGTCTATTTTCCATCTGTCTCATATTTGGCCTTAGCATGTTTTTTCCTCTCTACCATTCCTCAGCCAAATAGTGCTTTGCCAGTTTTGCCTTCACATATGTAAACACTAATCTATACATTTTTCTTTGCTTTGTTCTTCCTTTCCTTTCCTTCTTCCCATGATCTTCAACGTTCCTTCCCCCTGCCCTGCAATTATTCACCTCCTCCTTTTTCTTTCCTTTTCGTATTGATTTTTCTTCTCTTCTTCCTCTTCTTTTTCTGCTTGCCTTCCACTAACCAATCTCCCTATTCTTTTTCAGTATTCTTTTGAAGACACGCTGACTTTTATCATCCTTAACATTATTAATCTTGTCAAAATCACTATGAATTCCATGTTGCTAATTTACATCTCTTATATCAGGAGAATTTAACAGTATTCATTATGCCCTATTTTAAAATATATATTTCTTTTTATTTTATGTGTGAGTTTTGACTGTATTTATAAACACGTCATGTGTATTGAGGGCCTCTGGAGTTCAGAAGAAGGCATACGATCTCCTGGAATCACAGTGAGGGACAATTGTTGAACCACCATGTTGGGTCTGAGAATTGAAACTAGGACATGTGCAAGGACTGCCAGTGCTCTAACCCACTGAGCCATCTCTCCAGTCCCTCATTATGCATTCTAAACAGACATGATTATTGAGCTCTGGACACTGAGCTCTTTTTGCTCTCTTACTCCATGGATTGTGGTTCAAGTTTAGCAGCTGTAGTATCCAGGACATAAACATTGACATTATTAAACAGTCATTAAGTCCTTCAATGATTCCATTTATTATTCATGGGTTTAAACAACATTTACTTTAAAATTTTCAAATCAAAAATTCTATTTGTCATAGGGCACACAATTATTTTAAACACTTCTCAATGAAAAAAAAAGTGCTACTATCCAGTAGGTCATGCCTTGCACATATCATAAAATGAATTCTAATTAGAAAGTTACTAAATTTGGGCTGGAGAGATGGCCTAGTGGTTAAGAGCTCTTGAAGAGGACCCGGGTTCAATCCCCAGCACCCACATGGTGGCTGAGAACCATCTGTAACTCCAATTCCAGGAGAACTCCAGTTCCAGGGGAATCCGACACCCTCTTCTGACCTCCGTGGCACTGCAGGACACTGGTGCACAAACCTACACGCAGACAGTACATTCATACACATAAATAAATAAATAAAAATTAAAAATTAAAAAAAGAAAGTTACTAAATTTTAAAACATACATTTTAGATGTGATGAAATATACACATAAAATTCCAATTTATACTCTGAAAAATTTCCAATTATCTGCTTTCATGTTTTATATCTGATTACTTAATAATTACATCTTGGATATTTTCACCTCTAAATGAAATTTGCAATTGGAAGAAAATAATTTAACAATCTGTATTCCACTATAAACCTAGAGAAACGGAAAAGAAATAGATGTTTGACCTACCAAAATTAAACTAAAATGAGGTAAACAATTTAAATAGATACATAATAACAAGCAAAATAAAAGTCATAATTAAAAATCCCTCATCTAGGCCAGGCGTGGTGGCGCACGCCTTTAATCCTAGCACTTGGGAGGCAGAGGCAGGCGGATCTTTGTGAGTTCAAGGCAAGCCTGGTCTACAGAGTGAGTTCCAGGACAGCTGGGGCTACAGGGAGACCCTGTCTCGAAAAGACCAAAAAATAAATAAATAAATAAATAAATAAATAAATAAATAAATAAATAAATAATAAAAATCCCTCATCTAAATAATATCCAGGTCCAGATGAACACAGTACAGAATTTTACAACGCCTTCAAAGAAGAACTAATACCAATACTCCTCAAGTTATTTTGTGAACTAGAAAAGGAAGAGAAACTCCTATTTCTTTTTATGAAGCCAGCATTATTTTAATTCCAAATGACTTTCATTTTTAATTTTTTTATTTATATTGTATGTGTATGAATGTACTGTCTGCATGTAGATTTGTGCACCCGTGTCGTGCAATGTTGAGGAGGATCAAACCCGGGTCCTCTGCAAGAGTGGTTGGCGCTCTTAACTCTTATTAATTATTTGTAAACTTCAAGCAATATATTTTAATCATATTTCCCCTTTCCCCAACTCTTACCAGATCCACCCCATCTCCATTCTCACTCAATTTTGTCTTTTTAAAATTCTCAGCATAAAGCCAGGCATGGTGGTGCATGCCTTTAATCCCAGCACTCTGAAGGCAGAGGCAGGAGGATCTTTGTGAGTTCAAGGCCAGCCTGTCTCGAAAAGACCGAAAAAAAATTCTCACCATAGATTCTAATATATGTATGCAAAATATGTTGGGGGCATGGAACTTGCCCTAGACTGTGGTTAACCTACCCAGCTTCCTACCCTTAAAGAAGACTGGATTTTTTCTCTCCCGGAACCTATCAAAAGGCAACAGTTCCTCAGCTAGACATCGGAGTTTATGTCCACTTCCCTCTTCCAAGATGAAATTTTTGTCCGGCTTGAACTTTATCAGGTCTTGTCCATGGTAACACAATTGTTGTAATTCCATGTCTAAAACTGCCCTGCTTTCTATGAAACCCTATTTCCTTTTAGTCATTCATCACTTCTGCTTCTGACAGTCTTTTCGACCCTTCTGAGAAGATCCCTGGGCTGAAGTCTTCGGTGTCTTATTCTCTGCATGTCGCTGATTGTGGGTCATTGTGTATAGTGCCCCCTACTGTAAGAAGCAGCAGTCCTGATTCATGTTGAGACATGTACTAATCAAAGGATATAACAATAAGCCATTAGGAGTCACTTTAATACTATGTTCATTTACTCAAATATTTGTAGTAGGTGCTCCCCTATGGTCTATGACCTGTATCACCACAGGTTCTTGGCCCTGATAATGCTGCCAGAAATGGTGTCTATCTCACAGACTGGGCCTTAAATCCAACCAAAGGGTGATTGGTTACTCTCCTAAAATAGATGCCACTATTGCACTCGTGACATATCTTGGTAGGCCATTCTTTATTGTCACCTTGCTTGGTTCACAGTTGGATAAGGTTGACTATAACTTTTCTACTTCAGTAGCATGCGTACCAACTTCCAGAAGTATGAAAGCTAGCCAGTGGGATGAAGCTCCCAGTTCAGTACCCACTTGATTTCTTCATGATTTATGACTAAAGTATGTGTTGTCTTCAGCAACAGGGTCTTACCATCATGCTTTTAATGTAAGCATTTGTAGCTATCAACTTGCTTTGTAGAACTGCTTTCAAAGTATCCTATAGCCATTGGGACATTACATTCTCATTTTCCTTCTTGAATTCTTCCATTATCTATTTATAGCATCATCATGCCTGGCTCTATGGAAGATAGTTTTAAACTCAACCTGCTAGTCTTTGTTGTTTGATTGAGAACTGAAACTATTAATATGCAAAATTGTATTGGAACAGGTATACTAATTTCAGTTATTTTGTTTATTTGTACTGCTTGGTGTTTTCTTATTCTTCCTTTGCTTAATTGTCCTAAAATGATTTAGTCTGTCCTATGGCTTCATGGATGTGCTTACCTTTATATCTTATTTATTTCTTTCTTTATTTATTTTTATGTGTATGAATGTACTGTGTGCATGTAGGTTTGTGCACCCATGTCACACAATGCCATGCTGGGGATCGAACCCGGGTCCTCTGCAAGAGCGGTCGGCGCTCTTAACCACTAGGCTATCTCTCCAGCCCCTTACCTTTATATCTTTTGACACTTCAGATTTAGCACTTTTGGTATTTGTATGTTTGTTCAATTATATTTTCATATCCTGTTCTGACTTATTTCATTCAATCTTTTTTCTTATGATTTTTTTTATTTTAATTCAAGATTTTATTCATGTTCTCTTGGATTTGTTTGAAGAATCTTGTAATCAGTCTTTTGATTCCTTGGCAGGAATATCACATAATTCGTTCTCATTGGATGTGATTCCTTCAGAATTAGTAATTTGTGAAGGATTTATGTTATCTTGATTTATCTTTTGTCTTTTTCTTTATTTTTTCTAGGTATCATTCATCCATTTTAATGAGATCTTGGTCAAACAGTAATACTATAGAACAGATCAAGGGAGGTCATATTCAGAGGGTTGAAGATTGGGGAGACTTTTGGTGTCCCAACTACCTTATCTGTCACTATTTACCTGATCTTTTCAGAGTTAGGCATGGGTGTAACACCTGAATTTGATAGGGTCTAACTTAGGAGACATTATTTGTCTTTGACCTCATATTGCTCATCTGTGAGGATCCATTTCTGCATCCACAGTCTAAATATCTGGCATGTATCATTCCCTGTACTGGAAATATTATTAAGCATTATGTGGACATGGACTTCCTTGGGTAAGCAGCAAACATAAACTTGTGGTGAATGCAATGCCAGATATTTATATCCTAAGGTTGTCATGTAGGGTTAGGTCTAGGGCAGGAGACTGAACAGGGTCACCAAACTTCAGTTATGCAAATAGTTTACTTAGGGTCGTGACACATTTCCCATCTTGAGAGACTAATGAGATACTTTGGATGTTCTTTGGATCCTGAGCCATAGGCAAACTGAGATTTAAAATCTCTCTTAAAGTAAAAATATCTCCCTCGATATAACCAAAGGAGACTTGGCTCTTGGGGAGTCTGCATTTTTTTTTCCTTTCTAACCTTAATTCTAGCTATTAATGATGTGTTTATTTGGTATGTGGTTTTTGCTTTTACATAAGGAGGTCATGGACTATGTCGGTTTTCTTCATTAGGTGTGAGTAACTACTAAATATATATCTACTGAGTAAATTGGTAAATGATTAGTGATCAGACTTATATATACTATGTGGTTAAAATAATCACAGTGTTCTTCAGACTGTGAAATGTCTCAGGTGGAGGTTTAGAAGTCATTGAATCAACCTCACTTTTTATTTTTCATTTTGGATGAAATAGTGACTTAGATAAAAATGGATCCCAGAAACACAGCAAAGAGGTCACTGACTGATGTGAGGGAAATTAGCTGATACCTTCCTTGCTAGAAAAGGCTGGCATTTTGGATGGGGACTCAAGAAAATGTGGGTAAGTTGTGATGCCACAGAGTGACTGCAGGGTAAAGGTGTTTGATCATTATTATAGCACCAGCATTAGGATTGCCTGTGCTCTATGTTGAATCCCATATTCCATTACTTTAGAACATTTTTCTACTTTTCCTTAAACAGAAGTTAAGATTATTAACCATTCATATCAATATATTGAGTGCTTGCCATGTGACCATCAGGGTGCCAAGTACTTTAACCCCAGAGTCTCATTTTATTTTTTCAACAGTCAAATAAGACAAAGGTCAATACACTTAACACCTAAGTAAACTTTTAATATTAAAAAGTAAATGTGTAAATAAAGCCAACCATTATAAATCTTTTAAAATTGACAGCTAAGGGCTCATGAGATGATTCAGTGAGGCAGGAACCTGACAAGGTTGCCCCTTATCACCACTCCTCTTCAACATAGTACTTGAAATGCTTGCCAGGTCAATAAGACAAGAGAAGGAAATTAAAGGAGAACTAATTGGAAAAGAAGAAGTTAAGCTATCCCTTTTTGCAGATGATATGATAGTTTACCTAAAGGATGCTAAAATCTCCACAGAAAACTTCTAGAAATGATTAAGAGTTTCAGTAAAGTGTCGGGATACAAAATTAACCTGGAAAAAAACAGTAGCTTTTCTTTACAACAACAATAAAGAAGTGGAGGACTATAAGAAGACCTTCTCACTCACAATAGCCTCAAAAATAATAAAATACTGGGAAACAAACCTAACCAAAAATACCAAAGATCTCTAAAACAAAAATGTTAAACTGCTGAAGAAGGAGATTGAAAATGACATCAAAAGATGGAACGATCTCCCATGCTCATGGATTGGAAAAATTAATATAATACAGTAACCCAAAACAGCATGGGTGAACTTGATGAAATCTGTGCCTTGATTCCACCCCATAGGTATGTATAAAACAACTGCTTTTTTGAGACTCATGGGTCAAAAATAAAAACCTTAAATAAAAAAGGGGGATATAGATAGATATGAAAACTTTTTGACAAAAAACCTTGCAACCCAAATCTTAAAACTAACTATGGGAAAGGATTTGTATGTTCCAACAGGCCAGAGTATCACCAACTTAATGGCTGAGAAAGAAAATGCAGCTTTGCAGTAAGTAGGATGTACCAGAAAGTGCCAGCAGAAGGATTGACTCCTCTGGGCATTGAAGGGAAGAAATGCCTCAGATTGCTGCAGACATCAGACCCCTCTGTGGATCCTACTAGTAACAACTATTTTTAATGATTCCTAATGAAGCTTACCTTCTAGGTGCTACAAAGGTTTTAATACAAGAGACTTTCTTAACTCCCCCCCCATAGAATAAGGAGAAATATGATGATGATGAGGTCGTTCTCCAGCTGTAGATTGGAGCCAGCTGTTATAGAGGTATTCTCTTGTAAAATCAGTAAAACTGCCTTCTTTAATTGACTAATGGACATAGAAACTTTGAAAAGGATTATTCTCTATTCAGAACCAAATATAATGCTAAAGTCTCCTTAAGCTATGCACTTAAACAAAATATATTAATACAGGAGCTCTGACATCAACAATGGATTATTCTACCAAGGAGATGTTGGCCAGGGGATCCAAGCCCCCACAAATGGTACAGGCTCCTTGCCTCCAAACTGGGATATCTGCAGGAAGAGAGGCGATAAGGCCCTGTTGTTGAAGACCTGATATAAACATGGGAAAGATGTATGGAGACCGCACTTGCAAGTATACAGATGGTCTCTGGAATGCCAGAGAGTGTTACCAAAGGCCACTAAACCAATAAAGCAAATGTAGGTCTCCTTGAGTCAAGCAAGACTCCTCCGTCAGCACCAGCTACACCTCATCTGCGTGGAAACACTGTGCAGCAGTGGCAGCCATATGTCTGTATATCCCAAATCTAATTGGCTATTAGCTCTCTCCTTGGAGGAATAACCCATGGCTGATGCCACAAGCTTACATCCTCTAATGGTTAGGAGATGTTATAAACCACACGAAGACCCTGCCATACTTAACAGAAGAAAATGTAATTCATAAATTAACATACCATCCAAACATCTGTGTCTATACCAAAGTAACCTACCATAACAATTAGTACTATTTAAATACCTATATATCTAATTGCGTGTGCTTCATTAGTAGGATTGAAAGGCTATATACTGTTTAAATACCTATATACCTAATTGCATGTGCTTCATTAGTAGGAGCAAAAGGTTATGCCTGGACAAGCTGGCAGCCCATGAAAGAAAACAGCCAGAATTGACTAGAGACCAAGACAACAGCTCCAGAGAAAGTAGACTGTTTTGCTTCTCATCCACCTGTGCCCCTTTTCTAAGCCTAGGGAACAATCTGCGGAAGAGGGGGCGTGGTAGAATGTAAGGGCTGCGATTGGGGTTAATGGTGAAACTACAATAATATATACTGGACACTCATTTGATCAACTTGATTGAACATACAAGCCCCCCCTGCTGGATGGTGGGACCCATGAGCTGTGTGGGTTTGGGCACAAATGCTTGCAAATTGGTTTTACATGAAGGATGCTTGTACTCACAAATTATCACTTATTGTTAAAAAAAATGAAAAAAAACTGAGAGAAAGATGCAGGAAAGTTATAGCAAAATGCAAGATCCGGGTAGGGGTGGGTTGGGGGGAAGGGAAGGGGATATATGCCTGAACTGAATTGGAAAATGATGTATGAAACACACAAAGCAACAACAATAATAATAATAATAATAATAATAATAAAATGTCCATTTTACCCAAATTGATATACGGATTCAATGCAATCCCAATCAAAATCCCCATGATCTTTTTCACAGACTTGGAAAAAAAAATACTTAAATTCATATGGAAAAACAAAAGACCCTGAATAGCTAAAGCAACCCTTAGTGAAAAATGCAATATAGGGGGGATTGTTCTACCAGATTTCAAGCTATATTACAGGGCCATAGTCATAAAGACAGTCTGGTACTGGCACAAAAACAGACCCGTTGACCAGTGGAACAAAATTGAAGATCCAAACTTGAACTCATCCAATTTCAGCCACCTCAATTTGACAAAGGGGCTAACAAACCTCAATGGAGGAAGGATAGCATCTCCAGCAAATGGTGCTGGCAAAACTGGATCACCATTTGTAGAAGAACAAAATTAAACCCCTACCTCTCACCCTGTACAAAAATAAACTCCACGTGGATCAAAAATCTCAACATGAAACCCAAAACCCTGAAGGAGATAGAAGGAAAAGTTGGCAACAACGTACAAGATATAGGCATAGAAAAAGACTTTCTAAATCAGACAGGAGCTGCACAGGAAATAAGGTCAACAGTGGACAAATGGGACCCCATCAAACTCAAAAGCTTCTGTACAGCAAAAGAAACAATCAAGGAAGTGAAGAGAAAAACCCACAGAGTGGGAGGAAATCTTCACCAATGATTCATCTGACAGAGTATTAGCATCAAGAATATATAGACTACTCAAAAAACAAAGAAGTAGGAAAAAAATGACCTACTCAAAAGATGGAGTAAAGAGCTGAACACAAGCTTCACCAGCGAGAAAGTAAAGATGGTTGAGAAACATGTTAAAAAGTGTTCAACATCACTAATAATTAAAGAAATGCAAATTAAATCAATTCTCAGATATCTCACTCCCATAGAACTGACTAAGATCCAGGACACAAAGGACACCAAATGCTGGAGAGGTTGTGGGGAAAGGGGAACACTCATCCACTGCTGGTGGGAATGTAAACTTGTACAACCATTATGGAAAGCAGTGTGGAGAACCCTTAAAATACTCAAAATGTGTCTACCACCTGATCCAGTCATACCACTCCTGGGTATATACCCACAAGATTCATCCTACTGCAAAGATACATGCACATCCATGTTTACTGCAACTCACTTCACAATAATGAAGAGCTGGAACCAACCCAAATGACCCTCAACTCATGTCTGGATAACACAAACGTGGTATATCTACACAATGGAGTTCTATGCAGTGGTAAAGAAGGATGACATCATGAAATTGTGCAAGCAAATGGATGGAACTCAAAGCCATTAAGCTAAGTGAAGTAACACAGTCCCAGAAAAACAAGCACTGAATGGTCTCCCTCATTTGTGGATGCTAACACCAAATCCCCAGATGAAAGGCAAACTGAACAACATCATTGTTTATATTTCTATTTATCTGAATGCAACTATGTTGTTATAATGTAAATCTCTTAATGGCCCCTAGAATCAATCCACCACTTATTTTCAGACTTGGTAATTACTGTATATGAGTGGAAAGCATGTATTCATATTTTAGAGTAATATAAAAGTAAAGGAGGAAAATGTGAATTCCTACACATTAAAAAAAGACTGAGAGAAAGATGCAGGACAGTTATTGCAGAATGCATGATCTGGGGTGGGGTGGGGGGAAAGGAAAGGGGAATATGTCTAAACTGAACTGAGAAATGATGTCTGAAATACACAAACATCAATAAAAGCATTATATAAAAAATGAAAGGACAAGACATAACTTGGAAACAGAAGGCTTTTGTATAAGTTAAAATCAGCAGCTGTGGTGGTACAGGCTTCTAATCCCGGCACTCAGATGGCAGAGGCAGGGATGTCCTTGTGAGATTGTGAGATAGAGGCTAGTCTGGTCTACATAGCAACATAATAATTTCTAGGCCACCTAAAGTTACGGGGAGACCCTGTCTAAAATAACTAAAAATAAAATAATAAAGTGAGTAACAAAAAAAAAATCATTCTTGAAAGAGCAGGAAAATTTCAGTGTCACCTACATAGACATTAAGCTGAATAAATGCTACATTTCATACCTGCATTGGAAGGTCTTCCTATTAAATATACTCTGCTTGGCAGCTTGTTGACAACAATTGAGGTAGGTCCTTGATCTATGTTCATCTGTACTTACTAAATCTGAACCAAGTTTAACAGAAGTACCAAAACAGGAATATTCTATAAATTAACAAAAATATTCTCTACCTCTTATCTAGTGTGATTAGTATATGTCAGCATTAATGGCATAATCATAATATTGGCCCTAAAATGTCACAAAGGGCAAAGATTGAGATATCACCTTATTCAATCACTAATATTTAGATTGTCTTTGTGCATATGCTGTGTGTTTTCTATTACGAAGCTTATTTCTAGTAAATTTGTCATTATTGTGCAAAATTTGCGACAAGAATCTAATGGTGGTCTCAGTTTAGAAGAGAAAATTGATAAATGCTGAGTTATTGTCATCACTTATATTTGAATAATGTTTAATATTTTATGAGGCATCTTTCTCTTGTCATATCACCTATATGTCCCTTAAAGAAGAAGCATAATCTTTTTTTTTTATTGAGGAAACAGAAGCTTATAATTACATCTCAGTGAAATTTCTCAGGTATTTAAAGGTCTCTATGATTGTTATCTTTTTCAATTATTACAATTGTATGAATAGGCTTCATAGCTTTGTGTGCTACTCTAATGACTGCAAATTGACCTCACCATTTATAAAACAAATTGTCTGGGATTATTTTGAGTCAAAAACATTATGCTACTAATAACTCTGAGTATTGTCTTTCGGATTCTTATTACACTATTTGACAACAAGGAACAAAGTAAAATGAATACAAAGAAGTCTAAAAACCAACATATCGAAACAACTGCAATTTTCAGGAGCTGATAGATAATACAACTATTCGTAACATAAAATCAACTTTTAGCATCTTAAAAGAACATGTCTAGAGCAGTCTGAGAGAAGAAAGGGAAGCACTGATCTATCCTTCTGTATCTGCCTCCTATCTAATTTGGGCACTTGGGTTGTGTGTTCAAGAGATAACAGGGGCATCAGTCATCACCTTCATTCAGATTGATTCTTTGGTGGTTTGAGATTGGTCCTCCAGCCCTAGCAAATATTACCTTTCTACATCAGTTTTCTCCTTGAAATTCTTCTGGCCACTGCAAATGTGTGAAAGAGACAAATGATTCAAAGTTCTTCACATCCAGTTCTAACAAGTGTGTCAGTCAGTTAAGACTGAGGTTTGGACATGCACAGTGAATAACAGCATCTATAAACTCAGTTCCTGGCTATCTGATACTCTTCTTCTGACCTCCATGGGCATGGTGCATATATGGTAAACACATGCACATGGAACATTCATACACATAATAAATATTAATTAATTAAAAACCGGGAATGACAGATGAAAGGAAACATATAATACTCATCTTTCCGAAACCAGTTTATTTCGTTTAATATTATCTCAATTTCATCAATTTTCCTGAAAACAATACCAATTCGTTCTTCTGCTGTATGCAAATACCACATTTTCTCCATCCATTCACTCGTTCTTGAACAACTAGTTTGGTTATATAACTTAGCTTTTGTGAATAGTGTTATAACACTGATGAACACTGATGTGTAAGTATCTCTGTGATATTTTCACTTAGAGTCCTTCATGTAAATACCCAAGAGTGGTATAGCTGGGTCCTATGGTAGATCTAATTTTACTGTTTTGAATAACCTCCACATTGATTTTTTTCATAAAGGGTGGAGTAGTTTACATTTCTTCCTCCAGTGTATAAATATTCTCTTTCATCCAATCATTGAGAGTAGTTGTCTGCTTTCTTTTTTTTAATTGTATAGCATTTTTATTATCTTGAATATTATTAGTAATTGAGATATCATTCCTAGTACATAGAAGGAGGTAAGTAGGTGAAATGCAGTCATTTGTCATTTTATTATGACTGATATTCTGACTATGTTAAGATCGACTGTTATTGAAATTTTAATTTTTTATTAGCATACAATGTTTTATGTTTCATTGACAATTATTTTTATTGAGTCTCCTCTTCCTTCCTTGTTCCCTTCCTTTTTCTCCAGTAGCTTGAAGCCATGTCTATTATTGTAATATGCAATATCTTTTAGTCATTTCCCAAGTCTTCAATAACTTCTAATGAATAAAATTACTTTTTAGGGTGAAAGAAATGTGTATGTGTGTGTGTGTGTGTGTGTGTGTGTGTGTGTGTGTGTGTATGTGTGCCTGTGCTGTGAATTGTACTCAAAAGTAAAGGGGCAGGCTTTAAAAGGTCCCAGAGGGATTTTTACCAGGCTCTGTCATATTTCAAAAATACTTGGTGACAATTTTGGATTGCAAATAGGTAAAAATATAGTCAAGTCAATATCTATATCTCAAATGGAGATATCTCAGACCCAAGCAATACATGGCTTACAATGAATGATAAATATTTCTGATATTGAAAATATCAATGATGCTATAAAAACCATTTTTTTTTATTTTACATTCTTGGGATGAAGTAGAAAGGGTTGGGAACTATCTGATTAAAGGCATGATCTAGCCAAGGCATCTGCATTTCAGCATTCAACAAGTTCATAACTGTTTATAACATTACCTGATCTAAATCCCTTGGGTTTAGTAAGATCACAGATTGGATTTGTTTTAGATAAGGAATATTCTTCAGATTTCTCCTTCGAATGAATCTTAGCCTATAAATAGATACAAAGATAAGCAGTCATATTTCACCAAAACAGATCAGAACTCAGTGTTTTCTCTTGCTAATATAGTCTAAGTCTATATATATATATATATATATATATAGAGAGAGAGAGAGAGAGAGAGAGAGAGAGAGAGAAAGACTTGGATGGAGAGAGAGAGACTTGGATAGAGATGTTTTCTCAGGCCTCTCAATATTCATGAATATTTTTGACATGTTTTTCAATAAAAATTATGAAAAGCTAAAATAGCTTTTCTAACCTATGCTTCCTAGGTTTTCACATAATCCTTTCCTTAGGAAAGAGAGTTACAAGTGGTAAGCAAAGAAAACTGCAGTGTAAGTGCTAATATTGGAAACACTGACTATAGACAGAGCTGCTTCGGATCATTTAGAATCACTCACTGCATATTGTCTGCTTTCTTTTTTTCCTAACCATTAGACTCAGGGATGCTAAAAATAGCAGTTACAGCATTTTCCAGGAGGAAAATTGGATAAGTCTTCTGTAAATAATTCATTTCAAATTAACTAGCAGCAACATCCTTGACATGAGCAATCCTTCCTGGTTATGATTTCCAGAGACACAAAATATGTTTTGAAAATGATATCCCCACTCTGCACTGCCACTACAGAACATTCTGTCCCAGTGATTGGTACACTGTTTACAATAGAAAATGTGGAGTTACCTAGTTTTCAGTATGTTCTTATTTGTGTTTGCCACCTTCATTAATATTACAGAATATTTTAAAATGTTCTCTAGAGATAGAAACATCTACCAATTTCCAAATTTACTGCATAGTTTATCTGTGCATTTTAAAAATATGTGCTTATTTTTATATTATGTGTATGAGTGTTTTCGCTATGTTTTCATGTGTATCACGTTTGTGTCTGGTGCCTTCGGAGATCTAGGAACTTGCCTCTAGAACTGGAGTTACAGGAAGTTATGCGCTACACTATGTGGGTGTTGGCAACAAGCCTGGATCTTGTGCAGGAGCAACTGGTTCTCTTAACCCCTGAACCATCTCTCCAGCCCCCAAGTACTTTTTTATACACTGCAGTCAACACAAGAATAGTAGATATAACTAAATATGTGTCTCAAACTCAACACATTTGGGGATTTAGAGATGATCAGGTTTTGTTGTTGTTGTCCCTTTAAATTTTATATTACTTCAAAATATGCATATATACACTCCACACATGCACCGAAATGACAATGTCTGAAAATAAAGTATAAGTTAATTCCAAAGCAAGTTTGGGATTCACATTTTAACACTAAAATTGCATGCAAGTAAAAGAAATAAACTTTACATTCCTAAATTGCATAGCAAGTCGATGTATGTTTTAATGTACTTTTAAGGAAGAGATTTCTTCTTTGTCATAAATATTAGAATTTGGAAAATAGAGACATAAAGTTCAGGCTATTTCTATAGTAGCATCACTCAATGTGGTCTTTTTTTACTTAAAAAATTACCCACCTTGACTTATTATGTATAAGGATTTGGTGCTAGGATCCACAAATGAGGGATACTGTATATCATTTGTTTTTCTGAGACTGTGTTACTTCACTTAGCATAATGGCTTCTAGTCCCATCCATTTACCTGCAAATTTCATGATGTTGTTTTTCTTTACTGCTGCCTAGAACTCCATGGTGTAGATGTACCACATTTTGATTATCCACTCTTCAGTCGCGGGACACTTGGGTTGCTTCCAGCTTTTCATTATTGTGAAAAGAATGACAATAAACATAGATGTGCTTGTATCTCTGCAAGAGGAAGAGTCTTGTGGGTATACACCCAGGAGTGTGTATACCCACAAGATCAAGTGATAGGTTCCTTTTGAGTCTTTTAAGACTTCTCCACACTGCTTTCCATAGGGGTTGCACGAGTTTGCAATCCCACCAGCAGTGAATGAGTCTTCCTGTTACCCCACAACTTCTCCAGCATTTGGTGGTATCATTTGTTTTCTTGATCATAGCCAGTCTTACTAGGGTAAAATGAAATCTTAAAGTCGTTTTAATTTGCATTTTGTTAATTACTAGTGATGCTGAACACTTTTTAAGATGTTTCTCACCCACCTTAACTTCTTAATTTGAGAAGTCTCTGTTCACCTCTTTACTCCATCTTCTGATTGGGTCATTTGTTTTCTTGATCCTTTCTTTTTTGAGTAATTTGTATACTCTGGATGTTAAACCTCTATCAGATGTGTCACTGGTGAAGGTTTCCTCCAACTCTGTGTTCTTTTCCCCACTCCTCTGATTGTTTCTTTCACTGTATAGAAACTTTTAGTTTAATGAGCTCCATGTCAATTGTTGATCTTATTTCCTACACAAATGCTGTCCAATTTAAAAAGTCTTTACCTACCTGTATATCATGTAGGTTACTGCCAATGTTTCTTCTATCATTTTTCAGAGTTTCAGGTTTCACATCGAGGTCGCTGATCCATTTGGTGTTGATTTTTGTACAGGGTGGAAGTTAGGGGTTTAGTTTTATTCTTCTCCAAATGGTGATCCAGTTTTGCCAGCATCATTTGCTAAAAATAGTATCTTTCTTTCATTGAGTTTTCTTGATCCTTTTGTCAAATAGGAGGTGGCTGAAGTTGCATGTACTCAAGTTTGAATCTTCAATTTTGTTCCATTAATCTCTTGTTGTGTTTTTGTCCCAATCCCATACCATGCTGTTTTTATAACTATAGCCCTGCCTTGTAATATAGTTTGAAGTCTGGTATCATAATCTTACTGTCATTACTCTTTTTCCTCAGGGTTGCTTTGGCAATCCAGGGTCTTTTGTTTTTCCACATGAACTTTAGAATTTTTTTTTCTAGATCTGTGAAGAAACTGATAGAGATCTTAATTGGGATTGCATTGAATCTGTATATTACTTTGGGTAGGATGGTTGTTTTACTACATTAATTTCTTCCAATCCATGAGAATGGAAGTTACTTCCAGCTTCTGGTATCTTCTTCAATCTCCTATTTCAAGGATTCAAAGTTTTTCATTGTAGAGGTCTTTAGTGTCCTCAGTCAAGTTACCTAAGGGATCCCAAAATTACACAAGAAAACTCTTAGAAACCATTAACAGATTCAGGAAAGTAGCAGGTTACAAAATCAGTAGCTTTTCTTTGTGCCAAAAATAAGCAATTGGAGAAGGAATACAAGGAGACATTCCCATTCACGGTAGCCTCAAAAAAACTCAGATGATCAGTTTTTAATTTTTTAGGATTCTAAAGTTTACATTTGATACCAAATTCACACACAAACACCAGGAGGCTAAATTGTCTCTAACTGTTCCTTTCTCAATATCTGCAAACCTTATCTTTGTACTCCATGCCTGCATTAAGATAATCAATCAAGACAGGCATGGTTGCATGCACCATTAATCCCAGGACTCCAGAGGCACCTCTGTGAGTTCAACGTCAGCTTGGTCTATGTAACAAATACCATGTCTATAATGGATATATAATAAAACCCTGTCTAAAAAGTCATAGAGAAGAAAAAAAATTATAAATCATTTGCAATTCTGGTTATTCCTAGTTGCAAATTTCTTTAGCAAAGTAATATAGGAATTAAAAAATTTAAATGTATGTTTTATAAAAGTCCATTCATGGTCTGGAGAGATTACTCCATGGTTAAGAGCACTTCTGACTCTTGCAGAGATCTTAGCTTTAGTACCATGCACCCACATAAGTTGACACAGAACGACCTGTAATTCTAGTCCAGGATGTCTGATGGCCTTTTCTCACCATCGTAAGCACTGTACGAGCATGATATATGCACAGAAAAGAAGGCACAGATTCACATAAATTATAAAAATGTTTAGTCATTAGAAATACAGAATTGTATTATGTATAGGGCATTCTATATCAAGATGAAGACCCAGAACAAGAGCCACCTTATTTTTGACAAAGTGCCCAAAACACGCACTGGAGATAAGATAGTATCTTACACAAATGGTGCTGACAAAACAGGATCTCCAAATAAGGAAGAATGAAATTAGACCATATCTCTAACCCTGCACAAAAAAGAGCTCCAAATGGATCATAGACCTCAATGTGAAAACTGAAATGTTAAAACCACTAAAAGATAACATAAACAGTACCCTACAAGACTGCTCTTTTCACATAGGTTTAGGAAAGGACTTTCTAAATTGGATTTCAGTTGCTCTGGAATTGGGGTCAACATTTGATAAATAAGACTTTATTAAACTAAAAATCTTCTGTACAATAAAAAAAGGCAAAATAAAAACCAAAACAAACAAACAAAAAAAAAAACACTGAAAAGGAAGCCTGCAGAGTGGAAGAAAATCTTCACCAGTCTTATATCTAATTGATGATTAGTATCTAAAATATTCACATAACTCAAAAAGCAAAGAACCAAGAAAATGAATGACCCACCCAATTAAAAAAATAGGCTATAGATCTGAAAAGAGAGTTCTCAAAAGAAGAAATAAAAATGTCCAAGGAATATATTTAAAAGTGTATGATGTCTTCCGTAATTTAGAAAATACAAATCAAAACTATTTTAAGATTTTATCATACTACACTCAGAATGGCTAAGATCATAAGGACAAATGAGAACAAATGCTAGAAAGTGTGTGGGGAGGGGAGGGTGTGGGAAGGGAAGGTGTGGGGAGGGGAGGGTGTGGGGAGGGGAGGGTGTGGGAAGGGAAGGTGTGGGGAGGGGAGGGTGTGGGGAGGGGAGGGTGTGGGGAGGGGAGGGTGTGGGGAGGGGAGGGTGTGGGGAGGGGAGGGGTGGGAAGGGAGGGTGTGGGGAGGGGAGAGTGTGGGGAGGGGAGGGTGTGGGAAGGGAAGGTGTGGGAAGGGAGGGTGTGGGGAGGGGAGGGTGTGGGAAGGAAAATGCTCATTCACTGCTGGTGAAATACCAACCTGGTACAACCACTATGGAAATCAGTGTGGACACCTATGAAAACAACTAAAAAAATACATCTACCATATGCTCTGGTTATATTAATCCTTGACATGTGCACAAAGGACTCAACATCCTACTGTAGAGATATTTATACATTGATGTTTGTTACTGCTCTTTTCACAGTAGCTGAGAAATGGAAACAGCATAAATGTCTCTCAACCAATGAAAATGTGGTACATTTACACAATGGACTTTTACTGAGTGTAAAGAAAAATGAAAACATGACATTTTTCAGGTATGTGGATGGAACCAGAAACTTTTATTTATTTTTTATGTGTATGAATGTACTGTCTGCATGTAGGTTTGTGCACCCGTGTTGTGCAATGCAGCGGAGGTCAGAAGAGGGTGTCGGATTCCCCTGGGACTAGAGTTAAAGATGGTTCTCAGCTGCCATGTGGGTGCTGAGGATCTAACCCAGGTCCTCTGCAAGAGCAGACGGTGCTCTTAACCACTAGGCCATCTCTCCATCCCCAACTATAAACTTTTAAGCTCTTATACTGTGAAGTAACAAATACTGAGAAAAACAAGCAGCATATGGTCTTTCTCATTTGTGGATTTAAGATCCAAATCCTCACATGTGAGTGTACGTCTTGATGTAACTGTGGAAGTCTGGAGAATGGATCCATGTAGATAAAGGGCAAGAACTCAGAGGGGGGCATTGTAGGAGACAGGTATTATCAAGGGAGAAATGAAGAAGATGGGGATACACTATTGGGAGAGATGAGGGAGGGCTATAATAGAAAAAAGAAAATAGACAAATAACAGAGGAAAATAGTGTGAAGAAACCAGAGTAAATGTATAAGTTCAAAAGCCTTCTGCTACTTTCATATATGTCCATATGCATATGAATGGATGTGTATGGCTGAAGACAATATACAGTGCCTGCCAAGGAAAATCTCCCTTTGAGTTGTTGGTCAGGATAGTCCAAGAGTGTCCCAAAACAACACAGGCTATTTTCACAGCTCTTGATTGCTTCCCAGAACTTGAAGGTAAGACCCAATTACAGAAGAAAGGACATGCTCAGACACAGTTCCAGCAATGGAGCTGTAACTGACTTGGAAGCCTCCTTCATGAAGACTGGCCTTAATAATTTTAGAGGATACAATGCAAGCTACTAAGAGAGAAGAGTCAAGCAGTGCTCCATCCCAGCTTGTCATCATCACGTTTAGTAGGCAGTCTGTGCTTCTCTTAATGATGCGGTGTTAAGAAACTGTTTAAATACTGTTTACAATCTCTTTGATGCAGACTGTCTGTTTGGGCTTGGGTCAGTGAGACAATGAGAAAGGAACAACGCAATGTTCTCCAAAAGCGCCACTTTATAGTAGCAAATGAAACAACTAAGCACAGGTCAAGAAAAAAAACTGCAAAAACTACAGAACTAGTTTGATATTTTATGACTTTAGTACCAATTTCCCCTTCTTGTGAACCAGTTTTTTATATGTTCTCTTCCCTATAAATTGTGTACTCTACCCCTGCTTTCTTCCATTGTTGAACTCTATAAACTTGGAACTCATTCCTGCAGCTGAAGTATATAGTAATTTACTTAGTACACAATGAGAACTCCAATACATATTTGTTAAAAGAATAAAGAATTGCTGCAGGACACAAACCATTACCTCCTATTAGTTGGTGTGTCAGAATAGTAACCTCTGTGATGAAGGGATGTTTGGAAACCTCTTGATTTTAGTCACCATAACACACAAAATTAGCATTTGTAGGCTGTATATAACATTATCCAAAGCTCAATAAATTGACTTCGGATGCTGCTTTAAAAATGTAGAGTGCTGCTGGGAGTGGTGGCACATGCCTTTAGTTCTAGCACTTGGGAGGTAGAGGCAGGAGGATCTCTGAGTTCAAGGTCAGCCTGGTCTACATAGTAAATTCCAGGATAGCTGGAGCTACAGGGAGATCTTGTCTCAAAAAGACCAAAAAAAAAAATGTAGAATGGGGTTTGGAAATTATTCAGTGGGTAAGGGTGTTTGCCACCAAGCCTGACAATCTTAGTTTCATCCCCAATGCTCACAACTTGAAAGGGAAAGACTGATTCCTGTCTTTTGATATCCACATAGTACACATACACACACACACACACACACACACACACACACACACACACACACACACACACCCTCAGGAAAGAAATAAATTTACGTCTTTAAATTGTATGCTTAAAATCTTTTCAAAATCCTGAATTTTGTTGTAGGCAATAATTTAGAGAAAAACATTTTCTTCTCTTTGTGTTGGAAGTGTGGTTAAAGAAATGGTTTCCATTCTTTGTGAGAACAAAAGAGTTTACAATTATACTAAAGAGTACTTGGGGAAAAATAGATTCAGCAAAGAAATTTATCTATATATTTATGTATAAATTGACAGTAGTGACTAATTTCATCAAGAAATGGATTACTCTATGTGCTCTACCTAAGCTTACAGTGTCTATTTTAGCATTATGTATGTTTATTTCAGAACTGAAGAAACAGAAAGGCTTGAGGGTAGAATGCTTTTGTAAATAAACATTCGTGCTACATGGCTAAACAAAATTAGTTGAATCTTAATTTGTATTCTTTAATTTTCTGTAACTGGTCCTGACTATAAAGTGCAGAGGAATAATACAGTGTAGTCTTATGTGGTAAACCCCAAGGGCATTGCAAAAACAGAGCCTTGAATCAAATGCCTTCAGTGGAAAGAGAGTTCTGCTAGGGATTGTAATTGTTATTCAGTAAGTCCACCATATATTAAAAACACTGTCGTACAGCAGGGATTGAATGTGGCACTTGAGATAGGGAAGTGAGCAGAGTGGATAGAATCTGTCCTCATGGATCTTATGGTCCACTAGAGGTGAAGCCCACTGAGAAATTAATTACAAGTGTTTTTATAAACTTCAAGTATAACGTGCCATTTCTTCTTATGTAAAACAGAATGAGAGAAGAGTTTCCTAAGGAAATTGGGTTTAACTGAGACATGAAGTTTAAGAAGAAGTTTTAGGAAAGCTAAAAGAAGTAGAATTTTCAAATTCAATATTTCTGCCAAAGTAACGAAGACTTTTGCTAATTTTTATATATTTATTGTTAATATATACTGTTATGTGGGTGATATGTATTATATATTGTGAGAGTAGGTGAGTTGGTATTACATTGTGAGTGGGGTTGGTATAGTTATAATAAAAGCTGGGTATTTTTTTCAAAGAACATGAACTAATTTGGAATGTGTGATAGCTTAAACAAATTACCCATTTGTATTTCTCTTATAGTTGTTGCTACCTGATAACATGATAATAACATTGACAATGTTTGGAGAACTAACAAATAAGAAGATTCAACACTTAAGCAGAAAAGGTAACATTTATGTATTTAGACCAGCTTGCCTAAATTTATTTCAAATTAGTGGGTTATTTGCATTTATATTTCATAGGGTGACCTACACATTGTACAAGTAGTTCAGCCATGAATTCTTACAAACTCTTACTTGTCCTATGTTGAACAAATATTTGAACCCCATCCCTGATTCTGACAGGGAGTGGTTATATAGCCAAGACTATCCTTAAACTTATGGTCTTCCTTCCTCAGCCTTTGAAGTTCTGAGATTACAAAGCATGTGCCATCACATATAGTTTGAACTCTTGTCTAAACTGCAGAGAAAGTGCTGACCCAAGACACATGTGATAGATAATAGACACAAACAGGTTAATTGGCCTGGACCATCTTCATCTTTCTCCTTTTATTTCTTCCTTTATTCTTCCACCAATATAACTGGTGTCTACTGCTTAAATAATAAATATGCCACACAAGATGGTGGAAAGAATTTACAATCCATCATACTTATAATATGACAAGTAGATATTCTCAGTAAATAGAGATTATACCTTTAATTGCTATGATGAGAACACTAACCCAATTATCTCATCATTGTTTTATATTTTATTTGTTGAGAATTTAATATATTCATATAATATATTGGAGCAAAATTGGTCATTAGTTTTTAAATAGATGGAATATAAATATGTTTCAGAATCACTTTAAGAAGAACTGACATAATACCATTTATAAAGCAGTAAGACCCAATAGAGCTGAGCTTCTAAATCTTCTATTATTATTTGTTGAACATTTTGATAGGTGAAATTTAGAAGATTAATCATTTATAGTGATGGTGTGTGATGAAAAAATTCCATGCACCAATAATTTGTGCTTGTATGTGTCCTCTGCTAAAGAATTCAAAGGAAATTTGAAAATAAATTATTGTAAATATTCACAATACAAAACAAATAAAATTATGGGACAGAAATTAACACTCCCTTCCATAAAATATTTCTCAAGTGTGTCTGTTTACCCTCTTATGTATATATTGATGCTTATGATGCATTATCTTTTGAACAAAACACAATTATGGTTTATGAAACTATGTGTGCTGGAAAATAAAAAAAAAAAGCCTGCTGCTTCTAAGTTTGGTGAATGATGTTGTTCTGCTGAAAATAAATTGGGGAATTTAGAGTTTAATTGTAGAAACATGCATTTGCATATATTTAATTTTGCTTGTCAACCTCTCTCTTGTTACTGTCATAGAAAAACGCTCATTTAGATTTCACCAAATGACATTAATTTTCTGCATCATTACAAATGAACTCCAATATCCACTTCCAGCTACAATGTAACGTAATGAAACTGCAAGGCAGCTAACTGTGAGAATTCAAAACTACTAGAGAAATTGTACATTTCTAAAGGCTGAAGAGCTGGATGGAGCTACACAAGGACTAACTTTTCACAGCAGAAAGCAGTCTTTAGAAATGAATCCTTGACAGCCCAGTTTTCACCTGAGGAGCTTCCTGATTCTTGTTGATCTGGGTTAACTCTCCTGAGGATAACTGAAAGCAGTGAAGACGCGGCTAGGAAGTAAAGAAGTAGCAACTTCAACACGGAAGTCTGGGAACATGGACAGCTTTCTCCACCAATTTTTGTTGCATCCTGAGGCAGAATGAGAAATAAACTTTTTAAAGGACGAGTCAAATCTCCACAGCCCTTATGAAGCTTGTAATAATGATAGGAAAACAGCCAGCCATAAATGGTAAATTGGGGAATGGTAAATTGACCTGCAGCAGGAACAGGGTGCACATGGCCATTGTGTTCTTTTAACACTTTTCTCTTTGAATTTTGCACCAGAAAAGTATGCATTAGTATATAAAATTAATAGTTAATTGCACCTAATCTTAACAAAAGCATTTCCATTTAAATTGTGCATAAGCATTCATGTGTTCATTCTTATCAGTAATCTAAGACTCTCATTCAAAATTAAAATTAAAAACATGAGGTTGGAGAGGTGACTGTGGATAAGAGCACTTTCTTTTTTTAATTGATGTTTGATGTATTTCATACATCATTTTTCAATTCAGTTCAGGCATATTCCCCTTTCCCTTCCCCCCACCCCACCCCACCCTACCCCAGATCATGCATTCTGCATTAACAGTCCTGCATCTTTCAATCTTTCTTTTTTAATGCTTAGGGATTCACATTTTCCTCCATTAATTTTATATTACTCAAAAATATGGATACATGCTCTCCACCCATATACAGTAATTATAGAGTCTGAAAATAATTCTCTACAAGCATTAAGAACTGAGTTCAAAAGCTCAGCCACCATGTTATAAAGTGTGGTTCTTTGCAATTATAACCACAGTTCTTTGTGGGGAAGGGCAACAAGATCTGGCCCTTCTTGGCCATCAGCCTAGCTCCAAGTTCATTGACTTGATTATCATGTTGGCATGTGTTATCCAGTGCCAAGAGCAAATATTAAAAGGGAGAAAGGAATGAATGACATGGCTTAACTGAAGCTGAGGTTATCAGTAGGATTTAGCCTTCCAACAGGCACACAGTTCTGGCTGCCTATTTAGGTCTGTGTCTGTAAATGTCTGCATGATGGATGGCTCAGGAAAATTGAGAAATTATTTATCTTAATATCCAAAGACTGATAAACATTTTGGATCATCCAAAAATGAGTTTTCAGTTACCAGAGCAGAGAGTCCAATTTAGTATTTCATAACCACAATACATATTGTGCAAAAAAAATATCAAGGAATGAGAGACACCGGAAGCTATATTTTCTCTTGAAGGTTGTTGAAGAGATGCTGTACTGCATCATAACGTTTTAGAAAGATGGCTCCTAGCAATGATAATGTTGTTCTTAGTAAAGGAAATAGAATGGACAAGTACAGTTTAAAATTGCCACTGTTAAAAGAAAGCAAATAATATGAAACAGGGTACAAGAGAATTGAAAAAAAAATAATCACCTTGATGCTCTTTAGAAGTTCAGGAAGGGTTTGTTTCCTTTGCTAATTGAAGAATTAAAAGGGAGAAAAGAAGTCTTACTGGAAATCTTAGGAAGTCCCAGAAGACCCATCATTTACCTGGTCAATCAGTGACCCTCTTAGGGTTCGTAATCTCATTAATAAAACAATTTAAGAATGGTTACAAAAGGAAGCCCAGGGACAATTTATTAACAGTGGAAAAGGAAAACTCCAGGGAAAGCAAGCTGTAAATCTTGGAGAATAGAGAAGAGAAGGAAAAAAGCCATGCTGCTTGAGATGAGACTGTTTGGAGGTCAGCTCCTACAGGCAGGCAACCACAAGGCCAAAGGAGGAGCCTGAGACTGAGGAAGCCCAAAGCTCTAGTTAGGAGGTGAGAGTCTAATTCTGCTCTGCCCAGCATCTGGATGAAAAATACAGAAAAGGAGGAAAAGAAACAGTTACACCTTTCTGATAAAGCCAACCAGAACCAGCCAAACCATGTGGTTGGTGGCTTGGCTCAAAGACTGAACTAGGAGGTGAAAATTCTGGGAGGGAAGAGCAGGTAATCTTTTTTTTTAGAATATGAATACATATCTTCCACCCATATAGGGTTATTACAATGTGTGAATATAAGTGGAAGGTCAATTCTAGAGCCCATTAAGTGATTCTCATTATAATAGCACAGTTGCTTTCTGATACAATGAAATATAATAATAAAGTTGCTCAGTTTGCCTGCCAACTAGGGATTTGGTGTTAGCATCCAAAAATGAGGAAAGCCATTCACCTTTTTTTTTTCTGAGCTTGCGTTACTTCACTTAGCAAAATGGCTTTGAGTTCCATCCATTTACCTGCAAAGTTCATGATATCATCTTTCTTTACCACTGCATAGAACTCCATAGTATAGATGGACCACATTTTTGTTATCCAGTCATCAGTTGAGGGGCATTTGGGTTGGTTCCAGCTCTTCACTATTGTGAAGAGAGCTGCCATAAACATAGGTGCGCATGTCTTTTTGCAGTAGGATGCGTCTTGTGGTATATACCCAGGAGTGGTATGGCGGGGTCAGGTGGTAGACTCATTTTGAGCCTTTTAAGGGTTCTCCACACTGCTTTCCACAGTGGTTGTGCAAGTTTACACTCCCACCAGCAGTGGATGAGTGTTCCCCTTTCCCTACAACCTCTCCAGCATTTAGTAGTGCAAGTAATCTTTTTTTTTGGGGGGGGGCGTTCATCTTTTTGAGACAGGGTCTCTCCCTTTAGTCCCAGCTGGCCTGGAGCTCGCTATGTAGACCAGCAGGTAATCTTAACATGAAACTATCTTCCTGGAGGTGATCCACCAGATAGGTCCCTGACTTGCACCTTCAGATTAACCCTTACAGGAGGAGACAACGGCATATCTCCACCTAAATTCAGATTCTATTCTTTTTTCTTTTTTTTGTCTTTTTGAGACAGGGTCTCCCTGTAGTCTCAGCTGTCCTGGAACTCACTACGTAGACCAGGCTAGGATTGAACTTGCAGCAATTTGCCTGCCTCTACCTCCTGAGTGCAGGGATTAAACGCGTGGACCACTACACCTGGCTAGATTCCATTCTAACAAACTGACAAAGTATATTTGAAACTAACTTCATATTGTATTTAATATATACTTTTAAATATTTTAATAATGGTCAACGTAAAAAGTTTATTATTCTAATATAGGAAGACATTTTAATAATAATTTCTAATTAAGTAAGATCATTATCTTACTATCTAAAGGTTTTCATTGAAAATCAGGCAGGATATAAATACCTTCTCTACCTAATTGTAGTCATTTATTACACTCCTTCTATCTTCTTGATACAACGACTATTATTTTCCAAATGAAATATGTTAGGAAAATGTATAATGGCATGCATTATGTGATTTAACAAAATTTATTAACTAAAGATTACATAACAGAGGTTCAAGACAGGTGCTAATTGAGAATGAGTATATAGTTGTTTACTGACCTTGGTTCTATGAAATTTATATTTTGGTAAGGAAAGATTTGACACTTAATAAATAGATACACTATAATAGAAGGAGAACTGTGCAAAGGTTAAAACAAGATGGGCAGAGGATAAAATAGTGTGAATAGGTGATGGCCAAGAAGGTGAGGTGTCCTTATAGTCATGTTGGAGGAGCTGACTTTAGGACCAAGACTTGAAAGATATAAGTTATTAATACTGACCATAATTCCTAAGGAACTGATGTCCAAGTTATAAAATCCTTTTCTACACCTATATCTTGTAGGTTACTGTTAATCTCCTAAATAAAAGAAAAACAATAATATGTGTCTTGGTAAACTTGTAGAAAGAGTTATAATGAAAATCACAATAAATAAAAACAAAATTGATAAAAAGTAACTTTAAAAGTCAACAAAATCACAGAATAAATAAATATCTACACAGAAAGAATAAAAAGATATCAAAAGTAATATGGTACATCTGAAGCCCCAGATTATCAAAAATTATACTGAATGTAAACACACTAAACACATTAATGAATAGGCAGAAATTATAATAATGAACAAAATAAAGCTTCCCATGTACTTTTTACACTAGGAATACCTTAATTTGGAAATGCCTCTTTAAAGAGATTTTAAAACTCTCCAGAATGATTAAAAATGATGCAAAAGCTTGCAAATGGAAAAAGGCTCAGGTTACCAGATGATAAGTGGTGAAATATTGTACAATGTGTGTAGGAAAACAGGTTTTATACATGAATAATGAAAGGCTCAGACAAACAGGGTGTAGAGAAAGATTAATTACTTTTTTGACTCTCACCAGTGAAGCTTCCTCATGCAACAGTGGGTAATTAACCCAGATAGACACAACTGCCCCAGATGTAGAGAGTAAGAGGATACAGACTGTGTGTCCCTGATAAAACTCTGCCACCCAGGACCCAGGGACCACTTCAGAAAATGGAGTGGAAAGACTGTAAAAGCTGCAGCAGGTGGATGACCACAAGGAAACAGAGTTTTCTAGCTTCTGTTAACTTGCTCATATGGCACTTACAGCAATGGTGACAGTATGCACAAGACCCATACAAACTCAAACCACTCAAAAACCCAGAATAGATCTGAGGAAATGGGTGGAGAAACTCCAACCTTGGCTGAGGAATGATTGGCAGCTCCTCACTGCTGGGTAAGGAAGAGCTGGTCTTCTTTAAGGAAGTGACGTTAGATAGGCTGACCAGGCTCCAGTGGGTGAACTTACAGTGAGAGACAGCTGGGTACACAAACTTGATGCTATAGGCTTTAATATGCATGTCAGAATGCTTGAAATCCAGTGGGGGTGATACAGAAGGGGGTCTTAATATGATTAAGATATAGTGTATGAAATGCAGAAAAATCCAATAAAATATTTATTGTAAAAAAAGTTCAAGTAATATGATAAATAATTTATTTATATTTTTACATTTTAAATTTATTATCATTTTTTAAAATCTATTTCATTATTTATTATTTTATGTGTTTGTGTGTATTGCCTGAATATTGCTTGTATGTAAGTGCACCCAATTCACGCAATGCTAGTGGAGTTGGAAAAGGGTGTCAGATATCCTGGAACTGGAGTTATGGATGGTTATTAGCCACCATGTGGGTACTGGGAACTGAACCTTGGAGTTCTGCAAGAGCACCCAGTGTTCTTAACCATTGAGCCATCTCTCCAGCCCATTAACTTTATTATTATTATTATTATTATTATTATTGTTGTTGTTGTTGTTATTATTATTATTATTATTTTGTGTGTACGCTTATAGACATATGCCGCATAAATCATGGCGCACATGTGATGGCCAGATGCCAACATTATGGAGTTAGTTCTCTCCTACTTTTATATGGGTTCAGGATGTCCAGTTTATGAAGGAAGTATTTTTATTGCCTGTATCATATCACTGACCTAGGAGTAGTAATTTGGAAATAAAAAGCAGCAAATGTGTTTGCTTAAGGCTGAGGAAAATGAAATGAAGAAATAAGCAATTCTTTGTGGTTGGAGAAAATAGGTTTTAGGAAATATGAGAAATTGGAGGGAACACCAATAGCGATGAGTAAACTATTCTTTCAGAGATTTCAATATCTTAGTAATAAATCAGGAGTCCATCAGAGGAGTGAATTTTACTGAGGAGAGATAAACTCAACCCAGAATGTAATGATGAATACTTTTAGCTGAGAAACTTGCAATTAAAAACACGTTGTTAGAAAATGTACACAGATATCAATTTCAAACCATGAGAGTTGAAGGAGCACTTGGAAAATACAGACCAATAAATATAGCCTTAGAAAGCATGGGTCTAGGCTGGGTGTGGTGGCGCACGCCTTTAATCCTAGCACTTGGGAGGCAGAGGCAGGTGGATCTCTGTGAGTTCAAGGCCAGCCTGGTCTACAAAGTGAGCTCCAGGCCAGCTAGAACTAAAGGGAGACCCTGTCTCAAAAAGACAAAAAAAAAAAAACAAAACAAAAAGCATGGGTCTAAAATTCTATTTATGGAAAAGCAATTTTTTAATTTTTTTTATGTGTATGAATGTACTGTCTGCATGTAGGTTTGTGCACCCATGTCGTGCAATGCCGCAGAGGTCAGAAGAGGGTGTCGGATTCCCCTGGAACTGGAGTTAAAGGTGGTTCTCAGCCAACATGTGGGTGCTGGGAATCGAACACGGGTCCTCTGCCAGAGCAGTCAGTGCTCTTAACCACTAGGCCATCTCTCCATCCCCAGAAAGGCAGATTTTTTTAAATGAACAAATATACATCACAGAGTTCTACATCTCAAGGGTATACACAGGAAGATTGATATACTAGCCTTAGGTGTGGTGGGGGATAGCAATGTGGTCACCTAAAGTCAGTGTTAATATCCTTGTATATAAGTACAAGCAGTTCTTGCTCTATAATTTACCGTTTAAATACACCTCTGATTACTACGGTAATTTAACCTTCACCTAATTACCCTAAATTACCTGTAAACATCAGCTAGTAAAAGTTAATTGAAAAAAGTATAATTGGATATTTTGTAGATGTAGGACACAACTGAGTTATTCTTCCTGAGTGATAGCTTTAATGAGTCACTCCTTCAAAGTAAAAGCTTGGAAAACATATATTACTGCTTTTGATTATTATTATTTGAATGAAGCAAATACTTCTTGGCAAGCTATTTTGTTTTTTAGTCAATAAATATTTATTGCACACTTACAAGTTAAGCATCATTCATTGATGAGTCCAGTATTTTTAGAATCAATAGTAATTGATAGTCCAAAATCAATGACATCATTTAACAAAGTTGATTAAATATGGAGGAGTCACAGCAATTATTTACACCAGTGAGTGCTGCTATTATTTCCATCTGTAATTTGTGCCTAGGATGAACCAACCAAAGGAATAAGCTGAGAGTATAGGCCAGCATTACAGAATGCAAACCAGACAGAAGTATTAGCAATGTAAAGGCTGTAATCTATAGTCTTATATTTGAATAATTGCAGGCAGAAGGTCTAGTGTCAAACACTAAGATGTCAAGAAACACAGATTCAGATTGGAATTCACCAGCTCTAAAGTAGATGGGCTTTTACTTGGACCTATGAAAGAAGGGAGGGAATAAAGCAAGAAAAGTAAAGCTGAGCTCCCTGGAAAGAAAGTGCCATGCTTTCTCAAATGACAGAGAGCTAAGTTCATCTGTTCTCTGATTTATTTGGTATTTAATTTTTTTTAATTTTATTTATTTTTGTATGTGTATGAGTGTACTGTCTGCATGTAGGTCTGTGCACCCATGTCGTGCAATGTCGCGGAGATCAGAAGAGGGTGTCAGATTCCCCTGGAACTGGAGTTCTCCTGGAATTGGAGTTACAGACGGTTCTTAGCCGCCACGTGGGTGCTGGGGATCGAACCCGGGTCCTCTGCAAGAGCAGTCATGCTCTTAATCGCTAGGCTATCTCTCCAGCCCCGGTATTTAATTTTAACACTTAAAATTTATTTTATTATTATTGTGTGTGTGTGTGTGTGAGAGAGAGAGAGAGAAAGAGAGAGAGACAGAGAGAGAGAGAGACAGAGAGAGACAGAGACAGAGACGAAAACAAAGACAAAGATAGAGACAGAGAGAATGTGTCCCAGTGCACGTGTGAGGGTCAGGGTCCAATTTTCAGGAATTAATTTCCTCCTTCCACTGTGGGTTCTGGAGATCGAACTCAGCACTTCCGTATTGTGTGTGGCAAGCGCTGGTAACCAGTGTCTTAGTCACTTAGCCTTCAAATAGAAGGAATACTGTGGTAAACAACATGACTAAAAGAAACTTTGGGAAGAAAGGTTTGATTTTATCTTCAGCTTATAGTTCATCATGGAGCGAAGGCAGGGCAGGAACTCAGGGGGCAGCCTGGAGTACACAGCATGGGTGAATCCTGCTTACTCAGTTGCTGCCCTGGTCTGCTTTCACACTGCTTTCTTACACAATATGAGATCACTTGCCCAGGGATGGCATCACTCATAGTGGTGGTTGGGCTTTTTCACATCACTCAATAGTCAAGAAAATGCTTCACAGACCAGTCTAATGGAGAAAACTCAATTAAAGTTCCCTCTTATCAGGTGCGTCAAGTTGAAAACTAAAGCTATCCAGCATGTCCAGCGAGCCATTTCCTTGGTCATTATATGTTAACATTTTTGCTAAATAACTATACTTAGCATTTTTTTACTACGCATGGATTATGATGTAATTCAACATAGCAACTTGTATTAACATTGTGGTTATAGTATTTTTGTATTTTTTAACTGGTCAGTGGAACACTTAAGTATTAAAATAATGAAACTTATTAACATAAGGACCTTTGAATTTAAAGAGATAAGAGGTTTGTAATTATAACTCTACCACAAACTATCAAGGAAGCATAGAAGGGGTAACAAACACATCTAGATTACTACACCAAAACAATTACAAAATAAAAAATATATATATACTCTGTAGAGACAAAATTCTCACTGCTTTTTAAGTACAGTTTATAAATTTGGCTTATAAATGTACAGTTTATAAACCTTCATAAGCTAAAGCAAGGGTTATAGTTCTAAATGATGAAATAAAAAATAAATGTATAGGGGCTGGAGAGATGGCCTAGCAGTTAAGAGCACTGACTGCTCTTTCAGAGGACCCGGGTTCTATCCCCAGAACCCACGTGGCGGCTGAGAGCCATCTTTAACTCCAGTTCCAGGGGAATCCAACGCCCTCTTCTGACCTCCACGGCATTGCACGACATGGGTGCACAGACCTGCATGCAGACAGTACATTCAAACACATAAAGAATAAATAAAATTTAAAAAATCTCAAAAAGTAAATGTATAATTATGAATCAAGAATAGTGTACACCAATCAAAATTATATATTGGTAAGTTTCCTTTTCTAAACAAGATCAGATGTGCAGTGTTGGATATTTACCAGTTTATTGATTCTTTAGTACTTGTCATTTAGCATAGTATGACCTGAAAAAGAAAATATAGCCTTCGAGAATCATATCATATAGGGAATTTTCTTTTTTTCAATTTTAATTTTTAATTGTTTTACATATATTTTGTACAAGATTATGTTACAAATCAAATCCAGACTCTTGTCCCCCTCCCAACCCCCTCACCCCACCAGATTCACTCTTTCAGTCAGTTCTTTGATGCAGTCCTCTCTGTGGTTGATGTTGTTGTTGTTATATCCAATATGCATTGCTCCCAACAAGAAATGTTCACAACTAAGTTATTGGTGCTAGCATAAACAGATGAGGGATACCATTCTTCATTTGTTTTTCTGGGACTGTGTTACTTCACTTAACATAATATCTTCCAGTTCCATCCATTTACCTGCAAAGTTCATGATGTTGTCTTTTTTTACTGCTGCATAGAACTCCATTGTGTAGATGTACCACATTTTCTCTATCCACTCATCAGCTGAGGGGCATTTGGATTGGTTCCAGGTTTTTGCTATTGTGAACAGAGCTGCAATAAACATAGCTATGCATGTATCTCTTCTGTAAGAAGAGTCTTGTGGGTATATACCGAGGTGTGGTATGACTGTGCCAGGTGGTAAGCTAATTTTGAGTCTTCCAAGGGTTCTCCACACTGCTTTCCATAGTGGCTGTACAAGTTTACATTTCCACCAGCAGTAGATGAGTGTTCCCTTTCCCCACAACCTCTCCAGCACTTGGTATCATTTGTTTTCTTGATCCTAGCCAGTCTAATTGGAGTGAGATGATATCTTAAAGTGGATTTAATTTGCATTTCCTTAATTATTAGTGATGTTGAACAATTTTTAAGATGTTCCTCAACCATCTTTAATTCCTTCACTTGTGAAGTCTCTGTTCAGCTCTTTGCTCCATCTTGTGAGAGATTCATTTGTCTTCTTTCTTCTTTGTGTTTTGAGTAGTTTATATATTCTGGAAATTAATGCTTTGTCAGATGTATCTGCAGTGAAGGATTCCTCCCACTCTGTGGGTTTTCTTGATTGTTTCTTTTGATGTACACAAGCATTTGAGTGTAATGAGGTCCCATTTGTCAATTGTTGACCTTAATTCTTGCGCAGCTGCTGTCTGATTTAAGAAGTCCTTTCCTATGCCTATGTCTTGTAGTCTGCTGCCAACTTTTCTTTTATCATCTCAGAATTTGGGGTATCAAGTTGAGGTCTTTGATCTACCTGAAGTTGACTTTTGTACAGGACAAGAGGTAGGGGTTTAATTTCATTCTTCTACAAGTGGTGATCCAGTTTTGCCAACACCACTTGCCGAAGATGCTGTCTTTCTTCCATGGTGTGTTCTTGGCCCGCTTGTCAAATATGAGGTGGCTAAAACTGTATGTGCTCAAGTTTGGATCTTCAGTTCTGTTCCATTAGTCAACAGGTCTGTTTTTGTGCCAGTACCAAGCTGTTTTTATGACTATAGCCCTGTAGTGTAGTTTGAAGTCTGGTATAGTGATTCCACTTGTATTGCTCTTTTTGCTCAGGGTTGCTTTGGCTATTCAAGGTTTTTTTTTTTTCCAAATGAAATTAAGGACTTTTTTTTCCAAGACTGTGAAGAAACTCTTGGGGATTTTTTTTATTAATTTTATTTATTTCTGTATGTGTACGAATGTATTGTCTGCATGCAAGTCTGTGCACCCGTGTCGTGCAATGCCGCGGAGGTCAGAAGTGGGCGTTGGATTCCCCTGGAGCTGGGATTGCATTAAATCTGTACAAGAGTTTGGGTAGAATGGACATTTTTACTATATTAATTTTCCCAACCCATGAGCATGGGAGGTTTTTCCGTCTTCTGATGTCTTCTTCAATTTCTTTCTTCAGGGGTTTAAAATTTTTCTGTAGAGATCTTTGGTGTCTTTGGTTAGGTTTGTTCCTAGGTATTTTTTTTTAGGCTATTATGAGTGGGAAGTTCTCCTTATATTCTGTCTTCAGTTGCTTGTTGTTGGTGTAAAGAAAGGCTACTGATTTTTCTAGGTTAATTTTGTATCCTGCCACTTTACTGAAGCCCTTAATCATTTCAAGGAGTTTTCTGGTGGAGTTCTTAGCATCGCTTAAGTAAACAATCATAACATCAGCATAAAGGGATAGTTTGACTTCCTCTTTTCTAATTAGAACTCCTTTAATTTCTTTTTCTTGCCTTATTGCCCTAGCAAGGGTTTCAAGCACTATATTGAAAAGGAGTGGTGACAGGGGAAGCCTTGCTGAGTTCCTATCTTTAAAGGGAATGCTTCTGTTGTTTCCCCATTTAGGATGATATTGGCTCTGCGTTTCCTGTATATGGCTTTTATTACATTGAGGAATGATCACTCCAATCCAATTCCCTCTAGGACTTTAAACATGAAGGGATGCTGGATTTTGTCAAAGGCTTTTTCCACATCAATTGAGATGATTGTGTGGCTTTTGTCTTTTAGCCCATTTATATATTTTATGATATTTATTGATTTTCATATGTTGAACCATCCCTACATTTCTGGTATGAATCCAACTTGGTCATGATGAATGATCTTCTTGATGTGGGTCTGTATGCGATTTGCAAGTATCCTGTTTAGAAGTTTTGCATCTGTGTTCATTAATGAGATGGGTCTATAGTTCTCCTTTTTGGTTGTATCTTTGCGTGGTTTTGGTTTTAGAGTGTTCCTGGCTTCATGGAAGGAATTTGGGAGAATTCCCTCTGTTTGTATCCTTCTAAACAATTTGAGTAATAATGGTTGTAAGTCTTTTTGAAATGTTTTATAGAATTCTGCCATGAAACCATCTGGGCTTGGGCTTTATTTAGTTGGGAGGTTTCTTACTACATCTTCAATTTCTTCATATATTATAGGTCTGTTTAAGCTGTTGATATCTTCTTGGTTGAGCTTCAGTGATTCCCAGGATTTCAGATTTTCATCCATTTCTTCCAGGTTTTCAAACTTAGTAGAGTATAGGTTTTTGAAGTATTCCTGTATGATAGCCTAGATCTTTTCATTGTCTGTTGTGATATTCCCCCTTTCATCATGGATTCTATTGATTTGGGGTTGTTCCTTCTTTCTTTTTGTTAACTGAGCTAGAGGTCTGTCTATCTTGTTTATTCTCTCATAGAACCAAATTTTGGATTCATTGATTTTCTGTATGGTTTTCTTTGTTTCTATTTCATTGATTTCTGCTCTGATTTTTGTTCTTTCTTCCTATCTGCTGAGTTTAGTGTTTATTTGTTGTTTTCTCTCAGGTGTTTTTAGCTGAAGTATTAGATCATTTACTTGTGTTCTTTTTTTTTTTTTTTTTTTTTTTGATGTGGCACTCATGGCTATAAACTTCTCTAGACTGCTTTCAAAATATCCCATCGGTTTTGTTGTGTTGATTATCATTGTCATTCAGTTCCAGGAATGTTTTTATTTCTTTCTTTATTTTTTTTTATTTCTTTCTTGACTTATTCATTATTCAGAAGTGTGGTTTTTTTAGTCTCCATTTTTTCTTATAGTTAGTAGGGCTTGCCTTGGTGTTAATATTGAGCTTATTGCAATGTGGTTCGATAGAATGCCTGAAATTATTTCACACTTTTTTGTATTTTGAGTTTTTTTTTTTCTGTGTCCCAGTACATAGTCAATTTTGGATAATGTTCATTTGGGTGAGAAAGAAAGGTTAATCTCTGGCGTTTGGGTGGTAATATTTCGTAGATGTCTGTAGGTCCATAGTATCATCAGTTCAGATGTCTCTATGCCTTTGCTTTGTCCTGTTGATCTGACCAAAGGACTCAGTGTGGTAATGAAGTCCCCCTACTATGAGTGTATGGGGTTAATCTGTGCCTTGAAGATCCTGAAGAATTGTCTTTATAAAGTTTGGTGCACCAGAGTTTGGCGCCTATATATTCACCATGCTTGTGATGTCTTCATGCGTCAATTGCCCCTTTGAAAAAGATATAATGGCCCTCTTTTTCTCTTGATTTCTTTGTTACTTGAAAGTCTATTTTCTGCTACTAAAATGGCAACACCTGCTTTCCTTTTTATTGTACCATTTGTGTGGAATATGTTTTTTCCATCCCTTAACCTCAGTTGGTGCCCATCCTTGAGGCTGAGATGGGTTTCTGGTAGACAGCATAAAGATGGGCTTTTGTTTCTTTATCCAATCTCCCAGTCTATTATTTTGATTGGGGACTTGAGTCCATTAATCTTTAAGGTTATAATTGAAGATGCATGTTGCTTCCTTTCACCTTATTATCCATTGCCTTTTTCGTCTTGGTTTCTACTTCTGCAGTTTATGTTTTTATTGTTTCATCTTTCTAGGGCTTGGGGATAGTTGCTTCTATCTTCTGTCCTTTGAATTGTTCAAGCCATGTTTCTGAAGTGTTGGTTTTCCAGACATGTATTCTATCATCTTGTTTATGTCATGGAAGATTGTTATCTCTCTCAACTATTATGACATATTTTTCTGGGTATATTAACTTGGGTTGGCATCCATAGTCCTTTTACCCTGGGAATGCTTTGCTCCAATTTCTTCTTGCTTTCTTCGTTTGCACTGAGAAGTCAGTCATAATTCTGAGGGGTTTCCCTTATAGGAATTTGTTCTTTCCTTGTGGCTTCAATGATTTTGTCTTTGTTTTCGGCATCTAGCATTTTAACTATGATATTGGCGTGGGGTGTTTCTTTCTGATCTTGTCTATTTCGAGTTTATGTGTTCTTGTATTTGTATGGGTTTGTCTTTTTTTAGTTTGGGGAAATTTTCATCTATTATTCTGTTGAAGATCTGATCAATACTATTCTCTTGGGATTCTTCTCCTTCCTTTATTCCTATGATGCAGAGGTTTGATCTTTTCATAGTGTCCCATATTTCCTGGTTGTTCCACTTTTGTGTATTTTTAAATTTTTCATAATCTTTATTTGAGCATTTTAGTTGCCCTGTGTTATCTTCCAGGTCTGATATTCTTTGTTCTGCTTCCTCTGTTCTATTTCTGAGGCTTTTTCCATTCCTCTCCTCTTGATGGGATGAGTGTTCTATTTCCTTTTTCATTTCATCCTGTGATTTCTTTACTATTTCCACTTCTTTTTGGAGCTTCTCAATCTCTTCTTGGTGCTCCTTATTTCATTTCACTGGTTCGCTTCCTTTTTCAGTGTTTCCACTTCCTTCCAGTGTTTGTCATTTTCTCCCTCTAGTTCTTTCTGAAGTTTGTTATTCTCTCCCTTTAGTTCTTTATGAAGTTTGTTATTGTCTCCCTCTAGGTCCTTCTTGAGTTCTTCATTCTCTTTACTTAGTTCTCTGACTTGTTCTTTATATTCTTTAATTTCTCTTAATAGGTCTTCAATTATTCCTCTGAAATATGTTTCTTGGATCACCCTCAGGGGGATCCCACTGTAGCAATCTCCTACAGGGTCAGTAGAGCTTGGTGTGGAATTATTCTGCACCTTTCCCATGTTGTCCCTTCGTCGTGTCCCTGGCATATGGGTTCCCCTTTTTTTGCCTGTATTCCAATGGGAATCACAAATACCTTTCATTGTGTTGAAGGCTTGCTTTGCTTACTCCTTTAGATGCCTTTTTTCCTCCTTGTTTATGGAGTGTTGATTTGTCTAGATTTCAGGCTTTCAATTTTGTTTATATATTGGGATTCTAATTCACTCTTCCCTTTCTGTTCTGAAGGTTCTCCAGAAAATCCACTTGGATACTCTCTCAGCAATTCCAGTTGGTGGGGGTGGGGGGGGAATATGCCTCTCTGTGCTTCAGATGGTCCTGGAAGTTCCCTGATCTAATCACTGTGCACTCAAGTCTCACAGTGGCAACAGGCCCACTTTTAATACCAGCTACCAGGGCAACTTTGCCCCAATAGCCACACCAGACAAGGATTTAACAGGCCCACCTTTAATCCCAGCTAGCAGGGCGACTCCACACCCCAGCCTCACAAGACAAAGATTTAGATATCCAACCAATGAATCACTCAACCAACAACCCTGTAGTAGATCTATCCTAGAATCTGCCTGGCTGACGCACCTGGCTCCTACCTGTGCTTCAGGTGGTCCTAGCAGGTCCCTGATCTAACCACTGTGCATTCAGGGAATTTTCTTAATGTATTATCCAATGCTGCCTTCTAGGAAGAGTTACCATGACTATCTAGGAATAGCATTTCTGCTCTGTTAATGTGAACTCTTTTTTTAATATAATGATTTATTCTATCAGTATCTGTATCACATTCCTTGAAGTCATATTTGCTTGTCAAAAGTACTTTTAAAATTCTATTAAAAAGGTACTTAGCCAGGTGTGGTGGCACGCACCTTTGATCCTAGCACTCAGGAGGCAGAGGCAGGATCTTTGTAAGTTCAAGGCCAACCTGGTCTACATAGTGAGTTCAAGGACCCTGTCTCGAAAAGACAAAAGAAAAAAAAAGTAGTTCTAAAATTCTATGAATAGCATGTTATTTGATGAATAAGAAGTACTGTTTTACATAATTTGTAGATTGAGATTATTTGGTCTCTGCAACAGTATCATTCAGTACAGGATATTTATTGACTGGATCGGATTTAATGGGACACTGACAAAGAAAGCTTAAACATTTTCTCCAAGCTCTTTGGTAAGAAAGTGCCAGAGCATTCAAGTTCAGGCAGTCTGGATCTGGAATATGGGTTTTGAAATGTTAACCATTAGAGAATTATTAATTCCTGTTTAGGAATTTGAAAAGTATGAAGTGAAAAAGAAAGATTTAAACTTTTATTATTTACTTTTATGTTTTTGAGTTTTTTTCTGCTGGCAAGTGGATCCATGGGTGCAATTTCTGCAGAGGCCAAAAGAGGGCATTAGATACTCTCCACCTGAATTTAAAGATGTTTGTCAGCCACAGTGAGTGCTGGGAACTGAACCCACATCCTCTGCAAGATCAGTTAATGCTCTTAAACTAGAAAAACATTTCACCAGCCCTAAAAAGGAAGATTTTGTAAAGCAGTTGATTGTAAAATGTTTACAGTGTTATTAGACGTTTATATTATTTTTTTATGTGTATGAGTGTACAGTCTGCATATGGGTTGGTGCACCCGTGTCGTGCAATGCCTCAGAGGTCAAAAGAGAGAGTCGGATTCCCTTGGAACTGGAGTTAAAGACAATATGGGTGCTGGGAATTGAACCCTGGTCCTCTGCAAGAGCAGTCAGTGCTCTTAAATGCTGAGCCATCTCTCCAGCCCCTAGAGGTTTATATTCTTTACTGTGAAGGAAACTACTATAACTATTTTAAATGGATGAAAACAAATAATCTCAATTTTAGAAAAAAAACAAACTTTGTGTTCTTAAATTTTGATTCTTTTCAGAATCTGACTGAACCATTTTCAATGCCATTTCTCTGGGATAACAGTAGTGCCAAGCTTCCCTTCATTTCCATTCACCTTTCAGTAGTAATTGAGCCCCAGGTCAACACCAGCAAGCATACGAAATCAGTATAATCTGCTTCTTATGAATTTGAATGGAGATCGTTACTGCTATGACATGTTGCCCCTATAATTTTATAACATCATAATGTTAATGACAAGGAAATAAGAAATTTACAGATATAATTAAAGTTTCTGATATATTCGAATTTAGGTGAGGAGGTGAGGAGGAGATTGTCCTTGTGGGCTTCATCGGACAAGCATTGTAAAGACAAACTTGGGGTCAGCTAATGAGACTGGGACTTGAAGTGACAGAAATTGTGCTATTGCTTTCACATATGCAATCTGCCACATGTTGAGGGGACCAGATGGCTGGAGTATGTGGGAAGGTGTGAGAACAAGCTGGGCTAACAGCCTGCACAGATTCATCTGAGACTTCCACTGTAGGAACTGAAGTCTACCAACCATGAGGATGGGTGGGACCACAATGTTCTCCCTTCATCCTCCATCTGAGAATTTTCACGTACCAGCCAGGTTAAATTGTAAATGAGCACCCAGCTTAAATATGGTAATAAAACTCTGTGGAGTGCTAATCTTTGTGATAAATTGCTAATCTGCAACAATGTTTACATTGCCAATTTGATTAAGAAGTGCTTATGGGCAGTGCCTTTTGGAGCTGAAGCTCTGTCCCTGGGGTAAACGAGCCAGTAATCTGAATTACTCATATAAGCATACCTGTTCATTTTTCCTTCTTTGGATCATTTACTTTCTCTTAAAATATTTGTTAAAGCCTGAGAATGCTTCCCATGGTGCTCTGTGCTTCCTTGAGCATCTTCTGAAGTGTCTCGCCCTTACCTGGCCCTGTCTCTACTCTTCTACCCTGTTATAGACTGCCCAACTCGACACCTTTCTCAGAAGGCATGGCTTTCTCTCATTCTCTTCTCCACATCTCCTATGGACAGTTTATGAGACTTACAGCTTGCCTGTCCTGGGTTGTTCTATTCCTTTTAAAAAGAATTCATTAAATTTTTAAAATTAATATTTTTATTTAATTTTTATTTAATTTTTTCATACAATAGAGTTTGATGGTATTTAGACTCACTCCATATTATTTTCCTTGCTGCTCCCACCTAATTTAATGTATATATAGATATATGTAGTACTTTCATATATTATATATATATATGAAAAGACTTAATCCTCTTCATCATGTTTCTTTTTTTTCTTTTCACCTTTCCTGCTTTCTTCCTCTGCTTCATCCTCATTCCCATCTTCATCCTCTTCATCTTCATCCACTTCTCCATCATGTCCAAATTATATATATATATATATATATATATATATATATATATGGTTTGAAGGACATCTGGAGCACAAATCAGATTTATTTATATTTATTTTATGTGTTGAGTGTTTTTCCTGTATGGAAAAATGTGCACCACATGCATGTAGTGCCCCCTGGAGGCCAGAACAGGACATAGACTCCCTAGAACTGGAGTTACAGGTGATTATGAATGACACGTCGGTGCAAAGAACTGAAGCTAGGTCCTCTACAAGTGTTCCTAAATGCTGAGTATCTCTTCAGCTTTAGTTTTCTTTTTTCTTAAACTCAAATAAAATTGTCCTTGAGGTCCAAAAAAGTAAATTTAAAATAAATCTAGCACAATACATGAGGTGTATATGCTAGGGTGTTTTCAGGGAGTATTACCTAAGTGGGAAAATATAACTTGAATGTGGAAGGCAATGTACCATGGGCTGGGGTCGCACAGAATGAAACAAAAAAGAAATATAAGCTGTGAGTTGTGTTCCAGAATCACCGTCTCTCTATTTTCTGTTCAGTCCAGATGTGCACAAATATCTGATGCCCCATCACCATCTCTTCTTCATTATGATGGACTGGATCCTCTCAGGTAACACATGTTGGTAGTATCTACTATTTCTATCCTGCTGGATGTTCTCAATTCCCATTCTGAGTAAAGTTAATGGTTATCTAATATTTTAATAAAATACATTATTTTGTTAGTGCAGTCTTACTCTATAAAATAAAAATTGAAAAATAATACATTTTAACAGAGGAATCAATGGTAACATTATCATACTGGTCATAAACCAATTTATGAAAATTATAGATACAGACATGCAAGAAGCAGATGTCTGAATAGTCACAAAATTCTTAAGGATGGTTATTAAAAGAAAGAGATTTTAAGTGATATTATTTTCTTCCTAATGATAGTATGTGTGCTATGAATTATTTACAACTGATCATATATTATTGTGTGTTCAGAGCAAAGAGGTTCCACTGTGAAAGAGATATGAGAATTGTGAGAAAAAATAGTTAAATATTGGCAGTGATTTTCCTGATTGACAGGAAAGTAAGCAGACTTGCTTTCAGTTTTTCTAATTTTATTTTTTATTTTTTAATATTTTTATTGAAGTTTTGTGCATTTCATACATCATTTCTCAGTCCAATTTAGACTGATTTCCCTTTCCATCTCCCCTACCTCACCCAAGTTGATGCATTCTGCCAGACATGTATCTTTTCCTCAGTCTTTTTAAAGTTTTGCAAAGCAGTGGATTATTGTTTGGGGGAGAACTTTACCGTTTCAGTTGGCTCCTTGTCCCAATTCATTTGTTGTTGTTGTTCCCTGCAGTTTGTATTGTTTCAACATATGCATATATATATGTCACACATGTACTAAAATCATGTCATTTGAAAATAAACTGTATGATTTTTTCCAAATCATATTTCGGTATTCACATTTTTCCCTTTTAATTTTATATTATTCTAAAATATGCAAACATATCTCCACCATTGTACTAAATTATAAAGTCTGAAAATAAGTAGTAGGTTAATTCTAGAGCCTGTTAAGGAATACACATGCTAAGAATAATCCTGCTTTTACATAAAGAGAAATATAACATTAAAGTTACTCAGTTTGCCTTATTTGATTCNGTGTGTGTGTGTGTGTGTGTGTGTGTGTGTGTGTGACCTATAATACCATTATGTCATCCAAAACATATTTCCGGATTCATGTTTTTCCATTTTAATTTTTTTTCAAAATGTTAAGATTTTATTTATGAAGCTTTTTCTTGTTGTTGTACAGAAAGTAAAAGTGCTATTATAATCTCAGCGTAACTGGTAGTGATGGACAGTTGATTCACCAATCACAGCCATCCAGGCTACAGCAAAAGTCCTAAGGAAAAACCTAACTACTTATACATTTTTCTCTTTTTTAAAAATTTTTATTTATTTATTTTTAAGGAATTCACAATATAAGAGCACAGTTGTTTTCAGATCACATTAACATTGCTCAATGTGCCATATAATTAGGTAATTGTTGCTAGCATCCACAGATGAGGAATACCATTCATCGTTTGTTTTTCTGGGACTGTGTCACTTCACTCAGCATGATATCTTCTATCTCCATCCATTTACCTGCAAATTTCATGATGTCATCTTTCTTTACCACTACATAAAACTTCATTGTGTAAATGTACCACATTTTCTCTATCCATTCCTCAGTTGAGGGGGACTTGTGTTGGTTCTAGCTCTTTGCTATTGTGAAGAAAGCTGCAATGGTTGTGCATGTATCTCTATGGTAAGATGAGTCTTGTGGGTACATACACAGGAGTGGTATGGCTGGGTCAGATGGCAAGTTCATTCCGAGTATTCCAAGGGTTCTCCACACTGCTTTCCATAGTGGCCGTATGAGTTTACATTCCCACCAGCAGTGGATGAGTGTTCCCCTTTCCCCACAACCTCTTCAGCACTTGGTATCATTTGTTTCCTTGATCCTAGCCAGTCTTACTGGAGTGAGATGTAATTTTAAAGTGGTTTTAATTCGCATTTCCTTAATTATTAGCGACATTGAACACTTTTTAAAATGTTTCTCAGCCATCTCTAATTTCTCATTTGTGAAGTCTCTGTTCAGCTCTTTGCTCCTTTTTTGAGTGGGTCATTTGTTTTCTTCTTTGTTTTTTTGAGTAGTTTATATATTCTGGAAATCAATGCTTTGTCAGATGTATCTTTGGAAAGAGTTTCCTCCCACTCTGTGGGTTTTCTTTTCACTTCCTTGATTGTTTCTTTTGATGTGCAGAAGCTTTTGAGTTTAATGAGGTCCCATTTGTCAATAGTCAACCTTAATTCTTGTGCAGATGCTGTCTGGTTTAAGAAGTCTTTTCCTATGCCTATGTCTTGTAGTCTGTTGCCAACTTTTTCTTCTATCACCTTCAGAGGTCTGGGTTTCACGTTAAGGTCTTTGTTCCATCTAGGGTTGACTTTTGTACAGGGTGAGAGGTAGATGTTTAATTTCATTCTTCTACAAGTGTTGATCCAGTTTTGATAACACCACTTGATGAAGATGCTTTCTTTCCTCCATGGTGTCTTCTTGGTCTCCTTGTCAAATATTAGGTGGCTGAATTTCTATGTGCTCAAGTTTGGATCTTCGGTTTTGTTCCATTAGTCAACAGGTCTGTTTTTGTGGCAGTACCAAGCTGTTTTTATGACTATAGCCCTGTAGTATAGTTTGAAGTCTGGTATACAAATCCCCCCTGTATTGCTCTTTTCTCTCAGGGTTGCTTTGGCTTTTCAGGGTCTTTTGTTTTTCCAAATGAAATTAAGGACTTTTTTAACAAGCCCGTGAAGAAACTCTTGGGGATTTTAATTGGGATTGCATTAAATCTGTATAGGTAACGTCTCCTTGTATTCCTTCTTCAGTTGCTTGTTGTTGGTGAAAAGATAGGCTACTGATTTTTCTAGCTTAATTTTCTATCCTGCCACTTTACTGAAACTGTTAATCATGTCTAGGAGTTTTCTGGTGGAGTTTTTAGCATCCCTTAAGTAAACAATCATATCAGCAAAAAAGGATAGTTTGGGAGCCGGGTGTGGTGGCGCACGCCTTTAATCCTAGCACTTGGGAGGCAGAGGCAGGCGGATCTTTGTGAGTTCAAGGCCAGCCTGGTCTACAGAGTGAGTTCCGGGACAGCTGGGACTACAGGGAGACCCTGTCTCGAAAAAACCAAAAAAAAAAAAAAAAGGGATAGCTCGACTTCTCTTTTCCAATTGGTACTCTTAATTTCCTTTTCTTGCATTATTGCCCTGGCCGTGTTTCAAGCACTATATGAAAGCGGAGTGGTGACAAGGGGCCGCCTTGCCCGTCCTATCTGTAACCGGGAATGCTTCTATCCTTTCTCCATTTAGGTGATATTGGCTGTGGGTTTCCTGATATGGCTTTGATTTACATTGAGGGAATGATCCTTACAATCCAATTCTCATCTAGGACTTTAAGCATGAGGGATGCTGGTTTTGTCAAAGGCTTTTTCCCTCATCAATTGAGATGATCATCGTGGGTTTTTATATTTCCCAGTCCATTTACTATATTTTAATATTTATTGATTTTCATATGCTGCAACCACTCCCTGCATTTCTGGTATGCATCCACTTGGTCATGATGGACGATCTTCTTGATGTGGGTCTGTATGCGGCATTTGCAGTATCCTGTTTAGAAGTTTGCATCTGTGTTCATTAATGCGATGGGTCTATATTAGTTCTCCTTTTTGGTATTTCTGCCCTGGTTTTGGTTTTAGAGCGATGCTGGCTGCCTGGAAGGAATGTGGGCGGGCATTCTCATCTGTTATCATTTTAAAACAACTTGAGTTTAATTAATGGTTGCAAGTCCTTTTGCAATTTTTTTTATAGAATTCTGCTGTGGAATCATCTGGGCTGGGCTTTTATTAGTTGGAGGTTCTTATTACATCTTCAACTTCCTCATATGTTATGGGTCCGTTTAAGCTGTCGACCTCTTCTGTTGAGCTTTGGTGATTCCCCCGGATTTCGATATTCATCCATTTCTTCAAGGTTTCAAACTTAGTAGAGATAAGTTTTTGAAGTATTCCTGATGATTGTTCTGTTGTGATGTTTCCCCTTTCATCACAGATTCTATTGATTGGAATCTTTCCTTCTTTTTTTTCTTTTTTTTTTTTGGTTTAACTGGGCAAGAGGTCTTATATCGTGTTTATTATTTCAAAGAACCAACTTTTTGGATGTTTAATTATGTTATTCTTGGTATTGTTTCTATTTCATTGATTGATTTCGCTCTGATTTTTGTTATTTCTTCCGTCTGTTGTGTTTAAGGTTCATTCATTGTTGTTTGTCTCTTAAAGTGTTTTTAGCTTGCAGTGTTAGCTTATTTCACTTGTGCTCTTTCTGTTTTTCTAATGTAGGCACCCAGGGCTATAAAACTTGCCTCTTAGGACTGCTTTTAAAGTATCCATGGTTTTGTTGTGTTGTATTTATCATTGTCATTCAGTTCTAGTAATGGCTTTTATTTCTTCTTTATTTCTCCTTTGAACCATTTTCATTATTCGAAGTGTGTTGTTTAGTCTCCATGTGTTTCTTGTAGATACCGGGCTTATATTGGTGTTGATAATGAGCTTTATTCCACTGTAGTCTGACAGAACTGCATGAACATTATTCAACATTTTTTGCATTGTGGAGGTTTCATTTGTGCCCCCAGTTATGTGGTTGATTTTGGAGAGTTCCATGGGTGCTGAGTAGAACTTTGTATTCTCTGGTTTAGGTTTTTTTTGCGGAACAACTTATTTGGTAGATGTCTGTGAGATCCATTTGTTGTTTTATCATATAGTTCAGTTCAGATGTCTCTCTTTTTATTCTTTGTCCGGTTGACCCGTCCCAAGGCTCGTGGGGGGGGTGGGGGGGGGGGTGGGGTATTTGAAGCCCTGCTCTGCGTTTCTTGCGTTAATCTGTGCCTTTCTTTTCCTGGCGAAGCAGTGTCTTTCTACACAGCACACGTTTTGTGTATCTATTATTCATGATTGTTGAAGTCTTCATGGTTCAATTGTTCCTTTGATTAAAATGTAATGTCCTGCCAGGCGTGGATGGCGCACGCCTTTATCCGTAGCACTTGGAAGGCAGAGGCAGGCGGATTTTTGTGAGTTCAAGGCCAGCCGGTCTACAGAGTGATTTCCAGACAGCTGGGGCTAAAGGAGATCCTGTCTCGAAAAAGGACAATAATACCTAAATAACTAAATAAATAAAAAATAATAAAATAAAAGAAAAATGGTAATGTCATTCTTTTCTCTTCAGTTTTATTTTATTTTGAAGCCTATTTTGTCAGATATTTAAAATAGAACACCTGCTTTCTTTGGTTGTACCATTTGCTGGAATATATTTTTCCATCTTTCACTTTAAGGTGGTTCCTATCCTTGAAGGTAAGATGCATTTCTTGTAGACAAACCCTATAGATGGGTTCTGTTTCCTAAATCCAATCTCCCAGTATGTCTTGCTTGGGGGGGTTTAGTCCATTAATATTTAAGATATACTGAAAGATTATGTGCTGCTTACTTTCACCTTATTATCCATTTGGTTTTCTGGTCTAGGTTTCTACATTCTGCAGTTATTCTTTTATTAATTTCTCTCTTCTAGGTACCTTGGGAATAGTTGTTTCTTCCTTCGTCCATTTTAACTTGGCTTCAAGTATTCTCTGAAGAGTTGGTTTTCGGACATGTATTCTATAATCTGTTATGTCATGGAAGATTTTTCTCTCTCCTTCAAGTAGAATTGACATTTTTTTTCTGGGTATAGTAATCCTGGGTTGGATTCTATAGTCTTTAACCATGGGAATGGTTTTTCTCCGCGTTTTTGCTTTCATATTTTGCATTAAGAAGTCAGTTTTAATTCTGATGGGTTTCCATCTGTATGTAATTTGTTTTTCTATTATGGGCTTTCAGGAATTTTGTTTTTGTTTGGGTGTCTAGCATTTTAACCTATGATAATGGTGTGGGGAGTTTCTTTTCTGGTCTTGTCTGTTTGGAGTTCTTATGTGCTTCTGTATTTTTATGGGTGTTTTTTTTTTTTTTTTTTTTTTGTTTGTTTGTTTGTTTTTAGTTTAGGGAAATTTTCATCTATTATTCTGTTGAAGATCTGATCAATACTGTTCTCTTGGGATTCTTCTCCTTCCTCTATCCCTATGTTGTGGAGGTTTGATCTTTTCATAGTGTCCCACAATTCCTGGTTGTTCCACTTTTGTGTATTTGTAATTTTTTCATAATATTTACTTAAGGTTTTTAATTGTTCACAGTTTGTCATTTTCTTCCTCTAGTTCTTTCTGGAGTTTGTCATTCTCTCTCTTTAGGTCCTTCTTGAGTTTTTCATTCTCTCTCCTTAGCTCTCTGACTTGTTTTTTTTATATATATTATTTGGTTTCATTGAATATGTCTGCAATTGTTCATCTAAAGTCTGTGTCCTGGACCATCCCCAAGGGAAACCCACTGTAGGAATCTCCCACAGGGTTGGTAGAGTTTAGCGTGGAATTATCTTGCACATTTCCCATGTTGTCCCTTCTTTGTGTCTCTGGCATGTGGGTTTCTCTTTGCTTGTATTCCAATAAGAATCCCAAATGCCTCTTCACTGTGTTGAAGGCTTGCTTTGCTTGCCTCCTTCAGATGCTTTCCTTCCTTGTCTGTTTGTTTGTCTGATTTGTTTTTCTCCTTGCTTATGGAGTTTTGACTTGTGTAAGTTTTAGGCTTTCTATTGGAAGTCTAACTCACTCTTCCCTTTGTGTTCTGAAGGTTCTGCAAAAAATCCCCTTGGACACTTCCTCAGCAATTCCAGTGTGGGAGGATTGGTGGGTGGATATGCCATTTTAGCCTGTGCTCCAGTACTCTGTGCTTCAGGTGGTCCTGGGAAATCCCCCTGATCTAAGCTCTGTGCACTCTAGTCTCACAATGGCAACAGGCCCACTTCTTATACCAGCTAGCAGGGAAACTCTGCTCTTGCCTGCAAGACAATGATTGAATTATCCAACAGACAGACCAATGAGATGCTTATCCAACAACCCTGTGAAAAAATTATCCAAGAATCTGCCTGCCTGAAGTGCCTGGCTTCTACCTGTGCTTCAGGTGGTCCTGGGAAATCTCATCTAAGCTCTGTGCACTCACTTTTACAATTTTCTTGGTGGTGGAGTAACAAGAGGGACTAAATGGAAGAAGGTGGAATGCCACAGGAACTATTCTTTGGCTGTTTGGGTGGGTGGGTGTCCTGGGGTTTGTTTCACAGCTACCTTTTTTTAAAACATGTACTGAATCCATGAGCAGTCCAACCAACACTGAATAGCTGTTTTACAGGTTGTTGGGGCCTTAATCATCTTCTCCATCATCATCCGTTTCTTTCTTTTTCTTTTCACCTTTCCCAATCTCTTCCTCCTCTTCATCCTCATCCCCATCTTCATCCCCATCATCCTCATCCACTTCTCCATCATGTCCAAATTCTTCTTCCTCCCCTCTGACCACATCTTTGTCATCCTCTCCTTCTACATTTTCATCTTCATCTTCATCCTCCTCTTCATCAAACTCTTCTTCCTCAACATCCTCATCATCCTCTTCATTCTTCTCTTCTCCCTCTTCTTCCTCCTTCTTTTTGTCCACACCATCCACCTCTGCATCTGAGTCAGAGGCTTCCTGGTCCTTTAGGCCATAGCCATCCAGGTAGGTCAGCTGGGGCAGAAGCTTGAAGAGATTCTCTTGGTAATAAATCAGATTAGTGACTTCACAGTTAAACAAATCCAGGCTTTTCAGAGAATCCAACTTTTTCAATTGTTCCAAGATGCTGATATCTTTCAGTTTATTTCTGCTTAGGTTTAGATGTGTGAGAATTAGGGGTTCTTTTGCTAGTATGTCCAGCCCTCCAAAGATTCTATTATGGCTGAGCTCCAGCTTTTTCAATTTAGGTAGTTTAGGGAGATTTGAAACTGAAATCAAGCCTACACATATTAAACTGTGGAGCTCTAAGTTCATAAATTCAGCTGTTAACCCCTCAATTTGTCCATCATTTGATTTGAAATTGTCCAAGACAAGTTCTCAAACGATTGCTGTGTTCCAGTTTCTCAGCTCCAGGTGGATTCTCTTCTTCATGTCCATGTAACCATTGGCCCCCACCCCCCTTCAAATTTAACTTTCCATGGCAGCTGGCAGCAGCTATGAGCAGGACAGTCAGGGGTGGTGGGCAGTGTGTGGGTCTACAGGCATGCCAAGCCTACAGAGCCAAGTTACTCCTTAATTTTATATTACTCTAAAATATGCACATATACCCTCCACCATATGCCAAAATTACAATGTCTGAAAATAAGTGGTATGTTAATTCTAGAGCCTGTTGGGGAGTCACATTATAAGAGCACAGCTGCTTTCAGATAAATATAACATTAACATTGTTCAGTTTGCCTTACAAGTAGGTACTTGTGCTAGCATCCACAGATTGAGGGATACGATTCGTCATTTGTTTTTCTTGGACTATGTTACTTCACTTAGCATAATATCTTCTAGTTCCATCCATTTACCTGCAAAGTTCATGATGTGATTGTTCTTTACTGCTGCATAGAATTCCATTGTGTAGATGTATCACATTTTCTTTATCCACTCATCTGTTGAGGGGCACTTGGGTTGGTTCCAGCTCTTCGATATTGTGAAGAAAGCTGCAATAAACATGGATGTGCATGTATCTCTGTGGTAGAATGAGTCTTGTGGGTATATACACAATTTTAAACTGTAATCTGAGTGCATGCTCTACGAAAATATTTTGACCATACGGTACACAGTACACAATCTTAAGAGATCAGCTAGCACTTTTAACTCACTACTCAGTTCCAAGGTTACAGTTGAATCAGACTAACGTACCTTCTTTTCTGGTCTTTCTGAGACAGTGTCTCCCTTTAGTCCCACCTGTCCTGGAGCTCACTTTGTAGACCAGGCTGGCCTTGAACTCACAGAGATCCACCTTCCTCTGCCTCCCTAGTGCTGGGATCAAAGGCATGTGCCACCACACCTTGCCTAAAGCACATTCTTAACATTCTTATCAATTTCCCACCACACCTTGCCTAAAGCACATTCTTAAAATTCTTATCAGTTTCCCTAATCTTTATTTTTTATTTTTTTATTTTTTATGTGTATGAATGTATACTGTCTGCATGTAGGTTTGTGCACCTGTGTTGTGCAATGCCATGCACACCTTTAATCCCAGCACTCAGGAGGCAGAGGCAGGGGGATCTTTGTGAATTCAAGGCCAGCTTGGTCTACAGAGCTGGTTTCAGGACAGCTGAGGCTACAGGGAGACCCTTTCTTGAAAAGGCCAAAAAAAAAAAAAAAAGAAAAAGAATACAAAGAAATTTTAATCCCCTGAAGAAGGAAATCGAAGATGACATCAGAAGATGGGAAGGCCTCCCATGCTCTTGGATTGGAAAAATTAATATAATAAAACTGTCCATTCTACCCAAATTAATATGGAGATTCAACACAATCCCAAATAGAATCCCTAAGAGTTTCTTCACAGGCTTTTTTTCATATGGAAAAAAAAAAGACCCCGAATAGCCAAAACAACCCTGAGTGAAAAATACAGGGGGAATCTCTATACCAGACTTCAAACTATACTACAGGGTTATAGTCATAAAAACAGCTTGGTACTGGCACAAAAACAGACCTGTTGATCAGTGGAACAAAACTGAAGATCCAACTTGAGCACGTACAATTTCAGCAACCTCATATTTGACAAGGGGGCTAAGAAGACATAATGGAGGAAAGACAGCATCTTCAGCAAGTGGTGCTTTCAAAACACATGTAGAAGATTACAGTTAATCCCCTACCTCTTGCCCTGTACAAAAGTTAACTCCTACAGGGCATGGTGGCGCAAGCCTTTAATATTAGCACTCAGGAGGCAGGTGGATCTTTGTGAGTTCAAGGCCAGCCTGGTCTACAGACTGAGTTCTAAGACACCTGGGGCTACAGGGAGACCCTGTCTCAAAAAGACCAAAAAAAAAAAAAAAGTCAACTCCAAAAGGATCAAAGACCTCAAGGTAAAACCCAAAACTCTGAAGGTGATGGAAGAAAAAGTTGGCAGCAGCCTACAAAGACATAGGTGTAGGAAAATGCTTCCTAAATAAGACAGCAGCAGCACAGGAAATGAGATCCACAATTGACAAATGCGACCTTATTAAACTGAAGAGCTTGTACATCAAAAGAAACAACCAAGGAAGTGAAGAGAAAACCCACGGAGTGGGAGGAAACCTTCACTGCAGATACATCTGGCAAAGCATTGATTTCCACAATATATAAACTACTCAAAAACAAAGAAGAAAGAAAAGAAATGACTCAGTCAAAAGATGGAGCAAAGAGCTGAACAGCGACTTCACAAGGGAGGAATTAGAGATGGCTGAGAAACATCTTAAAAATTGTTCAACATTGCTAATAATTAAGGAAATGCAATTAAAATCACTCTCAAATATCATCTCACTCCAATAAAACTGGCTAGGGTCACGAAAACAAATGATACCAAGAGCTAGAGAGATTGTGGGGAACAAGGAATACTTATCCACTGCTGGGGGAATGTAAACTCCTATGACCACAATGGAAAGCAGTGTGGAGGACCCTTGGAAGACTCAAAATGAGCCTGCCACCTGACCCAGTCATACCAGTCCACTCCTGGATATATTCCCACAAGACTGATCTTACCACAGAGATACATGCACAGCCATGTTTATTGCAGCTCTCTTCACAATAGCAAAGAGCTGGAACCAACCCAAGTGCACCTCAACTGACGAGTACATAGAGAAAATGTATATCTACACAATGGAGCAGTAAAGATGACATCGTGAACTTTGCAGGTAAATGGATGGAACTAGAAGATATCATGTTAAGTGAAGTAACACAGTCCCAGAAAAATAAAGGAAGAATGGTATCCTTTCATCTCTTGATGCTAGTGCCAATTACCTAGTTGCCAAACTGAGCAACGTTAATGTTATATTCCTCATGATCTGACTGAAATGGTGAACTTCTACATCGAGAATTTTGAGAGAGACTGAGAAAAAGATGATAAATATGTTTGGAAGAATGAATGAGCTCTGGTGGGGTGGGGAGGCAGGGAAAGGGGCATGGGTCTAGATTTGATTTGTAATTTTGTATGAAATGCACAGAGCTTCAATAAAAAATTGGCTTTGAAAAAAATAAAAAGCTATATATAGATCTACCATGTGATCCAAACAATATATCACTCTTGGACATATACCCCAAAGACTGTATTATAGAAATACATGATCATACTCATTACTGCCATTTTCAAAACAGCCAAGATTAGAGACAACCTAGATGTCCATCAGCTGATGACTGGATAATGAAAGTGTGGCTCATATACACAATGGGATAACATTCAGCTTAAGAAAAAAAAACAGTATTATGGAATTTACAGGTAAATGTAACTGAAATCCATCAACTTGAGTGAGGTAATACAGAACCAGAAATACAGAAATACATATTCTATCTCATAGATGGATACTAGCTTTGAAAGTTCAGATAAGCATGTTTGATTTTGAAATTCCAGAGCAATCAGAGAAAGTAATAAATAGTCATGGACAGAGAGAGAGAGAGTCTTCCTAAGAGGTAAGGTGGATTACAGTGTTATAAAGGAGAAAGGGGGAATAATAAAATATGAAGGGTTAAATAGGACAGGGAATAGGAGGGCAGAGCAGAGGAAGGAATTTAGGGAGGAATATCTAGCACTAAAGGTCTTTAGAAAAAGCCATATGGAAATCTACCACTATAGAAACTTCTTTTTACTTTTTTTTTATTTCTTATGTATATGAATATACTGTCTGGGGCTGGAGAGATGGCCTAGCGGTTAAGAGCGCCGACTGCTCTTGCAGAGGACCCGGGTTCGATCCCCAGCACCCACATGGCGGCTGAGAACCATCTGTAACTCCAATTCCAGGAGAACTCCAGTTCCAGGGGAATCCGAGACCCTCTTCTGACCTCCGCAGCATTGCACGACACGGGTGCACAGACCTGCATGCAGACAGTACATTCATACACATAGAAAATAAATAAATAAAAATTTAAAAAAAATGAATATATTGTCTGCATGCAGGTTTGTGTACCCATGTCGTGCAATGCTGCGGAGGTCAGAAGAAGGTGTCAGATTACCCTGGAACTGGAGTCAAAGACAGTTCTCAGCCACCATGTGGGTGCTGGGGATACAACCGGGGTCCTCTGCAAAGCAGTTGGCGCTCTTAACCACTAGGCCCTCTCTCCAGCCCAGAAACTTTTTAAAGAATTTGATCTTACAGTTGTGGGACATTGATCCTAGTAGACACCATGGACTAGCAAAATAAAAACCCAGGACCAGTAATAGTGTTGGTCTCTTGAAGTTATTGACCAGGCATCCCATAGACCCTCAAAGAATTCTGGACATTGCCCAGCTCTTGGTTATTCATCAGAACTTCACAGTAAGACAAGAAATCAAGCTTGTGCTGACTTCAAAACCCCACTTCTCCTGCCTAACTTTAATAACACTGAAAGGTGCTATGTATTCTACCAGAAGGAAAATCAGTAAGTGTTAACATTACTGAGCTGTGAATCCTGCAAACTACAACAACTGGCATAGCAAGGTACGCCCACCAGTGCAACCTGGCTTGAATATTATAGAAGTATTCAATTACTAATTGGATTTAAGATCCACTTCATAGGATGGAACCCAGAACTGACATTAATATCATGCCTAGAATCCTAAGGATAGATATTTCACAGGTCATAGGAAATAGCCCAATATTATTATTAGGCTAAATAGATATAGTATTATGATGACTCCTAATGTCTAATTTTTATACCCATAGGTTAATGCATCTCTCAATTTTCTATAGAAAAGCTTCTTTATGAAGCATATGGTGATTAACAAAGAAACCACAACTGGCCAATGTGCAGAGAACAAGAGGCTGCAGTCTCTGTATCACTGAACAGGATACCAGTATCAAAATTCTTCCACCCAAGGCTCAGAGATCATTGGGTTAGCAAAGGCAGAAAGATTCTAAAAACCAAAAGAGGTGGGTGACCACAAGAAGAGTGTTTTCTAGTTTCTCCTCTGAACTCAAATCATTTGAGCCAGCATGAACAACTCTACCTAGCTCAAGCCAGGCATGACCCCAGCTAAGATCTGGGGAAGTGGGTAGGAAATCTAAACCCTACCTGAGGAATTATTGTTAACCAATGGCTCCTGGGATGTGGAGAGTCTGTCTCATTTAAGGGTGAGCTTCTTGTTAGGTTGACCAGGTACTGCTGTAGGATGAACATACAGCAAAGGGCATTTGGGGACACAAATTTGATTATATATTTTTTCATATAAAGGTTTATATATTTCATTTATATATTTCATATATATTTCACATATATTTTATATGTATTTCACACATTTCATATTTGTGTATAATCTAGACCTATAAATTTAAATTTATGTCCCCAAATGCCCTTCAGTGTGGGCTCATTTCATATATATGACAAATGTATATAACACATATATGAGAAATATATATGAAATATATGTGAAATATGTATTAGATATATATGAAATATATATGAAATTGGGTAAGGATATTAAGGGGAGTAGAGATATTGGAGGGATGGCTCAGCAGTTAAGAGCACCAACTGCTCTTGCAGAGGACCTGGGTTTGATTTCCAGCACCCTCATGGAGGATAAGAACAGTCTTTAAGCCTGGTGTGGTGGCACATGCCTTTAATCTTAGCACTTAGGAGGCAGAGATAGGTGGATCTCTGTGAGTTCAAGACCAGTCTTAAGTCTACATAGTCAGTTCCAAAGCACCCAGAACTAAATGGAGACCCTGAACTAAAAAGGAACAAAAAAAAAAAAAAAAAAAAAAAGAAGCTGATTTCAAGTATGAAATCTCATGTTTTGACATACATGTCACTTGTGAAAGTTGCTGCTGTGGTTAAGGCTTATAATAAATCCATTGTTCTCCCTAAGTGTTTCTTTAAATATTTGCTTTTTATCTCACCAGCTTGGTGTCTCTATGCACTGTACTTTTTCTATATTAAATCCATATATACACATATATATATATATAATTCAGTACAACCATATTTAATTTTTACTTAGCATAATGATTATAATCTTGTTTCATTGCTTTTGCATCAATGCTATTCAATTATATTGTAGAATAGCCTTCTTTTTTTTAAATTTCTGTATGTGTATGAATGTACTGTCAGCATGCAGGTCTGTGCACCCATGTCATGCAATGCCGCGGAGGTCAGAAGAGGGTCTCAGATTCCCCGGGAACTGGAGATCTCCTGGAATTGGAGTTTCAGACGGTTCTCGGCCGCCATGTGGGTGCTGGGGATCGAACCCGGGTCCTCTGTAAGAGCGGTCGGCGCTCTTAACCTCTAGGCCATCTCTCCAGGCCCTAAAATAGCCTTCTTTAGCATGGATATTCTACATTTAATTTGCCCATTCATGAGTTAATATATACTTAATTCATGTTTATCACTATTATTAACGAAGCTATTATAATAATCTGAACAGCTTTCATTTGCTCCATAGTAAGTAAATACTTTGTAATTAAATGGCTGGACTTCTTGACAGGTGAAAGTTTAGCTTTTAAGGAGGTTACTGGATTTCACATTCTCATCTAGACCCTTGTGCTAGATAGGTTCAGTTGTCAACTTGATACACCTGGGTAGAGGGAACCTTAACTGAGGAGTTTCCTCAACTGGATTTGCCTGTGGAAATGTCTTTGGGCCATTTTACTGATTTTTGCATGATATAGGAAGGCCCAGCTCACTGTAGCCAGTGCCACCATTAGGCAGGTGTTGTATATGAACATGGTCCTGCATGCATCTCTGCAATAGGATGAGTCTTGTGGGTATATACCCAAGAGTAGTATGGCTGGTTCAGGTGGTAAGCTCATCTTGAGTCTCCAGATTTCTCCATACTGCTTTCTATAGTGGTTGTAAGAGTTTACATCCCCACCAGCAGTGGATGAGTGTTCCCCTTTCCACACAGCCTCTCCAGCATTTGGTATCAATTGTTTTCTTGATCTTAGCCAGTTTTACCAGAGTGAGATGATATCTTAAAGTTGTTTTTTTTTTTAATTTTATTTATTTATTTTGTATGTATATGAATGTACTGTCTGCATGTGGGTTTGTGCACCTGTGTCGTGCAATGCCGCAGAGGTCAGAAGAGGGTGTTGGATTCTCCTGGAACTGGAGTTAAAGACTGTTCTCAGCCGCCATGTGGGTGTTGGGGATCAAACCCGGGTCCTCTGCAAGAGCAGTTGGCGCTCTTAATCACTGGGCCATCTCTCCAGCCCCATTAAAGTTGTTTTAATTTGCATTTCCTTAATTATTAGCAATGTTGAACATTTTTAAGATGTTTCTCAGCCATCTTTATTTCCTCATTTGTCAAGTCTCTGTTCAGCTCTTTAGTCCATCTTTTGAGTGATTCATTTGTTTTTGTTTGTTTGTTTGTTTGTTTGTTTTTTGAGTAGTTTATATATTCTGGAAGTCAATGCTCTGTCAAATGAATCCTTGGTGAAGAAGAGCTGGAACCAATCCAAATGCCCCTCAACCAATGTGTGGATAGAGAAAATGTGCTCCATCTTCACAATGCAGCTGTAAAGAAAGATGGCATCATGAACTTTGCAGGTAAATGGATGGAACTAGAAGATATTATGCTAAGTGAAGTAACACGGTCCCAGAAAAGCAAAGGATGAATGGTATCCCTCATTTGTGGATGCCAGCACCAAGTTGTAAGGCAAACTGAGCAACATCAATGTTATATACCACTTTCTCTGAAAGCAACTGTGCTCTGACAATGTAAATCCATTAACAAGCTCTAGAATTAACACCACTTAATTTTAGGCTTTGTATTCTTGGTGTATGAGTGGAGGATACATAGGCATATTTTAGAGTAATATAAATTTAAAAAGGAAAGATGTGAACCTTGAAATATGATATGTAAATGACAAACAGTTGGTGTACAGATGATATAATTTTAGTATAGGTGTGACACACACATATAGATAGATAGATAGATAGATAGATAGATAGATAGATAGATATTGAAGCAATTCAGATTGGAGGGAACAACAACAGTAGAGGAACTGGGACAAGGAACTGACTGAAACGACTGAAACAGTAAAGTTCCTCCAAGGACAATAATCCTCTGCTTTGAAAAAAAAAACTTTGAAAAGAATCAGAAAGAGATACAGGACAGGGATGGCAGGGTGCATGAACTCAGGTGGGGTGGGGGGCATGGAAGACAAGATGAGTCTAGATTGGACTGAGAAACAATGTATGAAATGCACATAACTTCAATAAAAGTGTTTTTAAAAAAGACAGCAGGCTGTGCTCAGGCTAGATAGAAAGCCAATAAGCAGCATTCATCCGTAGTATATGCTCCAGGTCCCTGCCCTGAGCTACTGCCTTAGATTCCTTGAATGAAGGACTGAACTGTAAGCCAAGTAAACCCCTTCCTCCTCAAGTTGTTTTTGGTCAGTGTTTTTTATTGTTTTCTTTAATTATTTTTATTTTATGCATATGAGAGTATTGCCTGCATATATGCATTGCCCACAGAGGTAAGAGCAGGTGTTGAATCCCCTTGGAACTGGAGTTGAGGATGGTTGTTAGCCACCATGTGAGTACTGGGAACTGAACCCTGGTCATCTCCAAGTACACCCAGTGCTCTTAACTGCTGAGTCATCTCTCCAGCCCCTTCTCACAGCAACTGAAACTTAACCAAAACAGGAATTTGTACCAGAATTGTGGTGGGTTGCTGTGACAGACCTGGCCATATGGCTTTTGGTAATATTGTGGAAGCACTTGAACTTCTGGATTAGAAATGCCATTGATTGCTCAGAGTTTAATGAGCTTTATGGTAGATCTTGAAGCAGTTATGGTGAAGAGAAATATGGATAATGGAGGTCTGGTTTGTGGAGTTTTCAGGTAAGAAAGTCAGTTATGGCTGTTTGATATTTTGAAATGAGAAGCAGTGGTTTCTGGTCAGCTGAAGCATCAATTTTGAATAAATAGCAAGAGAACAGAATCACCCACTGAAGTCAAACACTTGCTTTACTGGGGCAATTGATGTTGTTTAGCTGGGGCTGAAACATCAGCTGAGTAATAAGAGACCAGCATCAAGGATGTAAAACCTTGGGAGTTATTGCCTCAGGGCCAGCCCCCTGACACTGTGGTCCCCAGGGGCTTCCACCTCAATGGAAACAGGACTTACTAATGTGTAAGAGACTCCCACATGATACTGGTTTCAAAGGCATGACAGACTCATGTATAGCATCTGAGGCTTGGCACTGTGAAAGGACAGGAGAGACCATTGATGAATGTATAGATTCAGTTTCATTGGAGACTCCACCATAATGGAGATGTCAAGACCATCGAATGATCACAAGAACAGCAGAGGCATGGAGTGCAGCCAGCTTAAGCCTATGAGACACAAGCTGTGTGTATTGTGATGGCAGAGGCAGAAGTGGAGAGGCCCTGTCCTTTGTAGCCATGATTGTGAATGAATCCCAGATGTTTAACATTGACCTATATTGTTGGACTTGGACTTGCTCAAGTGTGCCCAGTTCTTCCCTTTGCAATAAAGCAGTATGGAACTTGTTTTGTATTTTTACAGAAGCGCAAAGCTAAGGGAATTTGAAAAGAAACCTTGAAGTATAAAAGTTTTGGAATAAATAAACCTTTTCCTCCCCCAAGTTGTTTTTGGTCAATGTTTTTTGTTTGTTTGTTTCTATATTTTTTTTTTATTTTTAAGGGATTCTACAATATAATGACACAGTTGTTTGCAGATAACATTGATGTTACTCAGTATGTCATACAATTAGGTAATTTGTGCATTTTGCAAGTATCTATGTCCAAATTTTGAACAACCCAAGGTTCCCATAGTCCAGTTGGAGAAGCTTGTATGCACAGGCATGTTGATCAATCAGGAGTCCAGACTATATTCCTGTAGTCTCATGATTCACCCCTATCTCTCCGCAGCCCTTACAATCTACCACGCCTCCTCTTCCGCAGTTTGTTCCCTGGGCTTTGGGAAAGGGGCACAAGTGGGTGAGAAGAAAACAGTCTAATTTCTTTGGAGTTGTCATTTTGGACTCCAGTCTGTTCAGGTTGTTTCCCTTCATTGACAGCTTTTCCAGTGATACCCTTTTTAGTCATATTAACAAAGCACACGCTATTGGATGTACAGGCATTTAAGCAGTACCAATTATTATGTCAAGCTAAGCTGTGAGCATAGACACAGATGCTTGGATGGTATGCTAATCTGCAAACTGTGATTTCTCTATAAAGGGTGACAAGATCTTATTGTGGCTTATAACATCTCCTAACCACTAGAGTACATAAGCTTGTGGCATCCACTGTGAGTTATTCCTCCAAGGAGAGAGCTAGTAGCCAAATAGATTTGGGATATACATATAGAAACTTGGCTGCCACTGTTGCACAGTATCTCCAGGCTGTTGAGGTGTAGCTGATATTGACGGAGGAGCCTTGCTTGTCTCAGGGAGACCAATATTTTGCTGTATTGCTTTAGTGGCCTTTGGTAATGCTCTCTGGCATTTCAGCGGCCAGTTGTACACTAGCAAGTGACGTCTCATAACATTTTTCATTCTCACACCAGGTCTTCGACAACAGGGACTTACTGCCTTTCTCCTTGCATATATCCCACTTATAGGCAAAAGGCCTTTATAATTTGGGGAGGGGGGTTGAATCCCCTAGCCAACATCTCCTAGGCAGAATAATTCATTGCTGATGTCAGAGCTTTCCTGTAGTAATATATTTGGCTTAATTACACAACTTATAAACACTTTACTATTGAATTTGGCTCTGGATAGAGAAATATCCTTTCACAGTTCCTATGCCTATCAATCAATTAATACGTTATGCCTGTTTATAGGAAATTACCACTGTAACAATTGGCTTTAGTTTACAGTTAGGGAGTGGTTTCATTACCATCATGTTTTTCTTTTTCCTATAAAGGGGAGAGGTAGGAAGGTTTCTCAGCATCTGGAAGGTAAACTTCATCAGGGCCCATTATAAACAGTCAACCCCAATATTATTCAGAGAGATGCTCAGTGTCCGTGACTCAGGCAGTCTGAGGCTCCTCATTCCTTAATTTTCAGATGGGTCAACCTCTCTGCTGGCATTCCCCAGTTCATCCTGCACAGCCAGAAGTTGTATGTTTTCGGGCATTTAGGTTGGTGATTTTTACCTGTGGGAACATAAAATTCTCCTCCCATTTTTAGTTTCAAGATCAGAAAAATTGAAAATTTATCAATAGGATTGGAACACACAGTTTTCCATTTGTATCCTAGAAAGGATAGTACCCCACCTCCCACCTCCCACCTCCCTCTTTTTCTTTTTAGGTTTTTATGTTTTGACCTATAGATGCCTAATTTGTTGGTCAATGTTTTTAACATTGGAATTGAAAGTTAATCAGAACACCTCTTCTGATGCAAAGTATAGAATGAAAACAGCATAAAACTGTTCAAAAACTGATTTTATCATTCTAAAGTTTCTATAAAATAAATGTTCAAGATCAGATGATTTTGTTTTTTTTAAGTTTCCCAAATACATTCTGAGTAAAATTTCGATTCAAAAGTTCAATATTTGTTCCACAAAACCTGGAAAGAAAAAAAAATCACAAGTAATTTTATTAAACCTGTGTTCCTTTGGTACCCAAATAAGACTATAATATGGCAAAAATAGAAAATCTGGAAACGTTTCTCATGAATTTCAGTGCAAGAATCCTTGCCAATAAAATTACCGTTCAATCCTAACAATGTATAAAAAATTTAAATATCATAACCGAAAGAAGTTAAGAGCATCCAATCAACACTGTTACACATTTAAACCATTGTTATGTGTATTTCAGCTGAAGGAGCTGAAGCATATGCTCACAGAATGTGATTGAATGGATCACATTCATGACAAAAACATAGAAGCAACTATTCGTAAACTGTGGAGGACTGAAGGAAATCACCTTCTAACTTGGTAAAGGACAGAGGTGACAAAGGGAAGAACTTTAAGAGTAGAATTGAAAGAAATGCTGAGAGGCACAACAGCCACTTTAGTGAACAGTATGACAGCTTCTTACAGAGCTGTTGGAAACTTAATGGGGCCACATCATCCAACAACCATATGCCTAGGTACCGCCCATTTCTGCTGTGGTAGAAATATACATTCACCTGAAAGCCATAAAACAAACATTTACAGCATCTAGGCAATGCATGTGTGAAACAACTGATCTGTTGTTCCTGTGAGGTCCGGTAAGCACATCAGGACAGAATGTTCTGTGCTGGTGAACTGAAATGGGTTATCAGACCAGGAAATGAGATGCATATTTCTATATAACAGAACCTACTCTTTTGTTTTTTTGAGAAAAAGTTCCAGTTCCAGCTGACCTGGGACTCACTCTGTAGACCAGGCTGGCCTTGAACTCACAGAGATCCACCTGACTCTGCCTCCCAAGTGCTAGGATTAAAGGTGTGCACCACCATGCCCCGCTGGCTTCAGAACCTATTCTTAAAAGACTAGGATCATGTGATTCCACCCACATGATAATATGGAAAAGATAGCACTTCAGAAGGAGTGAAAGTCAGTGATTGCCAAGACTTGCAGATCAGAGAAGAAAGATCTGGAGCTGGAACACTGTGGACTCTTGGGGCCCTGGACACATTTCTGTGTGATACTATGGTGCTGGATAAATGATCAAATGTATTTTTTTTTAAATCTCAAAGCACAGCAGTAGCAAGAAATAATTCAAATGTAAAACACAAAAATTTGTTACTAGTAATATTCCAATACTGATTCATTAAAATGAATAAAAGTAGCACTAATACCAAATGTTGACATACATACAGAAAAACTCAAGTCAGTTACAGCTGGTTCTTGATGTCGTGTAAAACTAATCATACCATTACCCAAGCCATGGGTAACCAACATGACCCACCAATTTCTTTCATATTATTTATTCTAGATTAAGTAAAAACTTAAGCTCATAGAAAAACATGTAGCTTAAATCTTCACAATACCTTTATGACCCGGCCCGCGGGTCTATCAACGGGGTCCTAGAGGAGAAGGAGAGAGGGGAAGGGGCAAGGGTCGCGAGAAATGAAGACAAGACAGGATTCTGATCAAGTCTCGTTTATTGTATAGAACACAAGTAGAATATAAAGGTTAGGGAATGCGGAAGCATTGCTAAAACACAGGGCACCTCAGTGCTTACATATGGAAAGAATGTGCAGATACAGATCTTTACTTAAGGTGAACATTTGCAACATCTCCTGTGAAGTTACACAATGGACTGCAACCTCCTCGTGATAATTTCAGTGCTAGGAATCTGCTAGTGGAAAATTACTAGATGGCTAAACTCGTCTGAGAGCCCCACACCTTTATCTGTAGTAGGCATAACTGACATAAGCCCAAACGACTTTCAAAGGGTCATTGCTGAAACAAAGTATTAAATTGTACACAATATTATTTAGCTTTTAAAAGGAAGGAACTAAAAACACATATAACAACTTAGGTAGGTTAATAAAAAGTTAACATTTATTGAAATTATGTACTTTTTCACTATCAATGTCTTAATTGTCACTTATGCCCCACAAATCAATTCAAAAAACAGTAGCTTAGCTTTTATAATTTATATGTAGTCTTCATACTGCCATTTTTTTTCTTCAGAAATATTGAGTGCTTGTTAATTTCAAATAAAGTAGTCTTTCTTGTTTGTAAGGAAAAGTAAAATCTTTATCTCTGTTCCCATGGAGATGGATTGAATAGCACAAATTAAAGCTCATATCCTCATTAATTACTTGACATGAACCAATCAAAGATGAAAAGGTAAAGGAAGTAAATTTTCCTCCTGTCATGGATATGCCATAGGAAAAATAATTCTCATGAAAACACCATACCCAGATTGGACATATTTATGGGGAATTTATATTGTATAAATATGCCTGTTTATAATTCTTCTGTGATTAAATGAAACAATCTAAAATTCAAAAGCAAAGAGAAATTTTGACCACCTACATTTAAACTTAAAAACAAAATTTAGCAAGGGACTTAAAAAAGCCAAACTTTTAACAGTAAATTACACAGAAGTTATGGATTTTTCTTGAGCATAGCTCAAGGCTAAGTAAGTCCATGGAAGAATGACAAAATTAGACCATATTTCTATATTAATACAAAGAGGGAAAATTAAGACTTTCAGAGCAGATAAAATGGACCAATGGTATAGAAAGCAAGAGCTCATTTAGTACATTTTAGAATGTCTTCAATGTGCAATAAGAAATGCTGAAGGTGCTCTTCAGAGTGTTATGAACCTAGATAATTCAATGAACAAAAAATAATTGGGATGTACATGAATTGTCCTCTGTGCTTCAGCATACATACAAATTATCTATAGTTAAGCTCATAAGTGTACTTGTTTTCCTGATATTCAATAGTTCAGTGTAAATTAATAAACTGGATTCTTATTTCATCTGTTTTGAATACATTTGTCTGTAAACTCTATTGATTAGTCTCTTAGAGATTGTTTCTTGAAATTAAATTACAAATGTGAACTTTAAAAATAACTTTTTGTCAGTGAACGTGTTCAACTAGTTGAAATAATGTTCAGAGCTGTTATTTAAATTCATTATTCTTTCCTGTGCTGCTGAAGTCAATGCCATTTAAGCTCATTTTAAAAATACATTGAAAGCTACATAAATATCCAAAATATATTAATAAAATGCATAATAAGTAAATTTAGACATATGACTGCAATAAAACATAATTTGTCATTCACAGAATATGCTAAATGCTGAGTTATGGCACATGATTAATGGCTAAATTTATTAGTCATCCTGCATGGGAAAAGGAATGAATGGGAAGGGAAATTAAAGTTAGGTAGTGTTCAAATATGGTGAGGCACCTCAACATTGGTCATAGCCATGCCAAACTATGAGCACTGTTTGAACCTAGTAGTTAAAACTAAAGTATGGGACTGGAAAATTTTAATGCAATATATCCAGGGCAAGAGTTTGAGGACAGTTCAGCATGCACCTGGTTGCTTGGGAACTCATCCTGATAACATGGATTCCAGGCTTCTGTATTTTATGTTTGGTTTGGTTTTAGAGAATAGGATCTATTAGAGAGGCTTTCTACCACTAAGCTTGGGAACTTAAGCTTCCACCCCTGGATTTTTTTTTTTTTTTTGTATAAAACTCCTCCCAATCTCAGCTTGAGGCTGAACACCTGAGAAAGAATGTCTGTGGTGTGTAGGCATCATCTTACTAAAGATTTTGTTTTGGCATCTGTATTAGTCAGGGTTCTCTAAAGAAACAGAAGCAACAGGATGAATATATATAACTATATACAATTTATTGATTTGCTCATGTGACGGAGCTCAACAGTAGCGCCGAACTGGAGAGGCCGGGAATCCAGGGAACTGCTCAGTCCGCAAGGCTGGATGTCTCAGGAGTCCCAGTCTAGTGCTGAAGGCCCGAATGGATTCCAGGAGATCTGCCAGTCTCGGTACACGCTGGGATCCGAAAGGTTGATCACAGCAGCAAGGCAAACTCACCAGATGAGAGAGAGGCAAGCCGCAGGAAGAAGGAAAAGGGACCAGCTCCCGCTGCCGTGGCCTTAAATACTGCCTGCCGGCAGAAGGTAACACCCACATTTGGGGTGGGCCATCCGGGTTGAGGTGGTCCAATCAGAAGACCCTTTTCTCTTATTTGTTCCTTAGTCCAGTCAAGTTGACACCCAGGATTAACCATGACAAGTCCACCCCTTGTCAACTTGACACCCAATAAATAGCCTCTGCTTAAATGTCAATTGCAAACGATGGCAGGGTCATAATTCCACCTAACATGTTATAAGTATCTCATGTGCAATAGCAAAGCATTATATCTTAGAGTAGGTGGTAATGTCCTTGAGAAGAACTTAGTCCTTCAGTATCTAATAACCTAAATATGACAACACTTAACACATATCTCAGTTGCACATTCAAAGGGGAACACAAGTATCCACTTAATATACATACATATATACATATATATATATACATATATAAACAAGCACATTCTTAACCAAATAGGACGAAGGTTAATATCTATTATAATCCACGTTTCTGCAACTGGTCCCGTGGCTTCAGCTGATATTTATGACTACCTTCTTCTACTACCCATTCTGTATTTCCTCCGCCATCAGCAAGCACCTCTGCAGGTCTTGGCTCTTTCCCTGGAGGAGTGACCCATACCTTCATCCCTGAAGGGTCTGGGCCATTTATTGTCCTGTCTGGTTTGGGTTGTTGGAGTTTCCCATTGACCTTAATCATAGGACATGGTAGCACCAGAAGGCGCCCTACAGCATCTCCTGCCTTCCAGACATAATCTTCCTTGCCCCCATTGTGGAGAAAAAGTCCAATTTCCCCATGGTAGTCTGGATCAATCACTCCTCCTACTACTGTTATTCCTTCCTTAGCCTGTTGGCTTAAAGGCAGTAGAAGCCCGAAGTGGCCAGGGGGAAGTCTTAGCTTCCAGTTCAATAGAACGTTTGCTGTATCTCCTGGCAAAAGCACTCCCCCCATTGGAGCCAAAACGTCTAGACCAGCAGAACGCAAGGTCGTGGGTACAGGAAGCAAAAATTTTCCTACTGGGTCACTAGGGGTGATAGTGAGTGGAATCATTCCCACTTCCACCCCTTGGTTCCTGGACCCATGAATTCTGGCTATAGGAGAAACAGTACCATATAGTGGACGCTGATTCAAAGCATATACTGCTTGCTGGAGAACCTTGCCCCAGCCCTCCAGGGTATTGCTACCTAATTGGCGCTGTAACTGTGTCTTCAAGAGGCCATTCCATCGTTCTATCAAGCCAGCTGCTTCTGGGTGGTGGGGAACATGGTAAGACCAGTGGATACCATGACCATGGGCCCACAGTCGCACTTCTTTGGCTGTGAAGTGAGTTCCTTGGTCAGAAGCAATGCTGTGAGGAATACCATGACGGTGGATAAGGCATTCCGTAAGTCCCTGGATGGTAGTTTTGGCAGAAGCATTACGTGCAGGAAAGGCAAATCCATAACCAGAATAAGTATCTATTCCTGTAAGAACAAAACGCTGTCCCCTCCATGATGGAAGTGGTCCAATGTAGTCAACCTGCCACCAGGTTGCTGGCTGGTCACCCCGGGGAATAGCACCATATCGGGGGCTCAATGTTGGTCTCTGCTGTTGGCAAATCTGGCACTCGGCAGCAGCTGTAGCCAGATCAGCCTTAGTGAGTGGGAGTCCATGCTGTTGAGCCCATGCATAACCTCCATCTCTGCCACCATGACCACTTTGTTCATGGGCCCATTGAGCAACAACAGGGATAGCTGGAGAAAGAGGCTGACAATCCACAGAACGAGTCATCCGATCTACTTGATTATTAAACTCATCCTCTGCTGAGATCACCTTTTGATGAGCATTTACATGAGACACAAGTATCTTCACATCCTTTGACCATTCAGAGAGCTCTATCCACATACTTCTTCCCCAAATGTCTTTCTCACCAATTTTCCAGTCATGCTCCTTCCAAGTCCCTGACCATCCAGCCAAACCATTGGCTACAGCCCATGAATCAGTATATAATCGAACCTCTGGCCATTTCTCCTTCCAGGCAAAATGCACAACCATGTGCACTGCCCGAAGTTCTGCCCACTGTGAAGACTTTCCTTCACCAGTGTCCTTTAGGGTTGTTTCAGAAATTGGCTGTAATGCTGCAGCTGTCCACCTCTGGGTGGTGCCTGCATAGCGTGCAGAACCATCAGTAAACCAGGCCCTAGTCTTCTCTTCCTCAGTCAACTGATCATAGGGCAAACCCCATGAAGCCATAGGTGCATGCTTAAGCCCAGGAGACATTGTAACAGGAGTGGGAACCATAGGCATTTGGGCAACTTCTTCATGTAGCTTGCTTGTGCCCTCAGGGCCTGCCCGGGCCCTGTCCCGTATGTACCACTTCCATTTGACAATGGACTGTTGCTGTGCACGTCCTACTTTATGGTCTGGTGGGTCAGATAACACCCAGCTCATGATGGGCAGCTCAGGTCGCATGGTGACTTGGTGGCCCATTGTCAAACGTTCAGTTTCCACTAAGGCCCAATAGCAGGCTAAGAGCTGTCTCTCAAAAGGAGAATAGTTGTTTGCAGATGAAGGTAGAGCCTTGCTCCAAAATCCCAAGGGCCTCCGCTGTGATTCCCCTATGGGAGCCTGCCACAGACTCCAGACAGCATCTCTATCTGCCACTGATACCTCAAGCACCATTGGGTCTGCTGGATCATATGGCCCTAGGGGCAGAGCAGCCTGCACCGCAGCCTGGACCTGTTGAAGAGCCTTTTCCTGTTCCAAGCCCCACTCAAAGTTTGCTGCCTTACGAGTCACCTGATATATGGGTCGTAGTAACACACCCAGATGAGGAATGTGCTGCCTCCAGAATCCAAAAAGACCCACCAGACGTTGTGCTTCTTTCTTGGTGGAGGGAGGGGCCAGGTGCAACAACTTATTCTTTACCTTAGAAGGAATGTCTCTGCATGCTCCACACCACTGAACTCCTAGAAACTTCACCGAGGTAGATGGCCCTTGAATTTTAGTTGGATTTATTTCCCATCCTCTCATGCGCATATGCTTTACCAACAAGTCTAGGCTAGCTGCTACCTCCTGTTCACTGGGTCCAATCAACATAACATCATCAATATAGTGGACCAGTGTGATATTTTGTGGAAGAGTCAGGCGATCAAGATCCCTTCTAACTAAGTTATGGCACAACGCTGGAGAGTTAACATACCCCTGAGGTAAGACAGTAAAGGTATACTGTTGGCCTTGCCAGCTGAAAGCAAATTGCTTCTGGTGGTCCTTATGAACCGGTATTGAGAAAAAAGCATTGGCCAGATCAATAGCTGCATACCAGGTACCAGGAGACATATTAATCTGCTCGAGTAAGGACACCACATCTGGTACAGCGGCTGCAATTGGTGTCACTACTTGGTTGAGTTTTCGATAGTCAACTGTCATTCTCCATGATCCATCTGTCTTTTGCACAGGCCAAATTGGAGAGTTAAATGGAGATGTGGTAGGAATCACCACCCCTGCATCTTTCAAATCCTTGATAGTGGCATTAATCTCCGCAATCCCTCCAGGGATACGATACTGTTTTTGGTTCACTATTTTCCCTGGTAGAGGCAACACCAATGGTTTCCATTTGGCCTTTCCAACCATAATAGCCCTCACTCCACAGATCAGGGAACCAATGTGGGGATTCTGCCAATTTCTAATTATATCTATCCCAATTATACATTCTGGGACTGGGGAAATAACTACGGGATGCGTTCTGGGACCCACTGGGCCCACCGTGAGTCGGACTTCAGCCAAAACTCCATTTATCACCTGACCTCCATAGGCCCCTACTTTAACCGGAGGGCCACAATGCTTTTTAGGGTCTCCTGGGATCAGTGTCAACTCAGAACCAGTATCCAATAGGCCTCGAAAAGTCTGATTATTTCCTTTTCCCCAGTGTACAGTTACCCTAGTAAAAGGCCTCAGGTCCCTCTGGGGAAGGACAGGAGGAAGGCAAACAGCATAACTCTTTGGTATTGTGACAAGGTCCTTCCTCACTGGAACCCGGCCACCCCTTCATTCAAGGGGTTCTGGGTCTGTGAACTGTCTCAAGTCTGGAAACCGGTCAACTGGGCGGGATTCGCTACTCCTAAAATCAAATGTTGACTTCCTGTCATTCGTTCTAGAGCTTTTCTGCTTATACAGATCAAATAAAAACTTAGTAGGCTTCTTATGTATTTGGTTCCTGGGAACACCATGATTAATTAGCCAGTTCCAAAGATCATTTCGGGTCATGCCATTATAGGTATTGTTTTGCCTTTGCCACCCATTATGATAATTACTGTAACTACGCTCATCTGGCCTTCTGCGATTCAGTGCTGCCACCTGACGCCTACCCTGAGGTCCTGTTAGACCTACTACGTGTACATTTAATTTATGCAAACGAGCCACAACTTCTCTAACTGTAAGATCTGGCATAAGAAATAGAGCAAAAACAAAGCTCTTCAAATGTTCTGGTGTCTCTCTCAGTACTTTCCATCTTATAAATTCAGTGAGTGGCATGTCCTCTGGGTCCTCATATTGTGGAGAATGTGGTTTTACACTTCGAATCCACTCGAGCATGCCCATCTGCCTGACCCTCACAATCCCTTCATCAATACTAAGCCAAGGAATATCAGGCATCTCTAACTCGCTGTTAGTAGGCCATGTTTTAATAAATACATCAGCCAACCATTCAAATAAACTTTTAACACCTTTTTTAACTGCTCGAGCTTCCATGTTAAACCTAGAATCTCTACTCAGTGGGCTCATATCGATAAACTCAGTATGATCCAATTTTATATTCCTTCCACCATTATCCCACACCCTTAAAATCCATTCCCACACATATTCCTTAGGCTTCTGCCGGAATGAATCAGCAAACTCATTAATTTCTTTAGTAGTATATCGCACCTCCTCGTGGACCACACTTTCTATCTCACCTTGAGGGGCTTGCTTAGACTTCAATCTGGTTATAGGTCTAGAGGCAACAATTGTTGGGCCCTGAGGGACATCAGCTCCCACTGGGAGGGGGGGATTAATTTCCTCAGGCAAGGGTGGGGAGGAGGGATCTGCAGGGTGTGGATTCTCTGCTGAGGGTGGGGAGGTTAATTCCTCAGATAAAGAAAATCCCTCAGAATCCGAGGGTTCAAAATCCTCATCATCATAGTTCTCCCACACATCTCCATCCCAAGTTTCAGGGTTCCACCCTTTCCCCACCAGTGCTCTCACTTTAACTGCTGACACTTTTCGTGGCTGGGAATTAAATTTGCGTTGTAAATCAGCCAACCGTATAATAAGGGCTCCAGCTTGATTTTCTGCTGCTTTAGCTCTTTGGCTGCTGGAGAGAAGATTCTCTTCCAGAGCACACTTGGAAACCTTTAAACTGTTGTTTCGAATCCGGAGCTGGTCATTTTTATCACCGAGCTCCATATTTTCGTCTAACAGTTTATCCAGACATGCTAGGAGCAACAAGGCAACATCATTATTTTCCTGATTTTTCTGCAATTTCTCGAACGTTTTATATATAGAGTCACTAAATTCCTTGCTTCTCACAAGAGGTGAGTTAGGTGAGTCAAATGGATCTATCTTCATAATTAGATCAAATAGTCTGCACCAAGGATTATCATTCCTCTTCATGCCACCAGGAGAGCCTTCAGTAACTCTAGGCTTCATTGGGTTGGAGAGCTGGCTCCAGAGGCTACCAAGCCCACTAAAGAAATTCATCCTTTCAATTCTGTTTCTCTAGAACCACTTCTGGTACCAAAATCTGTATTAGTCAGGGTTCTCTAAAGAAACAGAAGCAACAGGATGAATATATATAACTATATACAATTTATTGATTTGCTCACGTGACGGAGCTCAACAGTAGCGCCGAACTGGAGAGGCCGGGAATCCAGGGAACTGCTCAGTCCGCAAGGCTGGATGTCTCAGGAGTCCCAGTCTAGTGCTGAAGGCCCGAATGGATTCCAGGAGATCTGCCAGTCTCAGTACACGCTGGGATCCGAAAGGTTGATCACAGCAGCAAGGCAAACTCACCAGATGAGAGAGAGGCAAGCCGCAGGAAGAAGGAAAAAAGGGACCAGCTCCCGCTGCCGTGGCCTTAAATACTGCCTGCCGGCAGAAGGTAACACCCACATTTGGGGTGGGCCATCCGGGTTGAGGTGGTCCAATCAGAAGACCCTTTTCTCTTATTTGTTCCTTAGTCCAGTCAAGTTGACACCCAGGATTAACCATGACAGCATCATTTTGTGTCTGGTAGAATTACCCCATTACACAAAGAAGAGCACACTTTTGGAGCAGGTACTCACTGGACTGGAAAACAAATGATGTCTGGTATCATTCTAGCAGCAAGCTCAGAAAGGGATGAGCACAGCATAGGGACCAAGCCTAAACTGTTCAGCAAAAATGATAGCAAAAACTCAAAACAAAGGGAACTTTCTAGCTTCCATGCTCAGATAATGCAGGTATTTTTTATTTATTTTTTTTATTAATTTTATTTATTTTTGTATGTGTATGAATGTACTGTCTGCATGTAGGTTTGTGCACCCGTGTTGTGCAATGCCGCAGAGGTCAGAAGAGGGTGTCAGATTCCCCTGGAACTGGAGTTCTCCTGGAATTGGAGCTTCGGACGTTCTCAGCCTCCATGTGGGTGCTGGGGATCGAACCCGGGTCCTCTGTAAGAGCGGTCGGCACTCTTAACCGCTAGGCCATCTCTCCAGCCCCAGGTATTTTTTATTTTATATTTTATGTGTATGAGTGTATTGCATGCATGGATGAAAGTGCACCTGTGTCTTGCAATGCCCCTGGAAATCAGAAGAGGACATCAGATCCCCTGGAACTGGAGATACAAGCAATTGTTAGCTGCCATGTGGGTGCTAGGAATTGAATCCTGCTCTTCACTCTACAAGAACACCCAGTGCTCTTAACTGCTGAGCCATGTCTCCAGAAAAGCAAACTGATTTATTTTTATGAATAATTTTTAAAAAGAATAAAAATTACCTAGTTAATATCATACACAAACTTGAATACAAGTTTCTTGTACACTGGACTTTTTTATAATTATAGAACAACATAAAATTCACTGGAAATTTAACACAATTAATTGGTAAAACCTAAATGATCTGGTGCCCTACGATTAAAAATATTTAAGTGAAATACAATTAAATGAAGACTATGAATAAATAATCTGAATCTCAGTGTATCCCCTTTAAACACATAATGGCAAGGGGAAAAAAGGAAAATTAGAGATGGTCCCTTTCTTCTCATCAAATCCAAATCACTTATATGATGTTGTTTTCCACATACAAGAGATGTCATCTTATTGGTAGTAAATATGTCATTAATATTAATTTGTGTTCCTTTTGGGGCCATTTTCTTGTTCGTTTAATCAAGTAATAAATGTTTATTATCAATTATGTGTAAGAATACACATCATATTCAAGATGTATATAAGACTATATGATACTCTCTTTTTATGAGATTATTTATTTTTATTTTATTTGTACGCCTGTTTTGTCTGCATGTATGTAAGTGCACCCATGTTGTACAGACACCACAGAGACTAGAAGAGGGCCTCAGATACCCTGGAACTGGAGTTGTTGATGGTTGTTAGCTGCCATATGAGTGCTGGGAATCGAACCCAGGTCCTCTGCAAGAGCAGGCAGTGCTCTTAACTGTTGAGCTAGTTCTCCATCCCCAAAGATGCTCTCTTAGTTCTGTAATAAATAAATTCTAATAGGTAACATGTGCCACGTGCGGCTGAGTATAATTAAATCATAAGCCAAATACTTAAAGATGGCATACAGTGATGCTTTGGCATTCTAACTAACATATGTTAGAAAAACCTGGATTCAAATTCACAGTTTGCTTCTCTGACCTTCAGCTCTTTTGTTTGTGAAGAGCACCTATCTTAATATACCACTTTGTTGACTAAACATATTAAAAATAAAGTACTTAGGAGAGAGAATTAAGTGTAGTAATGCTGCAATTATAAACCAAGGACACATCCACTGAGAAAACACATGCTTTTGTAGATGTGGACAAAGAACGTTTCCAGAAATAGTTTGCTATCTATTATTTATCTCCCTTTAAAGTGTGTTTTAAAAGCAGTTGTTAAAAGTTTAATTATATCTGGTTTAGGAAGGACTCTATCATCAAAAGAAAATAATGTTACTTTTTTAAAAAGAATGGCTGAAAGATGTCACCCACTTTTGACAAATATTATGGGATGGTAGTTTTCATTAATAGATCTCTTATGTTTGTGGAGATCTCTTTCTCTCTCTCTCTCTCTCTCTCTCTCTCACACACACACACACACACACACACACACACACACACACACACTGGGCTATAACTCAGTTCTTACATTCAGTAATAATGTACATCAGTCATTTCCATTCTCTAAGTCTAAGGTTATTGAATTACGAAAAGAGGATTACTGAGTCAATGATTCTGATTGTCCAAAGGTCCTAACATTATGGTACCTGATGCACCCCTCTTCCAAGTGACTGTGTTACAGTATGGTAGAAAATCAGAAAGAAAAGACAACTGTTTACAGAATAGGCCAAACATGAGATACCCTGTTTTATAATAATCCACTTTCTTAAGAACTAGCTCTGATCCACAGGAAGTACATCAATCCCTTCTGTACATTTTTACCCATGGGCTTAATACTTAACACTAGACAATCCCTGCATCTTAGAGATCTACTGCCTCAATATCTCTCACTGGGGACAAAGCTTAGAGCACATAAGCCTTTGTGAGGATACATATACTGTATTCAAATGACAGTATCTACTTTTAGAGATGTGGTAAATTTATCAGTCAGGATTCTTTAAAGGAAAAAGAACAGATACGTTGAAAATACATGCTAAAAGGAAATTTATTAGAGTAGTGTGCCAGTTTACATGCGAATGGCCCTAATAAGCTCCAAGTATTTGGATATTTTATCCCCAGTTGGTGTCACTGTTTTGAGAAGGTGTGGCTTTGCTGAAGGAAATTCATCACTGGGCGCAGGTTTAGAGAGTTCAAAAAGCCTTATTAGTCTCCAGTTGCTCTCTCTGCTTTCTGTGCCTGCTTGAAGATGTGAAGCTCTGTTTTCTGCTTCTGTTCAGGCACCTCCAGCCACCATGCCTCCCCGCCATGAGCTTACAAACGTAAATGTGAAGATCAAAGTAATGTAAGCTCAAATAAACTCTTCCTTTTTTAAGTTCCGTTGGTTGTGTTTGTTCTATACCAGCAATAAAATAGTGACTATTAGAAGTGGTTTATATGTTATGAAAATATGAAGACTACATATAAATTATAAAAGCTCCAGCCAAGCTACTGTTTCTGTTTTTTTTTTTTTTTTTTTTTTTTTTTTTTTTTTTTTTTTTTTGGTTCGTTTCGAGACAGGGTCTCCCTGTAGCCCAGCTGTCCTGGAACTCACATTGTAGACCAGGCTGGCCTTGAGCACTCACAAGATCGCACCTGCCTCTGCCTCCCAAAGTGCTAGGATTAAGGCGTGCGCCACCACGCCCAGCAAGCTACTGTTTTTTAATACATTTGTGGGGAAACAGTGAATTTTGATAACTTTATATTGCTAAAAAGAGCATAATTTCAATAAAAGTTAACGATTCATTACCCTTAGTTGTTATGTGTGTCTTCAGCTCCTTCCTTTTAAAGCTAAATATTATTATACATGATTCCCATAGTTTGTTTTAACAATGGCCCGTCAAAAGTCATGTGGACTTATGCCAGTTGTTTGGCTACTACAGATAAAGTTACTGTGAAGATTCAGCTACATTTTTTTTTTCTATGAGCATACATTTTTTTCTTTATCTAGAATACTAATGAATGGAATTGGTGGGATGAACAATGGCTCTCTAACACATGACAGAATGAGAATCCAGTTACTAAGCCACCTGACTGGAAGGTTCAGCAGTGCCAATCTGGTGCTGAAGGCCTGAAGGATTCCTGGAGTCCAGGAGTGAGACCGGTTCCAATGCCACAACAACAGGATGCATGAGCCTCTCAGCAACAGTGATGTCAAACAGGCCAAAGCAAGGTTTCCTTCTGCAACGCCTTTTTTTTTTTTACATTTTTTTTATTGCTGCTTTGTGTATTTCATACATCATTTTCCAATTCAGTTTAGGCATATTTCCCCTTCCCTTCCCCCCACCCCACCCCACCCATCCCAGATCATGCATTCTGCCATAACTGTCCTGCATCTTTCTCTCAGTTTTTTTTTTTTCATTTTTAAGCTATAAGTGATAATCCATGAGTACAAGCATCCTTCATGTAAAACCAATTCTGCAACGCCTTTTTATCTGGGTTGTCATCAGAAGATACCACCCACATTTAGAGTGTTTTATCCTAGTTCACATAACCTGAACAGTAAAACATGTCTCAGGAATGTCCAGTGGTTAGTGTTTAGTTGATTCCAGATCCTACTGAATTGGTAAACAAGATCGGCCATCAGAGCAAGTACTAAAATATATGAGACACACAGAGAAAAAGGTAGTATTTGGAAAAGTATTAAAACATTTTCTTATTGTCATAGTCATCATCGGCTGTTAACGTGACACCATGTAGATACGTCTGGGAAGAACAACCTCAATGGAGGATTTTCCAGGTCATTTTGCCTTGTGGCATGGCAGTAGGCATTTTCTTCATTTCTGGTTGATGTAGGAGGATTCAGTTCCCTTTGGGCTGTGCCATACCTGGACATGAGCCTCTAAGCTCCTGCCTTGATTTTTTGCCTTAGCTTCCTTCAAAGATGGATTGTGACATGGGAGTTGTAGGATGAAACAACATTGCTTTTGGCCCAACAAATTGCTTTTGGTCAATGTTTTATAAAAAAAAAAAAAAAATAGAAAGCAAACTGGAACATGTATTCTTATTCATCAGTATGCTTGCTTTAGCTACACATTACTTTGATCTTCACATTTACGTTGATGTAAGATAACCTATTCTTAAGAAACAGGATATGGAGGAACAAGGAAATCCCATGTTGCAGTAATTTTATTCACTTTAACTCAGTATATCATTCATAATTTTAAAACAAAATTAGTGATTATTTTTAACCCTCTTACATAATGTTCACAATTTCAGGAAAAGACATCAGAGACCAATTATTTTGCTCAGTGTCCGTGACTTTCCTATTTCTCTCTGAACTTGAACATGTCAAAACTTTTGGGTTTTTTTGTTCCCAAGTCTTGAAAGCTAAATATTTCAATGAAGCAAAATAGAGACTAAATGAAAATGCAAACTAATTTGACTTGAGCAGTTACAGCTTTCACAGCGAATGATTTGGAGCTCTTCAGTGTTACTTAGTGAATATAATCACATGTATTTGTCTTGTAGAGAATTATATTGTGACATATGCATGGCAAGCAGGACTGCTATTATATCAATTACACAAGATTTGTTGCCCGAAGTTGTAGCACACAAAAAGAAACTATGCATGAAGTTTCTTTGACAGAAATATTTCCGGTATTTAATAAAACCCTATCAACACAAGTTATTTACCAACCGATCGGACTAGATGTAATCTTACTAATATTTATGTAGTATTTGGGTTCAGTAACGAGAGTTCCCCAAGTAACATGGAAGAAGAGAAAACTGTCTGCTAGGAGAGCAAAAAATTTTGAACGGTAAATTGAATATGATCTTTATTGTGGACAGTGAATTATTTCTTTTTAAAAATATTTTATTTACAATTTTTATTTTATGTGTATGTGTCTTGCTTGCATGTGTGTGTGTTCACCAGTGTCATGCAATGTCCACAGAGGCCAGAAAAAGTGTCAATCCCCTAGAACTGGAGTTATGGACAGTCATTACCTTACATGTAGGTGCTGGGAATCAAACCCAGGTCCTCTGGAAGAACAGCAAGTGTTCTTAACTGTTGAGCCATCTCTCCAGACCTATTTTATTTTATCTATTATTTTTACTTTCTATGTTTATGAGTGTACTGGCTGGATATGTGTAACTATACCTGTGTCATGAAATGCCAACAGAGGTCAAAAGAGTGTCAAATCCCCTGAAAGTAGAGTTGCAGATGGTTGTTAGATGTCACGTGCATGGTGGGAACTGAACCTGGGCCTCTGCAAGAGCAGCCAGTGGTCTTAACTGCTGAGCCATCAGTCTAGCATGAATTATTTCTTCAAAATACTGTACTCAGTTCCTTTCCTTATATTCTCTCCCTCTCTTTCTTTCTTTCTCTCTCTTTCTCTCTCTCTCTTCTTATATATCTATATATTTGGAGCTTTGAAAATGAGTGGAGGAGTGATGATAGATAAAACAATTAAAAACTTAAAGATATAAGAGCATATGGAAGAATGTGTAAGTTTTAACCAGGTGCTTTAGGGAAACACATTTCAATAACACATTTAAACTAAGAGTTCAAAGATAACCTGATTTTAGCTCATGAATAAAGAGCAGAAGGTGTTTAAGATAGAAGAATACCTTTCTGGAAGTTGCAGGAATATCGATGACACTTATGCAGTTCTGAGAACAGACCAGCTATGTGGGAAACAGACTGAAAATTAAGTGGTATCAGTAAATCTCTCAAAACTCTTTGCAGTATTTCACATAAAAATTACCCAAAGTTCTTAGGAAAGAAAATATATATCAAGTATTATTCTCCAAATGATCAGCAGGTTTACCGATATACAAAATGTTTATTAACAGAATGAAAGTGTATTTGGAGGGTGTGTAGTTATGTTGTTATTGTTGTTGCTTTTGATTCTTTTTTTTTTCCATGTTTCCATTTTTATTTGATGTTTCCAAATGTAAAAAAAGTCAAGATTCTTACACCAGTTAGAATGAGACCATCTCAAGTGAGACCATGCAAAGCAGTTCAGTGTATATAATCATTTCTCTTCACCTTTTCTGCTTCATACAGTGTGATTGACAGAAAATTAGATGGCATGGGCTTGGTCAGAAAATGCCATTAAACAAAAACAAACAAACAAAAACACCACCACAAAGGGCAGTTTCTACTTTTCAGCAATTTTCAATAACTTATTTTTTTTACTTAGGAGGTACATGGAACTGAAAAATTTAGCTGCCCAATTTTATTCAACTACTCCACAAACAAGCACAAATAACAGTCTCAACACTGCAGACTTTAGAGGGCTGAGATAGTAGACATTATTATCTTTAGTAGATTCAACTATTTTGCCTGAAGTTGGTTTTTTCTTTTAAGAGAAATAAATCACCTTAGGCTTTGCCTTTAATTCTTTTAAGACAGAGTCTCTTTGTAGCCCAGCTGAGCTAGAACTCACTATGGAGACTGGGCTGGCCTCAATTCCTATTTCTCTTATTTCTTTTTTTTTTTTTTTTTTTTTTTTAGACAGGGTCTCCCTGTAGCCCCAGCTGTCCTGGAACTCACATTGTAGACCAGGCTGGCCTTGAACTCACAAAGATCCGCCTGCCTCTGCCTCCCAAGTGCTAGGATTAAAGGCGTGCGCCACCACGCCCGGCTATTTCTCTTATTTCAAACTAATTAACTCACATATGAAGAATGTAAAGGATAAAATCCTGTAAAAGTGAAAAGCAACACTTAAATCCTAATAGTCATTTATATCCTAAACATGCTTGAGTCTTAGACTATTTACCAAACCAAATAATGTCATTACTAAATACATGCAACCATTGTAGTGACTGCCACTAAAACACTTTATTAATTTTACAGAGGCCAAATGAAAAACAAATTTCTTTAGCCTATAGCAAATATCTGTTTGTTTCTTGTGCTCACCAATGTACGAAATAAACTCCTTCACATCTGCATCTGTGCTTTGTTTGGTTCCATCTGTTTAAGATGTTTCTGTATTTTATCCAGACAAGCACAATTTGGAATATGTTCTCATCCTTGCCTAGGTCAGAAATATATGCATGAACATTAGGAATCTCATCAGGTCTTGATCAGGAGTTAATACATTTCATTAGCCAAAAGCAAATTTCATGGCCAAAAAGTATAAGACTCATAATCCAGGGGGCGTGGTGCACTGTAAATGAACAAGGTGAAAGAGATTGGTACACAGCAGGAAATGTGGGATGGAATTTATGATCAGTGTGCTGGATAGCTTTAGTGTCAACTTGACACACCTGGGTTGAGGGAGCCTCAATTGGGGAATTGACTCCATTGGACTGGCCTGTGGCCACATCTGTGGAGTGTTGTCTTGATTGTTGGGCAATGTGGGAGGGCCCAGCCCACTATGGGTTGTGCCACCTCTGGGTGGGTTGTTGTGTACTGTATAAGAGGGCAGGCTGGGCATGGGCCAGGGGAGCAAGCCAGTAAGCAGCATTCCTCCATGGCCTGTGCTTCAGCTCCTGCCTCCAGGCTCCTGCCTCCAGGCTCCTGCCCTGAGTTCCTGCCTTGGGCTCCCTGAATGATGAACTGTGACCCAGGAGATGTAAGCTGAATAAACCCTTTCCTCCCCAAGTTGGTGTCGGTCAGAGTGTTTTGTCACAGCAATGGAAGAGAAACTAGAACAATCAGCTTATTACAGAGATAAAACTGGTGGAAGTGAAACCCCAACGTTTTTTATTGAAGTTTTGTGCTTTTCATACAACATTTCTTAATCAAGTTTATACTCATTTCCCCCCTCTCTGCCAGAGTTCAGGCATTCTGCCATACATGTCTTACATCTTTTTCTCAGTCTTTTAAACATTTTTTCAATGTAGAAGTTTGAAACCCCAACATTTAGACCTACTAAAATATTAAATGATATGATACCAGATCTATGATAATCTATGATTACCTCTGCCTTCTTTAAACTTCTGACCTATATGATAACACCAAATATGCTACAAAGTCAACATTGCACTCATTATTCTGTTTATGAGTGAAAAATCAAATAGAACAGATGTTTAACTGTCAATTCACCTTTATAAATGAAAGAATCCTTAGAGTCTGGGGAGGTGACTCAGTCACTGATACAGTACTTGCCTAGCATTTTCCAGGACCCTGAATCCCATCTCCAGTATCACAAGGAAACCAAAAGACCATAAAGAATCCATATTAAATATGGAAAAATAAAATTATCATGAAACATGATAATTACTTAAAGTTAGCATGTGTTATAATCTTGTTGTCTAGGATATGACTTCCCCTTCATTTCTCTCTCTCTTTTCTTTGGTGTTTTTGAGACAGGGTCTCCCTTCAGTCTCAGCTGACCTGGAACTCGCTCTTTAGACCAGGCTGGCCTTGAACTCACAGAGATCCACCTGCTTCTGCCTCCCAAGTGCTAGGATTAAAGGCATGTGCCACCACACCCGGCTCCCCTTCCTTTCTCTAAACATTTCATGCTATATGTTTTCCAGCATGGATTCTCATGGCTTTTATTCTTATTGCGGCTTTCATTGGGCACTGATCCTTTGTCTTTGTGCTTTCTAGAATGGTAGCATTGGATGAAAGAGAATGAGAAGCACGTTTGGTGGAGATGAATAATTTGGGTTACATTGTGCACATAAAGGAAAAAAAGGAAAGCTGTTCAGTTATTTGGTGAAAACTCAGAAACGCATTAAAATCCATAAGAAGGTGAATAGAGGTAGGCAGAAAAAAATGTATTAACTTTCTTTTTGTTGTATTTTGTTGTCCTATGTCCTCTCAAGGGCCATGTAGCAGAGTTCTAGAACCTACAATGGGCTACTCAGAGGCTCTGGAAGCTTTGTGGGAAGTGGCTAAAGGGACACCTTTAGGACATTAAGACTTCTTTCATCTTCTTTATTTCTTGCAGGAAGAAAAGCAGTCCCACTCAGCATTTCCCACCAACTACATGAATCCAATTGAACTGCCTCAGCATGGGCTAGAAATGCTAAAACCATGGGTCAAAGCCATCTTTATCAACCTGTAGGTTAATTACCTTAAGAATGAGGGGCTGGAGGGATGGCCTAGCGGTTAAGAGCGCCGACCGCTCTTGCAGAGAACCCGGGTTCGATCCCCAGCACCCACATGGCGGCTGAGAACCGTCTGTGACTCCAGTTCCGGGAGAACTCCAGTTCCAGGGGAATTGAGACCCTCTTCTGACCTCCGCGGCGTCGCACGACACGGGTGCGCAGACCTGCATGCAGACAATACATTCATAACACATTAAAAAAAAAGAAAAAAAAGAATTGAGAGTGATCTTTCAACTAATGAATTTTTAGATAATTCATTATAACCTCTCTTATTAGTAAAGTTCACTATTAGATGAGTGAAAGATTGTTTAATACACTCTCTCTTTCAGATTCATAACAAATCTATGAGTAAGGTACTAGTTCCCCTTCGCATCTAAGCAAAGTGCAGTTTATATCAGGGACACCTGACAGAAATCTAGGTGATAGTGCAATTTGAATAAAAGTTATGTGTATATGTGTGTGTATGACAGTTTGGCTATGTCCACCTGAGTGCAGGAGCCCATGGAGAGCAAATGTGTCAGATCCCCCAGGAGCTGGAGTGACAGGCAGACATTAGTTGTCTGATGTGGTTGGCAGGAATCAAAGTTCACTCCTCTGGAAGAGCAAAAAGTGATATTAAATGTTGAACCATCTTTCCAGTCCCTGTCCCCTATTAAAAATAGGGTTTCAGTCTTAGCCCAATCAGGATGACCTCATCATGTGGCCAAGGCTGATTTCAAACTTGTGAAGATCTTCCTGCCTGAGATTTCAGGCCTGAGCTTCTTTGTCTGGCGTGAAGAAGACTCTTGTTTTTAGATTTGGATGACAGTATGGTGGTTAAGACAGAGGGCTTTGCCGAGTGTGAAACACAGATCTGCAACTTCCAGCAGCGTACCTCTGAGAAAAGGGTCTAACCCGAGTCTGTTTTCTTCTCTGAGGATGGAATAATTGTTCTATCTCCATGTTCCTGGGTAAGGAGTTAAGACTGTTTTATAGAGGCCCTGAGAGTTCCAGAAAATAGTCACAGAAAATTGTAGGTGGCACATGTGGAGCATGTCTGGTTTATAAACTCTTGGGAGGCAGGCACAAAGCCCGCAGGTATCACGTGTGTGTTGAGATGGTGCAGATATCAAAAGGCTCAGAACACAGCTTCTTATCCATTAGCCTTACTTTAAATTGGCTTTGGTTGCCTGGTGTCTTGTTATGACAGTGTTCTGATCAAGCGGGCCCTTGGCCAGCGCTGGTGAACGCATGCTCACAAGCTCCCAGTTTCACTTTTTCTTTTTCTTTTTCCCTGTATACATGTAGATCATGGTCCTTAAATGTCACTGTCGGTCTGTCCCATCTGACATCTTTTCACACGTGTTGGTATTTACAAGTCATTTCCTACTGTACGCATTCTGGCCAGCTCTTCATTTGCATATGAACTTGATCACTAAAGCTTTTGAAAACATGAATTTTGGAAAAACAAAAGCTATGTCTTATGTTAGTATATCCTACACATGTCTTTTTTAGTAAAGCGTCTTTTCTTCTGTGACTAGGAATGAGTATGTCACGTTAGGGGGGTGATTTTTGATCATTGTGTTTAAGCAATTGATCGGTAGTTGTATTTGAAAAATCTTCTGCAAACAACCTGAATTATAGTAAATGATTATTTGAAATGTGAAATTATTTGGGAAAGTTACACTAATTCTCTAAGTCACTTATGAACTACATGATACTGGATGAATATGTTACTGACTACAGTGTCTTAGTTTCCCCATTTGTAAAATGCACTTGAAAATTCAAGACTTCTGTTGGGTCATTTATATTATTCAATACAGAAAACTATGAGTACAGAGCTTGACTCATAGTTAGACCCATACAACAACTATTTCTATCATTGATGCCTCTCTAAACACTGAACATTGGATTAGGAATAAAGTTTGGCACTGTGTGTGTGTGTGTGTGTGTGTGTGTGTGTGTGTGTGTGTGTGTATGTGATCTTTGAAGATGACAAGTGGAAAAGTCACAGAAGAAACAAAAAAAATTAGTTTCGGGGAAAATCATAAATTATAATTAGGGAAGAAAACTAACCTCGGCCTTCTGTCAGTCTATCAGAATCCAGAAATGTAGATTGTGTGTTCACAAATATCTGATAGTAGATGACAATCTAATATTGCATAATTATATAGGAAACTGAGAGAGTCACTATTCAGTAAACACTGAAGATTCACTTCTATATTTTCAATCCCTGTTTTCTTCAAATATTAACGGGGGAGTGAAAAGCAAAGTGGTAGTGAGTGTTAGTTATTATCATGTAGAAAGGCAGCAAATGATACTCTCTAGTCACCAAGCTAGTAAAAAGTTCATCAAAGGTACTTGAGATTGAAAGCGAATAAATAGGACTAAAAGCTACAGTATTTACAATAGCACATCTGTCATTTACTGTGGCTATTTTCAGCTATACTGCAAACCCGTATTTAAGTCTTACTGTTGTTAAATCAAAGTCCTACTGCATCAAAATCTGTGGCCATATATTTCTTTTTACAATTTGTTAAAGTTCGTGCAAAGAACTTGGATATTCTCTGCAATTAACTGTGAATTTTTTTTTCCAACTTGAAGAGTCCTATAGTAGCAGATGCTGGGGAAAAAAATCCACTAGATCTGTTTCTTCAGAAAATGGGAAAGGGACTTGGTGATTTATGAGCATGGAGACCAGACTCCAACCAGCTAAATTTGGATAAAAGAAGAGATGTGGCACCTTGGTATTTCAACTTAGTAACCAACTGGTACCATTTGAGTCCCACTTTATAAATGATACTTATATTCTGGTTATATTTCTGTTGATCTTGTGGAGGGGGGGAAGCTACCTAAGAATCATTGGAGGAGAATGATGCACAACAGGGCTTCTGTCACTCTGCTTAGCAATTAATCAAGATGATGGATTGCCAAGACAGCTGCCTGGGAATGACCAAAAGCAGATTTAAGCTCCCTGCCCAGCATGTCAGAAGTTTATTTGCTACTTTGAATATTTGAAATATGAATGTGGATTGAATGCATGTTAAAAAGGTGTGAATGGATGCTGTGGTGCTCCAACACAGGTCGGTCTGGATGTGATTTAATGTCTTCATAGTATCAATAACAGGATTCTGGAGATATGCAAGTACCTTTAGGTGGTTGTGAGCCTGACTGCACCTTTAACAGTGGGCAGGGGGCATTGAGGGAAGGTGTAGATGGGGAACGGAATCTAAATACTATCCAACTACATTGAAAGGAAATTGCAAATAGTAAATAAAAAAATTAAATAACTTTTAGGTGACCCTCAGATTGAATTCTAAGAATGATTGTAACCAGTGACATTCTCATATGATTCTCATGAAGCATGCAACTTTGGGGTTAATATTTTCTCAAAATTAAATGATATGAATAGTTACATTGGCTTGATCATGTAGGAAATAAACAATTAGGGTCAATTTTCAGTATGAGGTGTGTTCAGAATTCATTAATGAATCACAGAGAAGCAGAGGACAGCAGGCCCCATTTTCCCTAGTTGAAGGCTGGAGCCTGCTTGCCTGGGAACATTTTAGTTTATTTTAGGGTTGAAACATTATACATAGTCAGCTATGTGACTGTGATTTAGGGGAGAAAACACATCCTCTAGAGAGTTCTTAGCTTCATTCATGAAAGAATTTAAGAATGGACTGAAAACAGAAGCTTTAAGACAATTTTATTAGAATTTTAAAGAAAAATCCTCAGGGCAGGGGAGCTGTAAGTCTCAGCAGCTGCCTTGGGGAGGAAAATGGAGGGGAGTGGGGGAGGAAAAAAAGCCAGCAGACCATGCAGGCTTAGAGTCTGTGCAGAGGTTGAACGCATGGCAGACTGGCAGCCAAGTGGTGGGGCAAAGGAAGCTTTAGGAAAAAAAAAAAAAAAAAAACCTAGGGCAGCCCAAAGCATTAAAGAAAATATGTTTTTCTGAAGAATTCAGAAAATCAGCAGACTTAGAGAGAACCACATTTCTATGGTCAGGTCCAGATGCCCTGAACTAGGATGTAAAATTCAAGGTAGGAAAAGTTCACTGTTTCATTAGCACCCTCAGTATTCCATGATCTATTTAGCATGACTTAAGGTGAACTCACCTTCCTAGAGGTGGTCCTATGACCAGGTGATTGACCACTGAAACTGGAAAGGTGGGTCTTCCAACAGATAGAGATTTTATAGTCTTGACCAGTTCATCTTATGGGGCTACCTGCTGTTGTAACAACTGATCCCACATATCAGAACAGGAAGGGGGAATCCCGAGCTCCAGGAATATGGACAACTTGGGGTGAGGACTATAGTAAACTAGTAAGAAAGATTGTAACTCTTACTTTGGGAAAAGAGAAGGTAGAAAATTTGCATACACTTGATTTTGCGCAAAGTTGAAAAATAAAGAACCTTACTTGCACTACTTTGAGTATACAGTATTCCTATTACAGAGTGAAGATCATTGCCTCTCGAAATCAAGAAGTAGAAGAGAGTTTATGAAGATTAAAAAGAGTTGGTTTTAAGGGACTGGTAATGCTGTCAAGAATTAAAGACCTGCTAACCCAGATAAGATAAGTAGAGGTACTGAAAGACAAAAACCACACCATCATCTCAATTGATGCAGAAAAAGCCTTTGATAAAATCCAGCATCCCTTTATGCTTAAAGTCCTAGAGGAAACTGGATTGGAGGGATCATTCCTCAATGTAACCAAAGCCATATATAGGAAACCCACAGCCAACATCATCCTAAAAGGGGAAACAACAGAAACATTCCCTTTAAAGGTAGGAACTCGGCAAAGCTGCCCCCTGTCACCACTCCTCTTCAATATAGTGCTTGAAACACTTGCTAGGGCAATAAGGCAAGAAAAGGAAATTAAAGGAGTACTAATTGGAAAAGAGGAAGTCAAGCTATCCCTATTTGCTGATGATATGATTGTTTACTTAAGGGATGCTAAAAACTCCACCAGAAAACTCCTAGAAACGATTAACAGCTTCAGTAAAGTGGCAGGATACAAAATTAACCTAGAAAAATCAGTATCCTTTCTTTATGCCAACAAGAAGCAACTGGAGAAGGAATTCAAGGATACCTTCCCACTCACAATAGCCTCAAAAACAATAAAATACCTAGGAACAAACCTAACCAAAGACACTGAAGATCTCTACAACAAAAAAATTTAAACCTTAAAGAAAGAAATTGAAGAAGACATCGGAAGATGGAAAAACCTCCCATGCTCATGGATTGGGAAAATTAACATAGTGAAAACGTCCATTCTGCCCAACTCTTGTATACATTTAACTCAATCCCAATAAAAATCCCCAAGAGTTTCTTCACAGGCTTGGAAAAAAGTCCTTAATTTCATTTAGAAAAACAAAAGACCCCAAATAGCCAAAACATCGCTGAGTGAAAAGAGCAACATGTCTGGTCTCTATACCAGACATCAAACTATACAGGGCTATAGTCATAAACAGCCTGGTACTAGCACAAAAGCAGACCTGTTGACCAATGGAACAAAACCGAAGATCCAAACTTGAGCACATACAATTTCAGCCATCTCATATTTGACAAGGGGGCCAAGAAGACACAATGGAGCAAAGACAGCGTCTTCAGCATATGGTGTTGGCAAAACTGGGTCACCACTTGTAGAAGAATGAAATTAAACCCCTACCTCTCTCCCTGTACAAAATTCAACTCCAGATGGATTAAAGACCTCAATGTGAAAGCCCAAAAGAAAAAGTTGGCAGCAGACTACAAGACATAGGCGTAGGGAAAGACTTCCTAAATCAGACAGCAGCTGTGCAAGAATTAAGGTCGACAATTGACAAATGGGACCTCATTAAACTCAAAAGCTCTGTACATCAAAAGAAACAATTAAGTAAGTGAGGAAAAAACACACAGAGTGGGAGGAAACCTTCACCACAGATACATCTGACAAAGCATTGATTTCCAGAATATATAAACTACTCAAAAAACAAAGAAGAAAACAAATGACCCACTCAATAGATGGAGCAAAGAGCTGAATAGAGACTTCACAAGTGAGGAACTGGAGTTGGCTGAGAAACATCTTGAGAACTGTTCAATATCACTAATCATTAAGGAAATGAAAATCATAACCACTTTAAGATATCATCTTACTCTAATAAGACTAGCTAGGATCAAGAAAACAAATGATACCAAGGGCTGGGGAGGTTGTGGGGAAAGAGGAACACTCATCCACTGCTGGTAGGAATGTAAACTTGTATAGCCACTATGGAAAGCAGTGTGGAGAACCTTTGGAAGACTTGGAATGAACTTGCCAATCGACCCAGACATACCACTCCTGGGCATGTACCCTCAAGACTCACCCCACTGCAGGGATACATGCACAGCCATGTTTATTTCAGCTCTGTTTACAATAAAAGGAGCTGGAACCAACCCAAATGCCCCTCAACTGATGAGTGGATAGAGAAAACGTGGTACATCTTCACAATGCAGTAATAAAGATGACATCATGAGCTTTGCAGGAAAATGGCTGGAGCTAGAAGATATCATGCTGAGTGAAGTAACACAGTCCCAGAAAAACAAACGATGAATGGTATCCCTCATCTGTGGATGCTAGCGACAATTAGCTAGTTGTAAGTATTTCTTGTGCACAGCCCCTTGAGCTTTTGTCCAAGCAGTTGGGAGTGATGCACATTGGAAACAACAACAACAACAACAACAACAACAACAACAACAGAAGGGACTGCATCAAAGAACTGACTGAAATGGTGAACTTCTACTCAAAACAGTCAACTTCCACATGGAGAATTTTGAGAAAGACTGAGAAAGAAATGAAAAGCATGTTTGGCAGAATGCATCAGCTCTGAAGGGATGGGGGGATAGGGCAGGGGACACGGGCCTAGATTTGATAATCTTGTAAAAAAATATATAAAAAAATAAAATAAATAAAAAAAGGAAACTAAAGGTAGTTCGATTTCAAGGAAATTGCCAAGCCTGAACTCAACCTGGTAAATTTAATAAAGATGTAAACAGATGGACTAACTGAAAAATAATTATGAAAAACCATGCAATATTTAAGAACACTTTTACTTTTCTAGAGAAATGACTAAAACTCAAAGATTTACAGAGTCTAATATACTGAAAGGTCAATGGTTAAGAGTATTGAAAGTCAGAAGCAGAGGTTGGGGGTATATTGAAAGAACAAATTGTTTCTTTACTTTCATGGGATATAAATTGTTGAAATTGGATATAACAGAGAAAAGCACTGTATTTTCACATAGTATGTAGTATGATAGAATGGCACTGAGATGCCAGTTCTGTGAAAAAACTGTGCTAGGAGACTTGGAGTTTGTTTATAACCACAAAAATCCATGGACTCAGGAATTTCCTGAAATACAGACTCGTATCAGTGCTTCAGCCAATGAGAATATGCAAGAATTAAGAAAAAATGATTTTGTTGGAAAAAATATGGTAATGATATGTTTGACAATACTTTAATCTGTCTGGCATTGCTATATCCTGTAACAAATATATTGATGTATTAAGACCATAGATATAATGGAATGAAAAGCAAATATATAGACAATGGCTATAGGAATGAGATCACAATTTGGGCCATACATTTGAGCACAAAAAGGATAAAACTACTATTAATTTGGCAGAAAATTTTTGATTATAGTTTGGGGAAAAAAACACAAAGACATAGAATTAATTCAATTGCTTCCAACAAAATATGTGATTGTTTCTGATTCAAAATGTATGAAGTTGGAATAAAAAAAAATAATCACTTTCAAACTAACACCAAAGAAGACCTATAAACTTATAGCCTAGCTAAAGATAGTCGATAAAACATGCTTTTGAAAATCAGGAAGAGACGAGATGGCGATTCATTCTTTGAAGTGAATGAGAGGGCATGCTGAGTGCTTTCAAAAGCAATGTACAGGAAAAAGTTATTGTGAATGACTCTAACCTGAGTCAGTTTAGGGCAGAGATGGATAACCCATGAGGGTCAAGGAAGAAGGTACAGCATGGGCAGAGAGGCAGACTCCTTTCCACATGCCAATAGAGCACAGAAGAAATATTGGGGACCTCAGTTGGGAGAAGTGCATTGAGTCATCTCTTAACCTTGAAGGCTAGAAACAAAGGAACACTGATTAAAATAAAAGGAAGCTATAGGGACAAACCCAGACCTTCTGTTATATAAACCTACACACCACACAGAAGATACAGTAGACCAGAAGGAATGGGGTATATTTTTTCTTTTTTTTTTCATTGCAAGCTTTAAAATACTAAATTACAAGTACATATTGTACATTGCACATATTCCCCCCATGCATCCACTCTCCCCTTCCTTCCACGACTTCTTCATTCTCATTTGTGCTTCTTGACAGTATCACTTTTAACATGCAACATATGTATTTATATAGTCAATACACAAATTTAAGTATCTATATAAAAGTCAGGACCCACATATGAGAGAAAACATATATTTGCCTTTCTGAGACTATCTTAATTTCCTGTATATAATTATCTTTATTTGGACCAATTTTGTTTTGCTAGTGATAAATACTTTGTTCTTTATGACTGAAAAAAATCCTCCCACTAAGCATATATGTTAGAGACAAAATCAGGATTGTAAATAAACAGACCACCAATCAAATTAAGGTATCCTAATAAGGAAAATTTTACTTTAGCACAGAAAAATGCAAACACACACAGTGGAAATGGCATTTCCCTTTTATCCCTAATGCAAGGGACACTTGGCTGTCTCTTCATTGACTGGGGTTCAACTTCACAATCTGTACTCTATTGGCTAGTTTGGTAAATGGCAGGTGGGCTTAATTAACATTTGACCATTCCAGGAAATCCTGGCAATGAGTGAGTGTCAGGCATTCAAGAAGTAGCTTACATCCGAATGAATAGCTATTCACTTATTAACAAATGGACAAAGAGTGGTGGATCAGGGGTAGACAGACACACGACAGTTAAACTTGCTTCATAGAAAATATTAAATTTCTCATATATATCATATATTTTCATCCTTCTGTTGTTTGAATGTAGGATGTCTATATAACTTAGAATTGATTGGGGAAAGGAAGAAAAGTCCCCTGCGTTCATCTCCTATTGCCAGAGGAAGGTTGAGGTTTTGATAAAGCCAAATTTCTAAGAGTCAAAGACATAGTACTTTTAAACTGCATTTTATATATATATATATATATATATATATATATATATATATATCATCATGGTAGAAGCCCCATAAAAAAGCTCTCTGCCCAAACATCCAAATGAAGACTTCTAAAAGTAAGTATGGAGAGCATATTTGTGTAAGAACCTGGCTACCTGAGCTGAGTAGTGACCGTAACTCTCTATAAATTGCAGGACATTGTCTGCCATGTCTTGGGTGTACAGCCTGTCCTCCTGAGGCCTGCTGGGTAAATCCTTTGTAAATGTCTGGAATAGAGCTGGAAAAACTGCCCAGAGGCTTTTGGACAGGAGCTGAGCTGTTCAGTAACCACCAGCAGCTGTTTATCATTGGAGGCTGGACAATATTATGAAGAGAAAACTGTGAGATGCATCAGCCAGGGAACGCTGGAAGCTGCTTCAGAAGCACAAACACTGAGAGGGAGCTCAATGGGGCCACAAAGGTAACCACAGCAACAAAACTCCAGTGAGGCTCTCCTGTCGGATTAGTTTGATTCAGAGGTGCAAAGGAGACACAGGAGAAACAGTTTTGCCAATGTAACTGCTATCCGTATTTTTTCTGTGCTCCACATGGTGTATAATCACCAATATACATATTAAGAAACAGATAAAATCCTGCAAGGAAAAAAAATGTACTTTCAATAGAACGTCATGAACAGAGTGAGATCAGACATAACCCTATATCGATACAGTTGCTGAAACTACAACAAAAATAGAAAATGGAATGGAAGGGAAAAAGCAGAGCTTCAGAGAGCTGTGAGAACGTTGCAAGCTGTTCAACACATATTTTTTAGAATCTTAAGAGGAAGAAAAATGTACTAAAAGGTAACCTCACAGAATTTGCAAGATCAAAACCAGACTTCAAACCACAGGTCTGAATATCCTAAAGAACCTATTTCATGAATGTAAATGTAAGATACATTGTATTCTAATTCCTGCCAAACAAACAAAGGAAGCAATCCTGGAAGCTTCCAGGAAAAGAAGGCAAGAAGTGCAGGGAGAATAAGGACAAAAATATAGTAGACATGCATTCAAAATCTGTATAAACTACATGACTACAAAGTATACCTTGAAAGGATACAAGCTTTCAAATATCCTGTGACATGATAATTTTATCTTTTTGTGATGTTTCAATAGCACAGAAAATATTAACATTATTATCTATGTTTTAGGAGATTTGTTCACAGTTTTACTCTAATCTTACCAGTGCATCTAGTTCTGTTTTCAAGTGAAGGAACCCCTAATCAACATGTAAGGGAATTTTTCCTTTCATATTGAAGTCCAAAGGAAGTCTGAAGGGAGGATCCAGATTGCCTGAGATGACAACATGATATTTAAAAGGACATGAGTTCTCTGTGTCCACATGTGCTGCCATTTCAGTATTTGCTTCATCCTCCGATGGCTATCAAGATCAAATTGTCCAGCTTTTATTATTCAGGCAACGTCCAGGGGAAAAATAATTTCACAGCGATTTGCTGAAAATACTCAGTTTCTAAGTTGCTTTCAAGCAGATTTCTACTCTTCACTCATTTGCCATATTTAGGTTACAGGCTCAGCAAGGAGAAGAGAATCAACATTTGAGTGGTTAGATCTGTTGTTGAGTCTCACCTTCATTGCAATACATGGCTGTGGGAGGAAATGGTGGTTATCTAAATATTGCTGAGAAGAAAACAAACAAAAAGATTCGATGTTGGGCAGCCTAACAGCACTATCTATTACTTAACATGAAAAAGAGATTTACAATATGCATTGTGTTGGTCTAAAGTAGAAGACAGAAATTTGAAAGCATGATTTGACGAATATGTACCACTGTGAAAATTCGTCGCTAATACTGAAATCATATGTCTACCCAGTAAAGTAAGCAAATCTATAGATTTGCTTACTTTACTGGGTAGACATATGATAGAACACAAGTTATCACAAATATCCCTCATTCAAAATGTGGGATTAATGGCTTTAATATCCCTAGAGTTAGGAAACCATTATTTTATTTATTTATTTATTTATTTATTTATTTATTTATTTATTTATGTACTTTTGAGACAGGGTCTCCCTTTAGTTCCAGCTGGCCTGGAGCTCACTCTGTAGAACAGGATGGACTTGAATTCACAGAGATCCACCTGGCTTTGCCTCCCAAGCACTGGGATTAAAGGCATGCACCACCACACCCAGCAGGAAACCATTACTGAAAACAGTTTTAGAATGCTTAAGCAACAATAAAGGTACATTGAGACCCAGCTATGTTACTCTTGGGTGCATATTCAGAAGAGTCTAAGTCAACAAACAAACCATACAGATACTTGTCATCCATATTCATAACATTGAGAAAATAGAACCAGCCTAGATCTTCATCAACAAAAGATTTGGTAAAGCAACTGTGGCACACATATACAAAATAACTTCATGCAACCAAAAAGAAAAATGAAAACATTTTTCAAGAAAATTCATAAATCTGGAATTTATTTTCTCGAGAGAAATAAGGCAGACTCACACAAATACCATATATTTTTCCTCATTTGTGATTTACGTGTGTGTGTGTGTGTGTGTGTGTGTGTGTGTGTGTGTAGTCATGGAATAATAAAGGAGTTCATGAGAGGACATTAAGAGACATTATGGAAGTGGGAAAGAGCAATGGAACACATCTATTAGGACAGCAGGACCAACTGGAGGAAGAAAGGGAACAGGTTGGAGGGAAACACAAGGCACAGGAAGAGCAGAGGATGGAGAAGTGAGAACAAAGTATGAAAATATGTCCATGAAGATGGCATGATGAATCCAATTAATTTATAACTGAACCTAAAAATCAATAATCCAAAAATTGTGAATAATATACTTCAGAACCACAATGAAATCCATTATTTTTATATTTTATTTATGTATATGAATGTTGCAGATAAGTGCCCTCATGTCATACAATGCCCATGAAGGTCAGAAGGGGGCGGTGGATCCTCTGGAACTGGAGTCACAAATGGTTGTTAGTCACCATGTTAGTGCTGGGAGTCGAAAATGGGTCCTCTGCAAGAGGCCAGTGCTCTTAACCTCTGAGCCCTCTCTCCGGCCTTGGAAACCTATTACTTTTTACTTGTCATCTTCTAGCCCATATCCCCACTATCCAGAAATAGCCATTTTATTCTTGACATTTAATTAAACAGAATATATGGACTCCTGGGCCAGGACTTTATCATTACTATAATGTCTTCAAGTTCCATTCATCCTGTAGCCTTTATCCATACCTAACACTTTATTCCTGATTATCCTGCTGTTTATTTGAAATATATAATTTATTTATCTATTCAACAATTGATAGACATTTTAAAGGTTTCCAGTTTACAAATCTTATGAATCATGTATTTTAACATTCTTCTTATTGTGTATGCATGTGATGTATACATATGTGGGCTTGTGGGTGTGGCAGTGTGCATACCATTGTGTGTGAATGTGGGAACCAAATATAATACATCAACCTGGAGTATCTTCCTATACAACTTATTTTTAGATTTTTATTTATCTATTTACTTTTATTTTATGTTTATGAGTGTTTTGCCTGCATGTGTGTAAGTACACCCATGCATTCAGTGCTCATGGAGACCAGAGTGTCAGATCCCCTGGAATAAGAGTTATAGACATGTTAGTGGCCATACATGTGCTGGAAACCAAACCAGGTCTTCTGAAAGAGTAGCCAGTACTCTTACCTGCTGAGCCATCTTTCCAGCCACTCCAAAGTTTTCTTCAATAGATATTCTATTCCGTTTTTTTGTAAATTTCTTTCTTTTTTTGTTGTATTTTTGAGGCAGTGTCTCCTTTTAGTCCCAGGTGGCCTGGAGCTCGCTCTGTAGACGAGGCTGGCCTTGAACTCACAGAGCCTGTCTCTGCTTCCTGAGTGCTGGGATTAAAGGCATGCACCACCGTGCCCAGCAGCGTTTTTTTGTAAATTTCATACAATATATCTTAATCATATTTAGACTGCCTCCACTATATGTAACACCTCTTAGCCCCCCCAGTAGGATTCTGTCATGTTAAGACTTATTGAGTCAAGTTTGTGACTCCAGACATCTCTTGGTGTGAATTCTTGCTCTGGAGCATGGTCAGCCTATTGGTGTCACTTACTCCCTTAAAGACAAACAAGTCTCCCTCACGCAGCAGTGATCTCCTGCCAATAGTTCCTCAGCTAAGACTGGGGCCATCTGCCCATTTCCCTAGTTCTATGCTGGGCTTTTGTTTGGTTTGAGTTTGCATGAGCCATGCGCCTGCTGTCACCATTGCTGTAGGGTTACTTACTGAGCCTGTAGCTCAATAATGGACTGGCATGGCTCCTGCATCTTCCTATATCTTCCTCCCATCGCTGAAATTATAGCTGTACACAATTACACCTAGTTTTTAAGAGGTGTTGGGGATCCAGTTTCAGGTCCTCCTGCTTGGATAGCAAGCACTTTACCCCTGAGCCCTCTCTTCAGTCCTTAGATCATGTTTCTATGAGCATTCATATGCAAGTCTATTTACAGAAATGTCTTCAGATTTCAACTGGACCCATACCCAGGATTTAATTATGAGTTTACATAGTACTTTACTTAATACCTAAACTTTAAAGGAATTTCAAAGTTGTTTTGTGGTGATATTTTATATCCAGAGATAAATGGATACTCTGATTTTTCCATAAAATTGTTAACAGTTCTTGATTATTATTATCTTGATTCTATGATTATTCTTTTTGATAATAACCACCATAAAGCATGAAATATTTGATTTTTATTTTTATTTACTTTTACCTGATGGCAAACCCTGTGGACAATCTTTGGTGTGGATTTAGAATATTTGTAAATCTTCTTTGACAGACTTCCCTTACTTCTTTTTTAATTGGGTAACTTACATTTTTATGGTTGGCCCATAAGAATTCTTGGTATATACAAATCTAAATTACTTTAAAATAGGCATGGGATTTTCAAATAATTTTCCATTGTATTCTGTATTTTTATTTCATTTCTGTATGTTACTTTGTAGAGTCTATTTTAAAATGCATTGAAGTCCAATTTGTTTTTCTTTGCCATAAGTTTGGTGATGCATCTACAAATCTAGTGTAAAATCAAGGGTCATAAATATCACTCATATTTTATTGATTCCCTTCTATTGTTCTGCCAGTACCACAGAGTCCCTTGATTTTTGGATATATATTGCTGGTATTGTAGTAAAAGAAGTACAAGACTTCCAACTTTGTTATTTTTTTTTTCTAAACATCTAACAAATATTTCTTTTTTTTTAAATTTATTTATTTATTTTTAACAAATCTAGACCCGTGTTCCCGCCCATTCCCCCACCCCGCCAGAGCTCATGCATTCTGCCAAACACAATAGCAAGGAGCTGGAACCAACCTAAATGCCCCTCAACTGATGAGTGGATAGAGAAAATGTGGTACATCTACACAATGGAGTTCTATGCAGCAGTAAAGAAAGATGACATCAGGAGCTTTGCAGGAAAATGGCTGAAGCTAGAGGACATCATGCTGAGTGAAGTAACACAGCCCCAGAAAAACAAACGACAAATGGTATCCCTCATCTGTGGATGCTAGTGCCAATTACCCAGTTGTAAGTATTTCTTGTGTAGGGCCCCCTGAGCTTTTGTACAAAGCAGTTGGGTGTAATGCATTTTGGAAACAACAACAACAACAGAAAAGACTGCATCAAAGAACTGACTGCAACAGTGAACTTCTGCTCAAAACAGTCAACTTCCCCATGGAAAATATTGAGAAAGACTAAGAGATGAAAACCAACTTTGTTATTTGACAAGACAATTTTGACTATTCATACTCACTTCAATTTTCAAGTGAATTTTAGGATTATTTCCATTTTTGCAACGGGGGCCTCAAGTAGGTTAGAATGAGTATCAACATTAATTTGGCAAGTATTGCTGCCTGAACTCTTAATTTTCCAATCCATAAAAATGCTATTTATTTATTTTAACTTCTGATAGATAACAGTTTATAATTTTTTAGAGTTAGTTTCACACTTTTCTATGCTGTATTTATTTTAAGCATCTTACATTTTGGTATGTTTTAAGCCGAACTGATTTCTCAATATCCTTTTCATATTTAATGTTGCAAGTAGTTAGAAATACAATTGATTTTTGATTTTTGATCTCTCTTGTGAAACCTTGCATAACTAGTTTATTAACTAGTCAGTGTGTTTCTTGGTGCAATGCACAATAAAATGCCATCTGTGAATTGAACAGAGACAGTTTTATTACTTCCTTTACCATCTGTGTGCTTTTCTTTTCCTGCCTAACTATTCTGTCTAAAAACTCTATTAAAACATTGAATAGAAATGGCAGGGGTAAATATCCCTGTCTTGTTTCTGAAGTTAGGGAAATTAGGAAAAAGTATTCAGCCTTTCACATTAATTTTCATGTTAGCCGTGGGACTCTGTATGGTCACATGTGGATGCTTGTGTGGTATGCTATTGTTTGAATTGAGGGTGCTCTCTTTATTCTTAATAATACTTTGAGTCTTTTTATTGTGATTATAATTTTGGACTTTTGTCAAATGTTTTTCTCTATTTGGTAAGATAGACGTGAGTGTTTTAGACCTTGTTGTTTTAGTTACTATTGCAAAATGCATTCATTGACTTACAAATTAAGTGAAACTAATATTCATAAGTACCACTTGCTAATCTTTTTTGATATGCTGATGGATTTGGTTTGCAATTATCTTTGAAGATTTATATACCTCTGTTCATAAGAGATATTGATCTTCAATTTTATTTAGTTTTATCGTCAAATTACGACTGCCCTCATAGAATGAATTTGGACGGTTTCCTCTTTAATACATTGTATGAATTTATAATATATAGATGTGAATTTTCCTTTAAAGGTATGGATGAACTCTGTCTTGCACAACTGGAAGCAAGAAGCTTCTTTTTGGTAGCTTTTTTTAATTTTTTTTTTTTTTTTGCTATCTAATTCAGTCTACACTTCCTACAAATGTTTCTATTTTCTGATTCATCTTGACTTGGTGTCAAGAGTTCCTATCTTTCTAAGAGTTTGTTTCATTTCATCTAAGATATCTAACCTGAAGCGGAGTTTCTATCCCACTGAGCTGGAAATAGGGGTGCTTAGAGGGAGTCAGGGGTCATGATTCAAACCCCGTGGTCTTTCATTCTTCTTTTTGAATTTTTATAGACTTTCTTTTCTGCATGCCTTTAGGACTTTATTCAGAGATTTTAAATCCTTAGGAATTTTTTTTTGAAAACTTAAGGTAGTTATGCAAGTTCTACAGATGAACAGGTCTGTGGAGACCTTTCCTTTGCCATCCTGGAAGGGTTTCTTCTACTTAGTATTGTCAGCCTCCAGGTTCCAATGGCTTTATCTCATAGTCACTGTTATTCAAAGATTTTTGACTATTGTTTCCATTTATCACTGTCAGTGTTCAGTCAGTTCTATGAATGGGGTAGTTTTTAAGGTAGTCTACATTTCTAATCAAAAAACATAAAAGGAATGCCTGAAATCATGAGTGTTTTCTAATATGATATGCTTTATCATGTTACTGCCCTGCAGCAAGAATTGACAACATTTATTCTTTTACGGAATCCTTGAATTTCATTAGTGAAAAAAAGACCAGTCTGTTTGGGGTGCTATAATAAAATAGCATAGGCTGGATGGTTTCAATTAATGAAAATTTGCTCTAGAAATTAGAAGTTGAAGATCAAAATTCTAGTACAATATGTTGGTTTCTGGTAAGGTTTCTTTACCTGGCTTATAGGATTATCTTTCCTTTTTTAAAATGTATTTTTTATTGTTATTAAACTTTTTCCATAAATAATACATCATTTTTTTCAATCGAATTTAGACTCACTTCCCTTTCCATGCCCCCATGGAAATAACATGCAGTTTGTTTTCAAAAGATACAATTTAATATAGGTTCAATGTATCAGACTGGTATAACTTAGCCTCTCTGGGTACTAACAACCATACTTAATTCCCATACCAATTTGGCTGAAGGACCTAAGAGATAACTGTGTTCCTTGCCCTCAGAGGTTAACCAAGTCTTAGGGGACTATGCATGGGGCATCTCTTGAAATGTCCTGCAAATGTGGGTCACCAGTCTTCCTGTTCAGGGAGGTCTTGGAAATCCACTAATGGGACTTCAGCCAGTGTCCAGTCTATAAAGAGGAAAGTCTACTCATGCTTCAGAAATGAAACCTGGTCTAGCAAGACCTGATTCTGTCCTCGAGTGGATGGAACTGGTAAAAGAAAAACTGAAAGGAGCCAGGGGCTCCCCCCCCCAAAAAAAAAAAAAAAAACCCGAGAGACACCTGAGGATCAGATCCTCAGCTGACCTCAAGAAAACAAAAACCTTGGTTAATCTGGGCTAACTGTGTAGCCTTAAGCATCCAAAAGGAAAGAAAAACCAGAAATAATCAGTAAAACCAGGGAAATTGTACTTCAGATATAAAACCTTGAGATCTTAGTAAAAAGACAAAAAGAAAATAGAGAGAGCACTATTGTTTGGCCTGTCTTCAATTCTTACTGGCAAGTGCATTAACTCTGTGGCTGCCACTGCTTTTGACACCCTTCAAAGCCATGAGACACAGCTTTTTAACCCTCCAATATGGACTGAAGACTCGTGTCTCTCCAAGAATCCTCCAAACGTTCAATGCCAGATGGGAACTACTGAGATACCCAGCTTGTGGACTAAGCAGCTAAGGGGATTTCAGCCTTGTCAGAGTACAGACTGCCATTGTTGGACTCCCTGGGCTGTATCATGGAGGCCAGTGCAGGAGGATCAAGACAGGAGGTGTGTCTTTAATGGACTTCACTTGGGGCACCATGGGAGGGAAAGACCTCAGTGTGGAGCACAAGGGCAGGATTTATGGTTGTTTGGGCTTGCCAAAGAGGAACCTCCAAGCACTTCCTTAAGGTAAACATGACATCTTTTAGCAAAAAACATATAATAAAATAAAATAATTTTAAAAAATTAAAAAATACTCCAGGACATAAATATATACATATATGTATATATTTATGTATATATATAAAACTATGCATATATATATATATATATATATATATTGAAGCAATACAAGTTAGAGAGAACAAAAACAACAAAAGAACTGGAAAAACAAAACTCTGGAAAGACTCAGAAAAAGAAGTAGGATTGTCTTTCTTATTAAATCTTCACATGGTTTTACCTTAGTGTGTATGAATGACTGGGAGAGAGAAAAAAAGAGAGCAAATTCTGGTGTGTCTTCTTCTAAAAGAACTAGTATGATTGACTCAGGACCACAGCCTTATGACTGTGGTCCTTTAACTTCAGTGATTTCCCTACATGCCTCAATGGCAAACAAAGAGTTAATGTGTGACTTCAACATATGAACAGGGCTTGGGGCTTCAGTATTTGAGTTTTAGAGGACTTCAAACATTTTGTTGATAAAATACAAAAATTTAATCATAAGTTCTAAAATTTCATATAAATTATTTTATGAAAATACTAGTCATTGTTGAGAAGGTATGGATGTGATGTAACTAATTTTACCTTACCTTTTGTACACTGGCCTAAAATCTCTTTTTTGTCATTATTATCTAGTAAACATTCTACCATATCCACCTTTTATAAATTAATTGATTTATAGACTGTATAATTTATTACATTATATTGGATTATTAGTAGGAAAATACGTACTAGTAAATATTTAGAAATAAAATCATGCAAAAGCTAACTATTAGCAGTTTTATAAGAAAACTGTGTGATGATGCATATGTATAAATATACGCACATATTATTTCATGTCTTTATGTCAATAAACCGAGTTTCGAACTTATTTTTGCATTTGAATAAATTCTTACTCATCTCTTAATCTGACATTTTCTTCTTTGTATAAAAATGTACCACCATTAAATCTTGAATCATTGATTCATTTGCTTCATAGAGATCTGCAACTTACCTTCCCTGTCTACCAACATCCTTGTTTCAGAAGCTGACCATTCTCACCTCTGTCTCTTCAGACTATGTGGCTTTTATATACTGACAGCTTTATGAAAGTTATACTAGGGTCAGCAAGTGTACTTTCTATTCTGAATTAAATACTTTGCTTTATGTTGCAATCACATGGTCTTCTGTCATTTAGCTGCCTGTTTAAAGTGTACTTCATTCCTCAAATCCTTCAGGAAATTGACTTTTATTTCATCTGGAGATTCACTCCCTTTTTTTCTCCTTAACTCTAAAGCTAATCTCTTTTATCAACATTTATAGTGTTATCATTAGTTCCATGTGGCTGACATGTAATTATATGTAATCATTATTATCGCTATTAAAACAATTAGAGTCTTGGAAATTGAGGTCTCCTTCTTCTACCTATACATAGAATGCAATTGAATAGAAGACACAATATCTAATCCCAAATACTGTATGTTTAATTATATTTGTTCATGATATTATAAGCTTCTTTCAGTTTATCCAGGGCTCCCTGGGGCCTGAATTTTGTTGTTTTTCTTCCACCAGCATATGCTTAATTCTTTCTGCCATGTGTAATCCTAGCCATTCTCCAGGAAAATATCTCAAGCATATGCAGAAGACTCTTCCAACATTTTCATAATGAAAGAGTATCACTGGAGTGGATATTTGTAAAATGCATGTGATCTACTTCCTGGTTATTTCTATCATTCCCAGAAAACAGACTTTCCAGGCAGCATATAGGACCAGCTTCATTACCGATTGCCAACTGTGGCATGGAAGGTATTCTCTTAAACCTGAGAGAGCCAAATAGTATAAATTAATTCAGGATACATTTGGTGAACCACAATAGTATAGTAGGATATAGAAAGCAAGTTTCTAATGCAAGTTTTACAATATCATGTTGGAAAAAGTATGAAGAAGTAAGAGAAAGAAAAATGAGATAGAAAACCTTTATAGGTATTCAAACGTCTTTGTCCATAGTGTGCTGCTGCCAGGGAATACCGGAGTTTGGTTCATTTTTAATGCACCAAATGTGGATTTAATGATCTAGAACCTGGAAAGTCCAATATCAAGGTTCTGAGTGACTTGATGACTGTGAGTCCATTAGAAACTCTCTGTCTTTTTCCATGTGGGAAGTATTATGTTTTAGGACATGGTAGAGGGAGGATCAGAAAAGAAAGCTGAGCATTCCTTTTTTTTTTTTTTTTTTTTTTTTGGTCTTTTCGAGACAGGGTCTCCCTGTAGTCCCAGCTGTCCTGGAACTCACTCTGTAGACCAGGCTGTACTTGAACTCACAAAGATCCGCCTGCCTCTGCCTCCCAAGTGCTAGGATTAAAGGCGTGCGCCACCACCCCCGGCTAGCATGCCTTTTTATAATAGCACCGATGGCAACCAAGATGGCATTGTGCATTTTATTCACTCTGTTTAAGACAGAGTTTTGCTGTTCAGCCTAAGATAGCTTGAAATTCGCTATTTACCCAGGCTGGGACTTCCAAGCTTCAATTCTCCAGTCTTGGCATCCCAAGCAAAAAGATCACAGGCATGCAAGACCATGCTGGGCTGGGGACTACACTTACTGTCTCATAAGTTCCTCAAATATCATCTCTTAACATCATCACAATTACAACAAAAATCTAGAGTGGCTAACATCAAAACTTCAACTTGAATAAGCAATAGCAACAGCCTAGTCTACAAAAGTAATTAGGAAAAGGCAAATCAAATCCACTACTAAAGTCCATCTGACCCCAGAATGACTTGCAAAGATCAAGAGATCAAATAAACACCAAATGCTGGAGAGGATATGGGGAAAGGGGAAAGCACATTCGCTGCTGGTGAGTTTGCGAATTCATGAAACCACTATGGAAAGCCACATGCAGAGCTCTTAAAACACTAAAAAAGTTAATTGGCCATATGGTCTGGTTAAACCATTCCTTGGCATGTACTCAAAGGACTGATATTACTGTACAGATACTAGTACATACATGTTTGTTGCTGCTCTTTTGACACTAGCTAAGATACTTTTGGTGAACCACAATAGTATGGTATGATATAGAAAGCAAGTTTTTTAATGTCCCTCAACTAATAAATGACTAATAAAAATGTGGCATATTTACACAATGGAATTCTATTCTTTGGTAAAGAAAGACAAATCATGACATTTTTCAGGTAAATGGAAGTTGAAACTGTTATACTAAGGGAAGTAACAATCTCAGAAATGAAGTGGCACAAATTCTTATTCATTTGTGTATCTTAGCACCAGATTTTTATATATGAGTATATGTCTTGATGTAACTGTAGAAAAAAATGGAAAGGAACCATGAAGGAAAAGTGAAAGAAAGATAGAGAGGGATAGTTGGAGATGGGTGTTACCAGGGAGTGAATGGGAAAAATGTGGGTATTTAACTGGGAAAAGTTGACTGGAGGTTATATAAGGAAACTTGGGATAGAGGGGAAAAAGGAAGTCAAGAGAAAGGAGAGTAACAGGAGACAGGTATTGTCAAGAGGAAAATGGGAATACTTTAACTGAAGATTTAGGAGGGAGGGTTAGGTATGGAGAGAGAAAGAGAGTGAAAGAGAGAAAGAGAGAGACAGAGACAGATAGAGACAGAGAGAAATAGTGTTTAAATGATCTAAAAAACTAGAGGAAAATATATTTAACCTAAGATAGTTTGGCTACCTTTCAAAAGTCTACTGTAAAATGCACATACAATATCTGTACATGAGAGAATAGATATAGTTGAGACCATATAACAAGGAACACAGTTTGAGGCAGAAGAAACCTCCCTTTGAATTGTTTGACAGGGTATTCCAAGAGATTTCCAAAATATCACAGGTTATTGCCACAGCCATTCATTACTTCCCAGAACCTGAAAGTAAGAAGTTTTTTTCTGAATACAGAATATACTTCAGACACAGGACTTGGAACAATGAAGCTGGAACTGACCTGGAAGCCTCCTTCCTGATGACTAACTCTCATAGTTTGAGAGGATACTATGCAAGTTGCTAAGGGAGAAAATCAATCAACAGTTCAACCCCAGCTTTAAAGGCTAATGACCACAACAATGACCAGCACAGCAAACCATATGGTGCAATAATGGTACTTTTATCTAATAAATAACTATCTAACTGGACTTAAAGCCTGCTTAATGGGAAGGAACTCATATGTAGTACTGTAAATATATCCAAATACACATAGCTGAAGAGGACACAGAGCCTAGCAAACCCTACATCCTTCACATCCCCAGCAAACATAATTCCTAGTTATATACTAAATATGGGCTCTTATATTTACAGACAAGTATACCATTCATCACTCATCTGAGAATCTTCTTTTTGCAAGAGATGTAGACTATTACAGAGTCCCATAACTGCTCACATATAGAAAACAAGTGTCTGTGAGATGACCAACCCTAAGTGATATATCTAAAATGGAATTTCTACATCTAAGGCTCATGGAATATAGTGGAAAAGAGAGAAGAGAGTATAATAATCCATCTCTTAATTTTCACCAGCTAACTCTTCCTCATGCAATAGAGGGTAGTGAACACAGAAAACCACACCCTGCCAAAGTGTAGCAACTGCAGAGTACATGTCCCTGGATAGGACTCATACTAAATCTGAGTCGCCACTGGGGAAGAAGGGGATGAAAGTATGTAAGAGTCATGTGTGATATGTAACCATAAGGAAGTGTAGGAAGCTTTTATTTTTATGGTGAACAGGGACCACACAGCCCTGCTAAGGGGAATGGGGACACAGAGCCTGCCCGCAGTTGCTGTGGGGAGCTGGCCCCTTGGCGCAGAGACCAGCCGGCTAGTTCCCGCAGCCCAACCTAAGTGGTAGCTCCAACTTGGGCTCTTAGCCTGGACCCACAAGACACGTGTTCCACTCTTGGCCGTGACTTCCCACCTGCCCAGAGCCGGGACAGAAATGTCACTCACGACACCAGCTACCCAGGTTGGTGGTCCACAAAGGGAACCTCTTTCCAACCCACTGGCCACCAGAACAAAATTCAGGCCTACCTTAGCCTGTATGTGCACATAATTAATAAAAATATCTGCCAGGAACTCCGTGATGAGGTTACTATGGAATTCAAGTTTACTCCTTGCCACAGCTTGCTTTTTACTTTCTTTCTTTTTTTTTTTTTTAATATTTTAATTTTGTATGTGTATAAATGTACTGTCTGCATGCAAGTTTGTGCACCCGTGTCGTGCAATGCCGCGGAAGTCAGAAGAGGGTATCGGATTCCCCTGGAACTGGAGTTCTCCTGGAATTGGAGTTTCGGACGGTTCTCGGCCGCCATGTGGGTGCTGGGGATCGAACCCGGGTCCTCTGAAAGAGCAGTCGGTGCTCTTAACCGCTAGGCCATCTCTCCAGCCCCCACAGGACCAATCATAAGCCCCCCCCCCAAACTCCGTGCCACTGCACACCTTGCTCCACCCAGTATCATGTACCTAGGCCACTCTGCTTGCTCCTTCTTGGGGCGGAGCCAGACTCTTGGCCATGCGGTGCCCTGAGGCATGCCAGCTGGAAAGCTAGTCTGCAATTCAAGCTGGATTTCCCTACAAGGAAACAGTATCTTCTACATCCGGAAATGTATATTGGCCTAATAGGAATGGTGATAGCATTTACACCTGTAAAAACTAAATCAGACAAAAACCTTAGGAAACAGAGCATGCTCCACCAGTAACCAAAGAACTATTGCCAGCTAAATTGTAATCTTTCAGGGCTTATTTTCTTAAAAGCAAAATGATTCCACAGAGAAAATATATTCAAAACAAAAAATGTTTTTACCTTGTATGAATTTTCCAACTATAAAGAGTAAACCAAAGTGCTAAGAAGAATAGCCCTGAACAATTAGAACACACATTAAGGATCTCCATTTTGCTGTCATAGCCATAATAATCTGTGGCTTAAGAAACATCACCAGCAAAATACTTGATGTAGTTAAAGTCTTGATCACAGACAATCACCTCTGATTTCTTTTCTTTAGCTATAATTTAGGCGTGTAGAATATTCCCCAAAGAACATTTTCTGTTATTCATGGCACTTAAAAAGGAATTTATTTTCCTGTGATAATTATGCAAGCAGACCAAGCCCTATGGATAAGTAAAAATTGGGAATTAGTTTACATAATCTCACCCTACTGGAGCAGTCTGCCCTTATCCAGGATGCCATTTTCCACAGTTTAGTTACCTACAGTCAACCACAGTGTGAAAAATTAATTGAAAGCTCTGGAAATAAATGTTAATAAAATTTAAGTAGTGTGCTCTTCTGACTAGCAGGATGAATTCTCTCACCATCTCACTCAATTCTTTGCAGGATGGGACACCTCCGTTTAAGCAATGCTTTCCCAATGTTTTTACTACTCGCATTTAAATTATTAAATATTTCTCTTGGTTACTAAATCAGCAATGTTATTACATTACTTGTATTCAAGTCACCTTCAATTTAGTTACCAATAGTATATATAAGTATGGGTCTTTTCCACAGTTCTAGGTATCTATTGAAAGTTTTGGAACATATCCACAGCAGATAGGGAGGATGTAGTTCTACCATCATGGTCTAATTCCTGTACAGTGATATTTTTCATGGATTTGGTCATAATGATATACACAAATGCAAACAATATTTTTCTTTAACAAGGAAGAAGAGAAATTATTCCTTTGGTCTAGCTGTCTCACAGAGGTTCTTCATTGACCCATATTCTCAAGGAGAACTTATTTGAATAAGTTGAATAAGTAATTGAAGTGTCAGGAAAGTAGTACTCTGGAGACTTAGAGAAGGAAAATAATATGGAACAGAGGAAAAGGAACACAGTTTTGTGCTGCTATGATCTCTCTGACTGAGGGACACTCTGGGAGAATTGCCAGCTCAAATAACAGAGGGAGGAAGACTATAGCTACAAGGTGCTGCACAGAGAATATTGTCTTAGTGAGATAAGAGAATCATTTTCATATATCCTGCAGATGCCATGCATCTTCTGCCCTAAAGGGCCTGGAAAATAAGAGGCAGGTTTAGCTTTGTGGGTAGCTTCAGCAGTATCATCAGAAAACATTAAAATCTTGTCCCAAATTTTTATTTTACCTTAAACTGATTCCAAAATACTTTAATAATCATTGTGAATTCTGTATCTAATTTCTGGATTATGGTGTGCCTCTCGGAGTCAGTCAGCTGAAACACAAAACTGCAGAGATTCTAAGTAGATATAGTCAAATGTTTTCTTCAAGGAAATCATTAAAGCCTCTAGTAAATGTTAGGTCTTGGTCTCCCAGAATTCTGAGGGACACACAGATGTCCACCTCCTCCAGAAGCTGTCAGTCAGTGACCTTGCTTCCTCTTTACAGGAGGCCCCACCCAAGCCAGTAAAAGGGCCATCTTTGCTGGTAGCTGCCATGTGCCAACAGGCTTGTCAGCCGACGATTCCTGGAGTTAATATATCCCAGAGTGACCTTAAGCTTGGTGTGCCTGTCTTTTATCTGGGGTTTGAGCCCGCATAGATCCAACATGTATGCCCACCTTTTTTCCAACAGTAAATACTATCACAAAGTCATTATTGAGTATGATGAATAGATTTCTCTTCCAAATGTACATTCCCTATGTTCAATTTCTTTTACTGCTTATCATGTATCAGATCTGGAAATGCCCAGCTGAAACATTGTATGTTGAAGGCTTGGTCTCCAGCTGATGATGCTACTGTTACATGAAGGCTGTCTCCTCATCAGTGGGTTTACCCCTTTAATAAGTTTATGCTCTGTGCTCATAGAAGGTGGGGTCCAATTAGATTCTGGATGTCACAGGGTGCATGTTTGTGAAGGGTACATCTTGTCCAGAACCTCTTTCTCTCTTTCTCCCCCTCCCTACTTTTTTTTTTTTAACATTTTTTTATTGATGCTTTGTACATTTCATACATCATTTTCCAATTCAGTTCAGGCATATTTCCCTTTCCCTTCCCCCCCACCCCCACCCCAACCAAGATCATGCATTCTGCCATAACTGTCCTGCATATTTTTCTCAGTTTTTTTTCCATTTTTTAGCTATAAGTGATAATCCATGAGTACAAGCATCCTTCATGTAAAACCAATTTGCAGGCTGTTGTGCCGAAACCCCCACAGCCCCACCTTCCAGCGTGTGGTGAGGGGTTGTATGTTCAATCAGTTTGATCAAATGAGGGTCCAGACTACATTGCTGTAGTTTCACCATTCATCCCAATCGCAGCCCTTACATTCTACCACGCCCCCTCTTCCGCAGATTATTCCCTGGGCTTAGAAAAGGGGCACAGGTGGATGAGAAGCAGATCAGTCCACTCTCTCTGGAGGTGTTGTCTTGGACTCTGGTCAGTTGTGGCTGTTTCCTTTCATGGGCTGACAATTTGTCCAATTTGATCCTACTGCAAAGTTCATCATGAACCTCCCTACTTCTTTTAAAAAGTATTATTATTATTATTATTATTATTATTATTACTATTATTTTGGTCTTTTTGAGACAGGGTCTCCTTGTAGCCCCAGCTGGCCTGAAACTTGCTTTGTATACCAGGCTGGCCTTGAACTCACAGAGATCCACCTGCTTTTGCCGCTGCTTAAGTGTTGGAATTAAAGGCTGCACCACCACATCTGCCCCTCCCTACTTCTTAAATGTCATGTTTTAAGCTGCTTTATTCTGTCAAGTCCTTCTGCCATGGAGTTGACAGAGCAAGCTTGGAACAATGAAGCCAGCCAACAATGGACTGAAACCTCCAAAGCTATGAGCCAAAAAGTATTCCTTTGAAAAATTGGTTTAGTTAGGTGTTTTGTAACAGTTAGGAAAAACTTACAGATTCCCAAATCCCAGTAAGCAAAGTTAAGTTAAAACATGTTTAATCTAGACCCAGGTGTGGTGGCACTTGCCTTTAGTCCCAGCACTTGGGAGGCAGAGGCAGGCCCATCTACATAAGATCCAAGCCAATCTGGTCTACAAAGTGAGTTCCAGGTCAGCTGGGGCTACATGAGACCCTGTCTCAGAAAGAAAAAGAATAATAAACAAAATCCCAGATGCAAAAACAAGGTCAATCTAAATACAAAGAGTTGGATAAGAAATGAAAGGATTTCTACCCCTAATTGTTAGGAGGATCCAGCTAGTGTTTGTCAGTAGAAGCTGTCCTTGGTATATCTTACTAAATGTGCTTAAACAATAGGGTAGGAACTAGGTTTTGAAATATTAAAGGTTTCTAGTATATGCTTATCCTCTGAAATTCAAGATTTAATGTTGCAAAAGAACCATGTGATAGAATAAGTATGTCAGTAGGATGGATTTTAGAAGCTAGAGTAAAGGTCGTTGAGGAAGCAGCAGTTGATGGAGTGCTTTCTTTATCAGGAAAGAAGCCCTGAGTTTGTTCCCCAACACTGCCTATACTAGGCATAGCAGTTCTGATTCAGAAGTTCAAGTTCTAAGATAGATGAGACTCTATCACAAAATAAACTAAAGACTCAGAATAAAGAAAACACAAAACAGAACTTGTAAACAACAAGGATGGAGTTTACAAGCATACTTTTTCTTTTATTGACTTTAACATTATTGTATAAACTACCTTGGAACAGCTTTGTCACACAAAGAACACCCAACACTCTTGAACATCTAGCATATATTTTATGATCAATTAAGTTTATCATAATCTAAATAAGATTGAAATATCTTCATAGTCAAGAGCGTTTTTGTGGTTCTCTTAAAGTTCCCTCTGTGTATTTTTCCTTCTATTTCATCTCACTTCCACCTTGTCTTTATTTCATTTGTTATTTTTCTCTTTTTGTCTTTTTGAGATAGTGTCTCCCTTTAGTTCTCCCTGTCCTGGAGCTCATTATGTAGGCCAGGCTGGCCTTGAACTCACAGAGATCTGCCTGCCTCTGCCTCCAGAGTGCTGGGATTAAAGGAATGCACAACCATGGCTAGTTTATTTGTTAGTTCTCTTATCAAAGGTTGCATCATGCTTTGCACCTTGGCGCATATCCTCTCTTGCTGAAGGGTACTCCCTGTCTTCCAGGTATCCAACTACCCTTTCTGAAGTGGATATTTCTTCCTCCATTTTAAGTGCCCTTAACAACTGTCTTCCCTTTGAAAAGAAAGTAAACAACAGGAAAGTTTCTTCTGCCATCCTTTTGTAGTTTGAGACCACTCTAATTTTTAGTAAAATTCTTTACAAAATGTTCTGTGCATCGCCTCACCTGATTTGCTACTTACCACTTCAATGTGCTATTATTTTCATTTCAAATGTTACTACTCACTGAAATTATTTCATGCAAATCAGCAATGAACATGGTATACCTAAATGTAAGTGGACTTTCTTTCTTCATTCCTAACCTTGATAGAGTCACAAGTATGAAATTCTCTTTATTGGCTTATATAACAAAACAAATCCTAGATTGTTCATCCTCCCTTTGTAACAAACCGTGTGTCTTCTCCTTAGAAGTGCCTAACCTTCTGTACGAACATCAAACTCTTGAGTTTATCAGTAAGAGCTATGTGTATCTTTTCATACTGTGTATCCCTGCCAAGTATTGTTCATATCTAAGATGGAAAATTGTCACATATGAAATTTTTTTTCCTATCATTTGCCTCTCCATTGAGCTGAAGACCTGTCCCTAGCCATCTACTTTGTTTCCCTTTAGATCTTCAGAAGAAAAGTAATCAAAATCATATTGTATTGTTCCACTCACACAAGGTTCTTTTTCATCTCATCTAGCCATCAATGAAACTGTCATCCAAACAACAGTGCATTGAAGCTGTTCAAGATAAACATCATTCTAGAAACCCCGCCTGTCTTATAATCCCCATATGGTATACATCGTTTTGTCAGACTGAAGTACGCTTTAGAAACTATACTGCTCTGTAGTGACGTTTTGTGTCCACACTATTCCCAGGCTATGTTGTGTCTATACTCCAAGGTCCACTCTTCATGCATATTATTATACCCTTACTGTCTTATTATCTTATAAATAGTATGTCTCAGAATGTTGCAATCTCTTTATCTTCAGTCTCAGAACAAAGGAAGAACCTGGGCACAAGTAGCCTGGAGTCCAGTATCTTCAGAATAGTGCAGTCTAGTTGAAATCAATGTCAGGCAGATAACTGGTTATGCTTAGTTTTTTGCCAACTTGACATGAACTGGGAATGGGAAATTAGAGTTGAGACATTTTCTCCATTGGACTGGCCAGTGAGCATGTTTGTGAGATGTTTTCTTAATTGGCAGTTGATGCAGGAGAGCCCAGCCCAACTTGGGCAGTGCCATCCCTAGACAGGTGGTCCTGTGCTATACGGGGAGGGTCACTGAGCAAGCCATGGGGATCAAGGTAGTAGGAAACATTCTTCCTGGGTATGTGTTTCAAGTACCTGCCAGGAGTCTGACCCTGGTTTCCCTTGATGACGGAGTGTGACCCTGAAGTGTAAGTTCATTAAAACCTTTCTTCCTTGAGTTGTTTTGATCTGTGTTTTATCATGACAAAAAAATAAATAAATAAAACTGGAATACTTGTAGATCAGTGATCATGAAAAGAAGCATTAGTCTCAAAAGCCATAATTTTAGGGTTTTAAAAATATAGCCCACAGAATCTGATAACTAAAACCATCAGTCCTATTAATCTGGCCACCCACATAACTCTGAAATTGATTTATTTTCTTCATCTCTTTACCTTTAATCAAATGCATAATTATATATTATCTTAAATACTGAAACAATTGCCTAATAATTTTCCCTGAATCTATTCTTTTTTTTCTTGTTTCGATAGTATTTTCAGAGTTATCTTTTGAATGCTTGCTTTTGATAAAAATACCTTAATTTCCTTCCTACACTTAAACCCAATCGTTGTTCTGTCCTTTGAATAAGAGACAAAGTTTTCAAAAGCTGTTTATAATAGAGTTTTTCTTTTCCCTCATTTTGTCCCATGTCTCCTCATTCTCTCAGGTACAATTAAAGCTTGTTTAGTTCCCTCATACTTGTGATATTTTCTTGACCCTGGAGCTGTGCTTTAGTTGTTCCTCTGGCTGACATCATGTATAGTTATTATAGTGAATCCTTTTTTGTGTCTTTCAGAATTCAGGTCTATTATACATTTCTGAAAATCTTCATTTTCTGCCTGGAAAGAAGCTCTCTATCCTTTAAAATGCACATCTGCTATTAAGGTTTGGAAGTTCAGGTGCCGAAAGCTTGTCCTGGAGGCCAGCAGTATTCAAAGATGGGGCCTTTGAGAAGTGATTGGATCATGAAACAACTAACCTTATGAGTGGATTAGCATACTGATGAATTCATAGCTGGACAAGTTATTGCTGGGAGGCTAACTGAAGGAAGATAATTCAAGGAAGTTGGTCATTGGGGATATGACTTTCCAAAGATATACCTTGTGGGCTGGAGAGATGGCTCAGTAGTTAAAGGTTGTGGTTGCTCTTGCAGATGACCAAGGTTCAATTCCCAGCACCCATATGGCAGCTAACAACCATCTCTAACTCCATTTTCAGGGAATCCACTTCTGACCTCCATGGGCATTTCATGACACGGATGCATTTAACATACATGCAGGTAATACACTCATACAAATAAAATAAAAATTATACTACTGGGTGAGGAAGAGCTGATCTTCTTAAATGGAGAGACTAGATAGGCTGACTAGGGCTGAGTGGATGACACTAAGCCTTATCACAATGACAGAATGTGTGGAATTCAGTGGGGGTGGTATGGGAAGGTGCAAATGGGGAAGGGAGTATAAAGATGATTAAGATGTTCTGTATGAAATACAAAAAAATCAATAAAAATTGGAAAAATGAATAAATAAATAACAAATTGGTAAAAAGAAAAGAAGTATACCTTATCCAAAGCTCCTCTGCTTCTTTTCCCTTCTTCCCTTTCAAGAATTGAGAAACTTCTTAAACTCAGGACTGATACCTTTTAAACCACTAGTGAAAATAAACTTTTCCTCTTTGTTTTCTCATATATTTTGGTACAGTGTTAAAAGGGCGACTAGCGTGTCTTTGTGGGCACCAGAATTGCTTCTTCCATACGAGGGTAATCTTCTTAAAGACCAGGGCCCATTTTTACTTCAGGCTATTATTTTATCTGCAGTGAAAAAAGACAAGGTCTGGCCCACTAAAATCATTCATTAAATATGAATAAACTGATTTTACTTCAGCCATTCCTTCCAGACATAGTCCCATCAAAGCTGATTTTCACAAACTGCTATTAGCCACATCTCTCTCCTTGAGAAGTGAGCCAACATCTTTGTTGCAATTGCTTCTTGGTTTGCTGCATATGGATTTGTATCTTGCATGCATGCAATCAAAAGTTTTTCCACTTTGCAGATCAGCCAATTATATTTTATTGTTCCCATTGATTGCATCATTTTAGTGTTACTTATTCTGAAAAGAGTAAGTAACATCATCCAAACTGAGGCAGAGTAGAATGTTAAAAATTCGAAGGGCTATTTTCTGTTCTTTTCCACGCCTGCTGACTCATAATTATCAGCTCTAAAATGAGTTATTTTTATTATTTTAACATATCTAAACCTTTATTCATATATTCATAAATAAAAAAAGAACATGGGATGACTGTTCCCGAGTGAGACTAGAAAGAGAAATATCAACTTTGCCACTCCTTAGGATTCTAAGAAATGATGGAGAAACCAGGTTGAGGTTCGTGGAAGGAAAGCTATTTCTTCCTGGTCAGTAGAATGGAACATCTTTGGCACAGGGTTGAGACATGATGTCCTCACTGCAAACATCTCCTTTATGAGTTACCAGCTGTGGCTGTCAATCACTTGTCCAGATGTTCACCTACCCCACAGGAAATCTGATTCACTCAAAGCCTAGAACAGCAATTATCCCCTTAATGATATACTTTATCTTTTCCAGAAACCCTTCCTCTACACAGTCACTTACAGAGCCTAATCTATGCAGCTGAGTTATGAGTAACTCAGGAAAGCATAACTTCTTCTTGTAGCTTTCCATAGCTTTTTATTTCAGCTACTGTCCAAATCCTGGACATCATCTCTCTGATGTTATGGACTTTCTTTATTTTGTGGGGGTCATTTTGGGACAGAGTCTCCCTGTAGCTCTGGCTGTCTGGAACTCACTCTGTAGACCAGCACAGAGATCCACCTGCCTCTGCCTCCCAAGTGCCAGGATTAAAGGCCTGTGCCACCACGTGCGGCAGACTTTCTCACTCTTTTGGAAACCCTCTTCCTTCTATTGCATAGCTTCTTGTTACTGTGTGGTTCTTGGCTGACCTTCATGGCTGGACCTTCATAACGTCTTCATTTCTAACTGCAGAGGCACTACTTTCCCTCTCCCTCTTGTCCATTTCCTTCCTCTAGAACAGTTACATCTGTTCTCCCTGTTGTCAAAGTGTAATAAAATTGTCCTCCGGTTTCTGTCTGAATCTGTTTCTAAATTCTTTATTAATGAACCAAAAACACAAATGAGGGGAGCCCAGTTTTTCCAGTTACATTGATACACTGATCGATGGGGAAGGCATAGTATGACACAACATACCCTATTTGGAACAAATTATAAAATGTAAAGCACGTTTCCATCCTATAACCAGAGGTGCCTAGAATGTTAAACCTAACACCTCTTAAAAGAAATTAAGAAATAAATTGATAAAATAAAACTAATTTATTTCTGGTTTAGTCAAATGGGAAGAAGGTGAAATTTCTTCTCCACTAGGAATCATTTCTTTGGAGTTCGTATAAAGCCATGAGCCAAAAGTGAAGCCACGTAGAAAGTTAACTGTAAGACACAGGATAGATAATTGATCTTTTTCTGAGTACTATTGTGATCTGGGACCCAGGTTGTATCCACAATTTCTCTTTTTTTTTTTCAGTTTATATTCATGAACAGGAAAATGGGGTCTGAAAGAGCCTCATTTTTAAAGGGAAAAGAACTGCATTTGTGGCATGAAGGCCCCCAGCCCCTGCTGGGCCTCTCTCAGCTCCTGGTTAATAACTCTCATGCAGCGATGGCTGGAGAATGCAGTTCCTTTGTTGGAACCCATTGTTGGGATCATCTCTTTGTTGCAATCCTTTGCAGTAAATGTTTATTGTGTTAGAATTCTCAGTTCTCAGATAGCAAGAAGTTTCTGACAGACTCCACACTCCTTTCTCTTTCTATGTCCAGTTCATTTTTATCTTCCTTCTATCTCAGCTTCTCCCAAAACAAAGAAATCATTTGTTCATTATTACTCATTTCTTCCTAGAGAGCTACTGAATCTTCAAATCCCTTTGGGAATTGGTGTCTCAGGATGAAGCACTACACACCGAACTGAAGAGAAGGGATTAGAGACTCCCAGTCTAACCAAAAGCTAGGGCCGGCATTGGCAGCTAGCAGAATCATTTACACAAAATTTCTGATTTCTAGAGACAGTGACCTGACTAGCTTGAGATGTCAAATCCCCTAGGGAGTCCTTATGCCTTCATGGGTTTTACTTCTAGGAGTGCTACCACTTTCAAAAGTGAAGATCAAAGACAAATCCCCTCTGGCTTAAGAAAAGGAAGAGAAAAATATCATTTTAAAATGCAGCTCCATCAGTCTTTAATAAGAGACACTGACATCAAGAGAGAGCATTTTAACAATGCTTAATAGACCTGGAAGAAGGAAAATGCCCAACTTGGGTGTTTTTCAGGCATTGTGAGCATGCTATGTCACAAACATAGATGAATAAATACATTTATATCCTTCCACAATGTCAAAATTTGTGGAAAGACAATACATTCACAATATATTAGGCTTTCATTGACAGATACTCTCACTTTCTATGATATCCCTGCCTGTGGTGAACAGAGGTTCTTTTATTCAAATATGAATTTCTAATATAAACCCTCAGACCACACATTATATATCACAGAGTAAACCTACCTCTCTGTCCATCTGTCAATCCAGCTATCATATAATCTATCTAGTTATGTGTATTTATATAGGGTACAACAAAGTCTTTGGCAATAAAGACTAAAAAAGGGAAAAACAAGGCTCAAGAGGACAAAGATTGGAGAAACAAAAGAAGTCCATGGGGGTCAGAAGGCTGATGAGCTGGATGTCCCTGGGGAGTCCCTGGTGCCACTGAGTCACAGGTTTGAGCAATGATGCAGAATTGAATCTAGTTAAACCTGACACAGAATTGAGTCTAATTGTAGAGGTGAAATGGCAGGACAGGATCCAGGCCAAAAAAAAAAAAAAAAAAGATAGGAGACATATTGATGGCAAGTCCAGTAGGGTGAACAGGAAGAAAGACAGAAGACTATATGGTAAATCCAGATGAAAGAATAGGAGAATGGGCAGAAGGGAATTCAAATGAGCTGTCTCAATACCAGGGATAGACCAAGCTGAAATTCCTGCAACAGTGAGCCTTTTGATGTACATATTGGTCATTATATGACTAGTCAATAGGGGCTTTTGCCAGGGCCATTGCAGTGTTAGGTGTCCACCTCTTTATGGAGTCTAGGAAAAGGGTTACAGCCTTTGCTCTATCAGTCTGTTGTTTCTGATGAGTTCCCAGGCCTGATTTTCCTGACTTATATCCATGCACCCCTATAATTCCACTTCAGTCCAGTAAATTTGAGAATAGTACCCTTTTTGCTCCAGGAGTAAGTCATTCATCAGTCTGTGCTACACAGGTGGTACCAATTTAGGTGTCAACCTAGTTACAAAGTTTTTCCCCATCCTCAAAAGGGACAATGACTTGGACAGAGAGATCTGAAAGTGATAGTATAAATGATCATTGCATAAGAGGAGGTAGATATATTGTAAGATCTGGGGGGGGGAGGGGCAGTTGTTGGATGACCACAAGAAAGCAGATTCTTCCAGACAGCTGGTCAGATTCTCATAGGAACTAAAGCATGCACAAGGCCTATGCAAGCTCAAACCACAAAACACCAACATAGACATGGGGAAGTGGTTAAGAAATCCCAACCCAGCCTAAAGAATTATTGGCAATTGATGATTGCTAGGAGGGGAGAGAAAGTGTTTTATTTTAAATTGGGTAGGGAACAGTAGGGGAAGGTGTCAATCAGGGACAGACTCTAAATGCCATTCAAACTATGTGGTATGAAAATTGCAAAAATTGAATAAAAAATAAAATTTTAAAGAGAGAGAGAGAGAGAGAGAGAGAGAGAGGTTGGAAATGGACCTCAAGTCAGAACCAGACCCCAAAACAATTAGAGCCAGGGGTCCTGTGACCTTTCATGGATGATTTACAAATTATGCATTCTTTCTACACGTTTACTCCATGTAACCGGGTGTCAGTTGGGAAGGTTTTCAGTCTTCCTATGTTGCCGGCCTCTTTCTTTTTTTTTTTTTTTATTTTTTTTTTATTTATTTCTGTATGTGTATGAATGTACTGTCTGCATGCAAGTCTATGCACCCGTGTCGTGCAATGCTGCGGAGGTCAGAAGAGGGTGTCGGATTCCCCTGGAACTGAAGTTCTCCTGGAATTGGAGTTTCAGACGGTTCTCGACCGCCATGTGGGTGCTGGGGATCGAACCCGGGTCCTCTGTAAGAGCGGTTGGAGCTCTTAACCGCTAGGCTATCTCTCCAGCCCCCCTCTTTCATATTAATCTTGACACCTCTGGAATATGCCTGTCCATGATATTCTCCTGTTTCAGTATTAAACCAGAGCTCTGGTAAGTTAAAGAATTCAAATAAAATCAATTGCATGTCTAATTGACAGTTTCATATATTTATGTAATGAATGATAGAACTTTTCACCCTCATTTCCTACCCTCATCCTTCTCCTCCTGCTGAAAGCTTAATTCTCAGTAAGTCCTCCAAAGCAAGATCAATTTTAAAAATCCCTACAACTAGGGCATCCCATTAAAAATGCAGAAGACTTAAGAAGGAAGACTTTGAAAGGAGTTGATATGCATAAGCAGGTTGGGTGGGTTGAAATGGCTCTGTGGTCAAGATGCCTGCAGCCAGGCCTCCTGTCTTGAGCTTTTACCTAGAGCCCACAACGTGGAAGGAGGCAACAGAATGCATTCCTGAAAGTTGTCTATATGTAAAGCAAAATGAATAAAATAAAAAAAGAACATAATCTGCTGGAAACAAGGATAAAATTGAAATTGAAATTCTCCTTGGAAACTATACAAATGAGAAATAGAATGAAATATTTATGTCAACCTAGAATTCTAAAGCCATTAAAATTATCCTTCCACAGTGAAAGAAGGGATGGAACTGAAAAACCTGATGCTGAGTGAGACCTGTGATGGATTATTCTCTCCTGTGTGGATTTCACACTGGCATTTTTATTTATTTATTTTTAATTTTTATTTATTCTTGTTTTTGTTTTTTTCCCATTTTTTATTATTACCATTTTTAAACTTTTTCCATAGGTCACACATCATTTCTAGAGTCACTTCCCCTTCCATGCCCCCCATTCCACCCAAGTCCCTGCACTCTGCCATACATGTCTTGCATCTCTCTGAGTCTCTCCAGTTTTTTTTTTTTCAGTTCTTTTGTTGTTGTTCTATCCAACTTGTATTGCTACATTATATATAGATATATATGCATAGTTATATATATATATATACATATAAATACATACATATATACATATATACATACATACATAGCACATAAATCACTTGAATTGGAAGATTTTTCTTTCTTCCTTAAAAGATGTCATGTTTTCCTTAAGGAAGTGCTCGAGGTTTCCTCCTTGGAAACCTCAACCATTAATCCTGCACTTTTGCTCCACATTGAGGTCTTTCCCTCCCATGGTCCTCCAAAGTGAAGTCCAGTAAGCATGTGTCCTTTCTCGATCCTCCCGTGCTGGCCTCCATGACACTGCCAGGTAGTCCAACAATGGCAGTCTACACTCTGACAAGGTTGACATCCCTAGCTGTTAGTCCACAAACTGGGTATTTTATTTCAGTAGTCCCCATCTGGCATTGAAGGTTTGGAAGATTCTTGGAGAGACATGAGTGTTCAGTCCATATTAGGAGGTTAAAAAGCTGTGTCTCATGTCTTTGAGGAGTGCCAAAAGCTGTGGCAGCCACAGAATAGATGCTCTTGCCAGTAAGAATTGGAGATAGGCCAAACAAGAGTACTCTCTATTCTTTTTGTGTTTTTTACTAAGATCTCAAGTTCTGTGTCTGCAGTGCAGTTTCTCTGGTCTTACTGATTGTATCTGGTTGTACTTTCCTTTTGGATGCTTAAGGCCACACAGCCTAGATTAACCAAGGTATTTTTTTTTTCTCAAGGTCAGTTGAGGATCCTCAAGGGTCTCTTGGGATTTGTTTTTTTGGAGTGGGGGAGAGAAGGATGGGAACCCCTTGCTCCTTTCAGCTTTTCATTCACCAGTTCCATCCACTCGAGGACAAAAGCAGGTCTTGCTAGACTAAGCTTCCTTTTCTGAAGCAAGAACAGATTTTCCTCTCTTTAGACTGGACACTGGCTGAAGTCCCTTCAGTGGCTCTCCAAGACCTCCCTGAACAGGAATACTGGTGACCCACATCTGTAGGACATTTCAAGAGATGCCCCCATGTGTAATCCCCTAAGATTGGTTGACCTCTGAGGGCAAGGAACAAAGTTATCCTTTAGGTGCCTCAGCCAAATTGGTGTGGGTGATAAGTATGGTCATTAAGCACCCAGAAAGGCTAAGTTGCACCAGTCTATTACACCTATATTAAGATTGTATCATTTGGAAACAAACTGTATGTTATTTCCATCGCATATTTCTTGATTTGCATCTTTCCATTTTAATCCCATAATTCTCTAAAAGATGCACACTTACCCTCCATCATGTACCAAAAACCCAAGGTCTGAAAATAAATGTTAGGTCAGCTCTAGAACGTGTTTAGGGATCCACATTGCAAGAGCATAGCTGTCTTCTTTTGTTTTTCTGGGATTGTGTTACTTTACTTAGCATAAAATCTTCTAGTTCCATCCATTTACCTGCAAATTTCATGATGTCATTTTTCTTTACCACTGCATAGAACTCCTTTGTGTAGATGGCATATTTTCTCTATCCACTCCTCTGTTGAGGGTCTCTTGGGTTGGTTCCAGCTCTTCACTATTGTGAAGAGAGCTGCAATAAACATGGTGTACACGTATCTCTGTGGTAGGAAGATTCTGTTGGATATATTCCCAGAAGTGGTATGGCTGGGTCAGGTGGCAGGCTCATTTTGAGTCTTTTAAGGGTTCTCTATACTGCTTTCCATAGTGGTTGTATGAGTTTGCATTCCCACCAGCAGTGGATGAGTGTTCCCCTTTCCCCATACCCTCTCCAGCATTTAGTATCATTTGTTTTCTTGATCCTTGCCAGCCTTATCGGGGTGAGATGATATCTTAAAGTAGTTTTAATTTGCATTTCCTTAATTATTAGCAATGTTGAACACTTTTTAAGATGTTTCTCAGCCATCTCTATTTCCTCACTTGTGAAGTCTCTGCTCAGCTCTTTTCTCCATCTTTTGAGTGTTTTCTTACTTTTTTGTTTTTTGAATAGTTTATATATTCTGGAAGTTAATGCTCTGTCAGATGTATCAGCAGTGAAGGTTTCCTCCCACTCTGTGGGTTTTCTCTTCACTTCCCTGTTTCTTTTGCTGTACATAAACTTTTGAGTTTAGTAAGGTCCCACTTGTCAATTGTCTACCTTATTTCCTGTGCAGCTGCTGTCTGATTTAGAAAGTCTTTTCCTACACCTATGTCATGTAAGTTGCTACCAACTTTTTCTTCTATCATCTTCAAGGGGGCCAAAAAGACTCAATGGAGGAAAGACAGCATCTTCAGCAAAGGGGGTTGGCAAAACTGGATCACCACTTATAGAAGAATAAAATTAAACCACTAAGTCACTAGGGTTGGGTGGCGAGTACTTTTACCACCTGAACTGTCTTGCAAGGTCTTTTGTCAACATTGGTTTTGGTCTTTGATTCCACTCTTTGAATGTTATACATCTAGTTGTATATTTATAAACATTTATTTTGATTTGGTGGCCTTAGAATATTTTGTATTTGAATTTGGCGTCTGAGATGAATTTTGGAATATCCTTCAATATTATAAATTCAAATACTCTTTTTTCAAATACCAAATTTTTCCCTAAATTATAGCAACCTTAGGTTCATAGAAAAGAGGAGGAGAAAGATAAGAAGGAAGAAAGGAAAAAAAGGAGGAAGAAATGAAGGAAGGGAAGGAGAGAAGAAGTGATATAAGGAAACAAAGAAAATCCTTATATCAAAATATAATAATAATTTATTGATAATCATCCTAGACTGGAAGAATACAAAAACTTTAATGGATGAATGGATAAATATTGTGAAGAAGCAACACAATGGAATATTATTCAAAATGTAACATTCAAGCCACAAAAAAATACATGGAACAAATTTAAATGCTTATATATTACAGTCTAAAGAGCTTATGTGTTTAATGCAATTTCAACTGAAAATCCATCTGTAAATGCAGAAAGTAAAACTAAAGATCAGTTATTAGCAGAATAGATAAATGTAATGCAAAGAATGCTCAGGGCAATAAAACTATCCTACATGAGACAGTAACACTGTCCATTAAGGGTGACACTATGCTATGGTCAAAACCCAAGGCATTCACCAGATAAAGGATGAATATAAATATAGTTTATGAATTTTTTAATAACAAAACATGAACATTGATTCATGGACTGTAATAAACATACCATACCAATATTATAGGACACTAGAAGGGGAAATGCAGGAGCGAGAGGAAGGGTGGGGGCACGTTCACTACTTTCTGATTAATTTTTTCAGAAACTGAACATTGCTCAGAAGCTAATGTTTTCTTTTATTATTAAAAAATAGATGACAAAAACAAGAGTAGGAAAAATGGAAGTTTTGTATGTGAGAAAATCACAACTAAGATATAATTAATCAAACATTGTTCATGGATATAATAGCAATATATAGTGATAAATACAATGATAAAATCAAATAATGACGGAGCAGTTTTTAGCACTCTGAAAAGCAGAAAGACTGATTAACTTAAAATGCAATTTCTGCACTGAAACTAGAAATCCTTGGAAGTAATCAAAATCATTACAAACTAAATTTGGGAGAAGGTCCTTTGGAAAGGAATCACTAAAATAATCTTAAACTGTTATATGTCTCTGAGAATATTCTCAAATAATAGACGTGAGTGGAAGCAAAGATTTCCACATAGCAAAAACAAGAGGAACAGCAAAAGCCATGAAACCAAAGCAAAATATTAGACATTTGAAGACACATACATTTTTGGGTTTTCTTACACACAGTTGCTAAATTATTAGTGAATGGAACCTACAGAGGTAGACATAAAAGACAACGTCTCCCACAGTTTCATAAGAAAGAAAGGGTTTTCGAATATATTCACTTCATATGCTCTTTGATATTTTCCTCAAAACAGTTTGCCAGGTGTTTAAGCTAATATTGAAAGGAGACTGGAAAGCTTTGATAATACCCAAGGAGGGCCAGAGGCCAGTGACGTTCTCAAAGACCCTAGAAGGATAGACACATTTTAGAGACAAATTTGATGTGGAAAGTAGAGCTTGTGTTTCCAGAACTGCACCCCATATTCTATTCAGCTGTATTTTGACTAGATTAAGCTGATGAGTTCATCCATAAAGAGAGCCTCAGAAGACACTATGCTAAGGCAAACGTAACATGGACTGAAACATTCATGTGAATATCAATACTAATATCAATATCTATATGAATATTTAACATTAAAAATAAAGCTTAGAAAGGAGAGCTCAGCTGGTCTGAGCACTGACTGCTCTTGCAGAGGACCGGGAGTCTATTCTCAGCACCCACAGGGTGGCTAACAGCCATCTATAACTCCAGTTCCAGGGCATCCAATATTCTCTTCTGACCTCTGCAGGCATTGCAGGACATGCGTACACTTACAAACATGCAGGCAATACACTCATACACATAAAAATAATAAATAACAAATGTTAAATTTAAAGCAAATAGCAACATGACAGATAATCACAACAGAAGACAACAGTGGATGAAAATGCACAGCTGGTTTGAGGCAGTCAAGGTTTCAGATAATGCTAATTAAAATGTTCAAAGGAAAAGAGAAGATGACGATCATAATAGAGAAGAAAAAGATAATTTTCACTATAGGATTATAATTTAAAATGCATGTAAGCAGTTCCTGTGATTTAGTAGAATCAATGTCACAGAGATAATTTCCCCTAATTCTCATGTGAATTCATTTCAGTTTCTTCAAGATGCAAATGAACTTACGTTGCCAATTTGTCTGGTCACTGACACATATTTGTTACTTTTTGTCACCATATCTTTGTTTACATTTGTTGGGGAAACATAGCTAAAACCAAAACGTTCTCAGAGATAGAAGTGAAAGAAACACTTTTATTATTGAATAAACATTAAAGCCTAAAGTACTGATTATCACAGGTAATCTACCAAGAGAGTGGAAAGTCAGGAAACTAAATCTTATGAATAACGAAACAGTGCTACTCCCTATAAGTTCTCAAGATAATAGCCAGCCTTCAAGTAAGAGGAATGAATAGCTTTATTTCTTTCATACAGTTCACTCTGCATTTAGGAAATTTGTAATGACCATCTATGTTAGGTAATTGGTTTATCCAAAAATAAAAATAGGACCTCAGCCAGTGTCTAGTTTATAAAGAGGAAAGTCTGCTCATGTTTCAGAAAAGGATGCCTGGTCTAGCAAGACCTGATTTTGTCCTCTTCGAGTGGACGGAACTGGTGAATGAAAAGGTGAAGGAAGTAAGGTGCCCCCACCCTCCTCCTCCCCAGAAAAAAAAAAAAAAACCCTGAGAGACCCTGAGGACCAGATCTCAACTGGCCTTGAGAAAATAAAAACCTTGGTTAATCTGGGCTAGCTGTGTGGCCTTAAGTATCCAAAAGGAAAGTATAACCAGAAATAAATAATCAGTAAGACTAGAGAAACTGTACTGCAGACACAGAACTTGAGATCTTAGTAAAAAGACAAAAAGAAAAAAAGAGAGAGTACTGTTGTTTGGCCTGTCTTCAATTCTTACTGGCAAGTGCATCAACTCTGTGGCTGCCACTTTTGGCACTCCTCACAGACATGAGACACAGCTTTTCAACCTTCCAATATGGATTGAGGACTCATGTCTCTCCAAGAATCCTCCAAACCTTCAGTGCCAGTTGGGGACTAATGAGATACCCAGCTTGTGTACTAAACAGCTAAGGGGATGTCAGCCTCCTCAGAATATAGACTGTCATTGTTGGACTACCTGGGCTGTATCATGGAGGCCAGTGCAGGGGGATCAAGACAGGACGTGTGCTTACTGGACTTCATTTGGGGGACCACGGGAGGGAAAGACCCCCATGTGGAGCAAAAGTGCAGGATTGATGGCTGTTTAGGATTGCCAAGGAGGAACCCCGAGCACTTCCTTAAAGAAAACATGACATCTTTTACGGAAAAAAATCCTCCAATTCACGTGGTATGTGTATATATGTATGTATATATATATTTATGTATATAAAACTATATATATGTATATACTGTAGCAATACAAGTTGGAGAGAACAACAACAAAAGAACTGAAAAAAAGAAACAACCTCTGGAAAGACTCAGAAAAAGATACAGAACATGTATGGCAGAGTGCAGGGACTCGGGTGGGGTGGTGGGCATGGGAAGGGAAGCGATTCTAGATTCGATTGAGAAATGATGTATGACTTATGGAAAAAGTTAAATAACAATAATATATATATATGTTATGTATTTTATATGTTGTCTATATGGTAGGAAATGGCTTGTATCTTAGAAAGATGTTCTGGGGCTGGAGAGATAGCTTAGCCATTAAGAGTGCTGACTGCTCTTGCAGAGGACCCAGGTTCAATTCCCAGCACCCACATGGTGGCTAAGAACAGTCTTTAACTCAGCTCCAGGGGAATCTGACACCCTCTTCTGACCTCTGTGGCATTTCATGACACGGGTGCACAAATCTACATGCAGAACGTACATTCATATGCATAAAAAATAAATAAAATAAAAAGAAAGAGGTTCTGAGACTGATGGTTATGATCTTATCCTTCTATAGAGACTGAGAGTATTTAATTTTCAGTTATTTAATGCATATGAGTGTTATACCTGCATATATGTAAAGTCCCCTGTGTTGTGCAGTGACTGGATAGGCATACTCCAAGGCATCTAAACCCTCCCACTAGACCCCATCTCTCTTCCAACCAACAGTACCACACTCAGATGCAATGCATTCTTACATGCACCTCTGAGTGTCATTTAAGATCAAAACTACACCAGTAATTGGCATACTTTTCAAAGAAAATTCTTAACTAAAATTTAGATTACATTGATTTAAAACTACACACCTTTTCAACACGATTTGGATAAGACTTTGTAGCTGGGGATTGTGGTTCATGCCCATAATCTCCACACTCAAGGGGATGAGACACTGTGGAGTCCTCAGTGCAATGGTGTCTCAAAATTCTAAATGAAGAACTGTGGGATCAGGCAGCAGGACCAAATCTTAGCCAAAGAACCATTGGCAGCTGATTTTTACTGGGTGAGGAAGAGCTGATCTTCCTTAAGGGAGAGACTATAGACAGGCTGACTAGACCCCAGTGGATGAACTTGCCCTGAGGGACATCATTGGACATTAACTTTACTGGATAGGCCTTAAAACAGATGACAGAATGTGTGAATCCAGTGGGACACCATGAGGGGTGCCAGTAAGGATGGGGTGCATATAGAAATGATGAAGATGGGTATGAAATACACAAAGTTCAATAAAAGGTATATAAAAAAAAAACCAAATGAAGCAAGAAAAGAATCTATAAAAATGTATCAAATATTACTTATTGACTTCAAAACTCAGTCAATAAATATCACAGACATCTATAAATTTAATTTATTTGTGATTAAGAATAAATAACTTAATAATCAAGAATCTGATTTGACCAATCGCTATTGATATGTCATTTTAAAAGTTTATTACCCAGAGATAAATGTTGTAAAAGGTCGTAAGATATCAGTAATTCTACTTTTCTTTGGTAATTATAATACCAATCTGTCTATTGAAAATACTTAATCTGTCTATTGAAAATAATGGGAAAGACTCACTGTTCCTTACCTATTACATCCAAATTTGTTGGTGTATTCCACAGAAAACCAGAAAATTTTTTCTCTGTCTCTGTGAAGCCTACATAAATATTTCCCACAGTAAATAAACTGCTATCAGCTATTAGAACCACAGATTAATTTCTGAAGGAAACTAAGAAAGATACCCTGAGACATAGCACAGCTATTAAGAGCACTGGCTGCTATTGCAGAAGACTTTGGTTTAAATCTCAGCACACCAAGTGGCTGTCTATAATTCCTGTTCCAGGGGATCCCACACAAGCCCTTTCTCCTCCTGGGACATACTTTGCCTTCCAGCTTCTGAAACAGATTTTTTTTTTTTTTTTTTTTTTTTTGTCTTTTCAAGACAGGGTCTCCCTATAGCCCCAGCTGTCCTGGAACTCGCTCTGTAGACCAGATTGGCCTTGAACTCACAAAGATCTGCCTGTCTCTGCCTTCCAAGTGCTAGGATTAAAGGCGTGCGCCACCACGCCAGGCTTGAAACAGTTTTATCCCACCACACACTCCCTACCATGATGGCCCAAACAACAGAACCCTTGAAGTATGAGCTGGAACCTCATATTCTGTGAGCCAGAATAAATCATTTCTCATAAGTTTACCTACAACATTAATTACAATAAAGGAAAACCCACCGAAGCAATAATATTATAATAACCATAACTTTTATGTGACATTTTAAGTCTTTTTTAGTTATTTTATCTTCCTAAATCTTTTTGGATCGGATGTGAAATACAAAGATATCCATGACTATCACCTAATATCAAAGTTTGACTAAGCACCTCTAAATGAAAATTGCTAACTGAACTGTCAATATTTAGTGGACCTTAAATACTAGGTTGGTCTATAAATATTTATTGGGTTTGAATTAATAATAATTGTTCTACAATAACAACTGAGTGATTAACACACATTCACCTTTGTTATTCTGTGAACTAGAACTGAAGAGAACAAGCATCCCAAAGTTAAAGAAATAGCATCAGATTTGTCTTTGGCAGTCTCTGTGTATACATTCTAGGTTGCTGTTTTTCCAGTATAGATCATTATCGAATCAAACCAGATAACAAAACACTTTTGTATCAAGTTTTGGGCTTATGTATCTAAATGCATATCAGTCATTGTTACTTTGTTTTTCTTTAAAAAAAAAAAAACCTACTAAAAATGGTAGCTTTGTTATGCCTCCTGTTCTAAAGTCTATAAATCTAGATAGGATTCTGATTTTGAGTTAATCAGAAATGAATATTTGTGAACCATAGTTGAGAGTACAGATTGAGAGTACAGAAACAGTGATAGAACAAAACTTTATTTTCTAATAAAATGTGTTCTTTAAATTGAAGTCATCATACTCTACAATGAATAACTGTGTTTGGTAGGATTCTTTCTTTTTGTTTAGCTTACTTCCATCATCAGTTACACTAGAAAATTTAAATTTTGTGTCCTTTAAAAAAAACATTCTTGGCTGGAGAGATGGCCTAGCGGTTAAGAGCGCCGAATTCTCTTGCAGAAGACCCGGGTTCTATCCCCAGCACCCACATGGTGGCTGAGAACCGCCTTTAACTCCAGTTCCAGGGGAATCCAACACCCTCTTCTGACCTCCGAGGCATTGCACGACAAGGGTGCACAAACCTACATGCAGACAGTACATTCATACACGTAAAAAATAAATAAAAAAGATAATTTTTAAAAAAAAAAACATGGGGCTGGAGAGATGGCCTAGCGGTTAAGAGCGCCAACCGCTCTTACAGAGGACCCGGGTTCAATCCCCAGCACCCACATGGCGGCTGAGAACCATCTGTAACTCCAATTCCACTTTAACTCCAGTTCCAGGGGAATCCAACACCCTCTTCTGACCTCCGAGGCATTGCACGACAAGGGTGCACAAACCTACATGCAGACAGTACATTCATACACGTACAAAAATAAATAAAATAAAATAAAATAAAATTTAAATAAAAAACACCATTCTTTCAGTCCTCCTAAATATCTGGCTTCAAACAGGAAATGTGAATCCAGCTGGCACTTCTATTTATTAGGCTCATGGATGCTCAGAAGCATGTGAAAGGGGCTCTTCCAGCCCAGCACAGTGACAGCTTGTGTTTCCTGTGGAGCACTTTATGTAGGCAAAAAGCTCCTGTCAGTAGACATCTTCCAGCTGTTCATTCCAGGTCCTCATTACTTGAGGTCTCAGGGTTTCTAGAGAAGGGAGATGCCTTTTTAAACATTACATTTGATCATAGAAGCATCCATTAAATAAGGCACTGGATATGCCTTAAGCTCCAGTTTTTTAGGCCTGCCCTGCCACATATAAATTCAGTGGGAGAGATTCCGTGTTTACTTCTGAAACTTCATTCAGAGTTTTAACAAAGCAAGTGGTGAGTAAAGCTCTCAGCAGTTTTCACAGAATGGCTGCAGAATCAGCCACTTTACTATTTGCTTTAATTAAAGACTGACACTTACAGGAAATTGCAAATATTTTTTAATAGTAGTAGAAACACAATGATTTCCTCTACATAGTTCAATATGCTTCGCTGTCCTGAAATTGATAATTATGTATATTAACTGAAACTTGATTAGTGTCTGAATTTTGGATTTTGAAAAAGGAAAGATTGTTAGCTATCTTTACGCCAGACAACCAGAGCTTAACAAAATTGCTTCCTCTTCCCAAGCTTCAAGTCTATATACTCCAACTGTCACCAACTTCCTTATAAAATGGAAAAATCTTTTTCCATGTACTTTGGTCTTATCCAGTAAAAAATTCTGCTTGCAGTGTAGTTTACCTCTTTGTTTTGAGTAATTTTTGCCTGGTTGGTAGTCATAGTAACGCTCTATTTCTGCCTTTAAGTTTCTTCTTTATTCAGAAGATGTTTTTGACACTCCATTTTGGACAAAGTACATAAGGTCTATGTTGCAGTAAATCTTTTTAAAATTAACTCTATTCATTTATTTTTGTTTTATGTGTATGAGGGTATTGTTGCACGTAAGTGCACCCGTGTCATGTCGTGCAATGACCACAGGAAGTCAGAACATGACATTGGATTCACCTGGAACCGGAATTATGGCCAGTTGTTAGTCATCATGTGGGTGCTGGGAGTCAAACCTGGGTCCTCTACAAGAGGAGCTGGTGTGCCTAGCTTAGCTGCTGAGCCATCTCTCCAGCCTCCTATACTGTAATATGTCTTACAGTTCATATTTCTCTCAACCTCTTTAGTCATGATTTTCTGTTGCTTTGTTTTAACTTTTTTAGAAAATCGAGAGTGGGGAAATGACTCAGTGTATAAAAACCTTGTGGAGCAATATGAGGGCCCGAACTTTGATCTCTAACATTCACATAAAGACCAGGTATAGACACACATGTCTGTAACCCCAGTGCTAGAAGGCAAAGATTGTTGTACTCCAGCTTTTTGGCCAGCCAGTGGGTTAGCCCTGGGTTCTGTGAATGATGCTGTTTCAAAAAATAAAATGGAGAAGAAACTGAGGAGACATCCTGATCTCATGACTTCTTCAAGGACACCCACATGGACATTCACATTCACCAATATATGTGCACACCTGTATATGCCATACACACATAATAAATAAACAGATAAATATGAAATAAATAAATTAATGTGGATAGTGTTTGAGTAAAACACCATCCGTCTCTGAACACTACATGCATACACATACAGGTGAACACACCCACACACGTATTTACATGAACACAACACACAGATCTACACACAAAAAGTATACAATGTAGTCAGTCATCAGAAAATGAACAGAAGTTTTTTGTATTAAAAATGACATTTTAAAACCCAGGTTTGGGTGTGCAAAACTTTAATCTCAGTACGGTTGAGACGGAGGCAGGTGAATCTATTTAACAAGTTCCAGGCCAGCCCAGGTTACAGGAAGTCCCTGTCTCAAAAAAAAAAAAAAAAAAGAAAAAAAAAAGGCATTTCTGAGTTTAGAGTTTGCCATGTTTTAATGTCAGCTTTTGCAGCCTATGGCAAAATTCTTTCCATTAGAAGCCTCACCCTGCTTTCGATGAGCTAGCTGTAAGGAGAATTACTCATATCAAAGCAGGAAGCTGGGCTGCCGGTAACACAAGCTATCAAGTTCTCATCAGACATTTTTGTTCTCATGGAAGCAAAAAGTCATTTTTAAAAAGAAATTCTTCTGTTACTTGTTACAGACATCATATATATTCTCTCTAATTCCAGAGCAAGAATCATAGCTCTAAAAACTGCTGACAGTTCTTGGGCAAGCACAGTAAGTTCCAGACACAAACATCAGCCTTTTAACTTTTATGATAAATCTTCACAGAAAAGGAAGGTTAATGAACCAGGCCAATGTTCCTCCTCTCAGTTATGACCAGAAGTGAATGTTATCCAATATGCAATATGAATATAAATAAGAGATAAATAATGTTGGATTCTTCAAAAATTGGAAAATCTTAAGCTGGGAGAAATGCAAGAGCCAATTTGTGTGCTGGATCAAACTCAATACCTCACGACTGCGCAGCATGTCCTTTATACACTGAACCATATCCCCAGCCTCCGCTTTCTAACAATGTTAAAGAAATAGAAACTAATGATTGCCCGTTGCAGCTGTTTAAAAGTCTCTTCAACAGTTGAAAGCCAAGCTGCTGCTGTCTGGGAAGAGTTGTCCACTTTTGCAAAAGCTGGAATTTACTATCTCCAACATCCTGATGAGGTTTTTGTTTGCTTGCTTTCAACAGAGGACATTTTGTTTGATATATATATATATATATATNATATATTTAGATATAGATATAGATATAGATATAGATATAGATATAGATATAGATATAGATATAGATATATTCATTCTGTGGCCTACAGCTGACAACAGATGCCTTAAATATTTTCTTCAGTTTGTTACTTTGGTCATGTTACAATTTTCCTAATGAGGATTTATCCCCCTGTGAAGCAAGAATTGTTGCAAAGCCAAGGTATCAATTATGCATTATTCTTCACTTACTGAAGGTAACAAGAATCCCTCCAGATTTCAAATAATTATATATCCCTTCTGGTAGGATACATTTCTTTCTTTCTTTTGAGCAAAAGACTAGAGAAAACAGAAGAGCCCTGAAACTGCAAGTGTACTGTTGCTACAAATACTAAATTCTTCATGAGCAGATCAAACAAGACTTTAGGATTTTGTTATTGAAACAAAAAGGAAGAAAGGAAATATTACTGTGTTCTACCTAGTTGGTCTAGCTGAATTTCTGACTCATTCTAATTAGATATATCTTGGACTGGATGCCTACAGGTCAAAAATTTCCTTTTCAAGTGGGCTAGCCTCAGGTGAGCTAGAAAATTTGGTGGGAGTTAAGAGTAAACTTATTTTACAGTGAAACTCAAACAATATCTAACTTCATTAGGACCTCATCCGCCTGTTCAATGACAGGTGTTGTAGTTGACAACTGTGATGATGGAAATATATGAGGCAAATACTTCCTAAAAGCATGGACAAAAAGGACTATTTGCTTTACAATTTGAGGAGATAAAAGTCCATAATGGGGCTGGAGAGATGGCCTAGTGGTTAAGAGCCCCGACTGCTCTTGCAGAGGACCCGGGTTCGATCCCCAGCACCCACATGGCGGCTGAGAACCGTCTTTAACTCCAGTTCCAGGGTAATCAGGCACGCTCTTCTGACCTCCGCAGCATTGCAGACATGGGTGCACAAATCTACACGCAGACAGTGCAGTCATACACATAAAAAAAAATAATTTTTTTTAAAAGTCCATAATGAAGGAGAAAGCAGCATGGCGGGGAAGCATGGGCCAAGGTCATGCTGCCTCTACTCTTAGGAAAGTGACTGTGGCTGCTCCAGTGACTTCCTACTTTTTCTCTTACCAGAAAATTTCAAACACAGCGGTCGGTCAACATCAGTTCTTCTCTAGCTGAAGTGGTAGTCTTCATTTCCAGATTCTGTAGTGTGAGGATCATTTAAATCTCAAAGCAGCAGCTTGCTGGACTTTGAATAGGGAATTAAAACTAGGGAAATTTAATGGTAGGACCCTCGGATTTCCTAGTTTGTGGTTGCATTCATCAGCTTGCTTATGCTTTTCTAACTGATTGGCTTAAGTATTCTCTAGTTTCTTGTATATTTATATTTTATAATCATGGTTAAAATCCTAACTACATGATGCATACACATACATCATATGGGAACTCTGATATGGGAAATATGTGTTGGGACATGAAGTAAGATCAAGATTATTCCACAGAGCAAAAACACCCAAGTCCTCAAAAACAAGGTACAGAAGCCAAAAATTCCTTCTTTTTTGTAGAGAAAGACAACACTATCAGGAAGAATCGCCCATCTACAACATCAGTTAACTATTTGCAGAAGGAAGTGGAGGCAAAAAGGGAAAAATACAGGTAGATAAACAATGGGACAGAGACTTCAAATAAACAGGAAGTGGTATTGCAAGAGGAAAGCTATCAAATTCACTTCTAATTAGTCCATTATTCTTCCTTCTGTCTAAACCATTTTTCTTCTAATGATAATCATTATATGATTACCAACGATTTATTTCCTTGTGATGAGATCTATGTAAGTATGAGTTCTAATTAATATTAAATGTTTTCCTTCATATAAATAAAAAGAGTTACCTTTAGGCTATTGTTTGATACTATTCTTATATACACCTTGAAGGCAGAGGGAGAGAAAGAAATGATGAGAGAATGCAAGCCGATGAGAGAGGAAGACATCCCAGAGAAAATGGTTAGTAGACAATATTCTTCTTTCTGTCCTCTCATATTTCCAACTATGTGATGATCTTTGGTGGATTTTGGAAACAATCTTACCCATATTTACTATCGGGAAAGAGCAGAGAGCTAGGAAGCGTGTGTGTGTGTGTGTGTGTGTGTGTGTGTGTGTGTGTGTGTGTGTGTATGGTTTTAATTTATACTTCAGAGTCTTTTATTTTACTATTAGTGTCAAACTTTCAGCTACTCCTTTAGTTCAGGAATTTCTGAGCATCCTTTCCTCATTGACAGAATTGTTTAAAAAATGTAATTAAAAACAAAATTTCTTACTGACCCTGAAAACCTCTGTACAGAGGTAGAAGAGAAAGGATGCTGTTGTTGAATAAGCATTAAACCAGAATGTAATGTACAACACAAACTATTCTCTAAGAGATTGCAAAGATACAATGAAATCTCAGTCTTTTGTGCATGCAGACAGATACAATCCTTTCCATTCATGTTTTCAAGATAATACATGAACAGCTAGCTACTAGCTCAGAGGAAAAAAAGAAAGAATAAGGATGGTATAGCCCTCTTGCTTTCAAGCTGTAGTTGATCTTTTATACATACTACATTTACTGCCTTTCTTCATCTTTCCTTTTGTTTCAGCTGCTTGAATTTACTGTTCTAGGAATGTTTTCATGCATTGACCTATACTATGACTAAATCACCAAATAATTTAGCTTCCTCAAGAACGATGATAAAAGTTGAAAGGCCTATGTCTTATATTGTAGATTATCTTAAAGGAATATTTTAACATGTATACAATAAATTTTAGTAAGTTTAGCCTGAATAGCAGCTTTTCTTCTAATATTTTAAGATCTTTTTTTCTTTTCCATATAACTGAAATGCGTCCAATAAATTCTATTAATGACAGCCCTTATGTTGTTAGTTCTAATTTCACATAACACAATGTTTTTGTCCCCTTCCCCTTATAATTAGTTTTATAGGCCAATAAGTATTTATTACAGAATTTTAAGTATTATTTCATATTGTCTTAGTTAATATTTGTCAACTTAGTCTCTAGAATCACCTAGATGATCTGTGGGGATGTCTGTAAGGGATTGGGGTGGGTGGAAAGACCTCTTGAACTGTGAGCAGCCTATATTCAATGGGTTGGGTTCCTGACTCAAACAAAAAGAAGAAAGTGAGGTGATCTGATCACTAACATCCATAGTTCTCTGCTTCCTGATTGCAGATGCAATGGACAAGACTACCTCAGGCTCCTTCCACCACAAAGTTTCCATCACAATGGAATGTACCCATAGATTGTAAATCTCACTCCAACTGTTATTCTTTAAGTTTCTTTTGTCACGGTATTTTATTAAGAAGCCAAGAAAATAAACTAAGACACCATTTCTCATATCTGCTGATTCTTTTTATTGTCTGCTATTCTTTGTGTAAGAGTTATCTTCACTCTAGAGTTGTTTGTTCTGTTTCTTCTTCAATCTCTTGTACTTGCATTGTGAAATAGCCTAGGTATAAGGTTATTCTTTCATCTGTTGATTCATGGATTCTATCCACTGGACTTAAAGGTATGATTGTTCTTGTCACCATTAGTGACTCTTTTAACATTAAGAAGTGCCTTCTTCAAAGCAGAGGCTTATTGCTTTTTGGAAGAACTTCACTATTTCAGTCTTTGTTTTCCCAGTTCTTTTGTTGTTGTTCTCTCCAAACCTGCCCAATCTATAATTATTTTCATAATATATTATATCTCATCCAACCCAAATATGGAAACTCAGTATATATAATTACAATATTTAATCCAGGTTTGTATAGTACTATATTGGAACCATATATATAATATATAAATAGATATATCAAACAATTATTTGTTAAGTGATACTGAATTATACTACTCCCTTAAATATACAATGAGTAAATAATATCCTGAATTCATTTGAAGACATTGAAGAGCCCAGATAAATACATGTATATGCATGTATATATATATACATATATATCACCTGAGTTTTGAAGGATTTCTTTCTTTCTTTCTTTCCTTTTTTTTTGCTAAAAGATGTCCTGTATTCCTTAAGGAGGTATTTGAGTATTTGAAGTTTCCTCTTTGGCAAGCCCAAACAACTATCAATCTTTCCCTTGTGCTCCACACTAGGGTCTTTCCTTAAAAAAAAAAAAAGAAAACTCTGGAAAGACTCAGAATAAGATGCAAGACATGTGTAGCAGAGTGTAGGAACTCAGGTGGGGTGGGGGGGGCATGGTAAAGAAGTGACTCTAAATTTGATTGAGAAATGATGTATGATGTATGGAAATAGTTTACTAACAATAATAAATAAAAAAGAAGTGCCTTCTTTTTCTCTAGTTAGGTTTTTCTCCACCTATATTATCACAGCCATGCCATTTTTGTTTCATATGCATGTGATGTTGTAGATAATTTTACTCCCTTTCAACTTTCGTCACCTCTTGAAAAGTTTACGTCTATGTTTCTTTAGGTGACAAAGGGAGATATTTTAATTTTTTTCTCTATATGAATATAACTACCAAGAAGGGGAAGTGTGAACACAAGAAAAGTTCTGTCAGTGGAAGGTCATCCTCTTTCATCACTTTGGGGACTTTAACAAAAAGCTGACTCAATAGTTTCATGCTTCAAGTAAACAACAAGCTATACTAAGCTCTTAGACTCTAGGCTCTATTGGAAATGACTTCTCCAGCCTAGGGCCTTCCCCACACTCATAGGTCACGTCAACTGCTAGCCTTGGCCTGGATGAGTCATTGGCTCCCCTTTCTTAGAAGGATGCCCAGGGTAACTAAGTATAGATAAGTGTGGCACTTTCTGTGTGGGTCAGAAAAACTTAGGGGTTGTGTATATTCAACTTTACTACTCTCAACTCGTTTTGGGCCTGTTCTCCACAAGAGCACTATTCTGAGGCGCATCTGATTCCTTAAGTCTTTATGAAACAAGACATAAATAAATTTTAGAAAAAGCACATGTGGGGCTGGAGAGATGGCCTAGCGGTTAAGAGCGCCAACTGCTCTTGCAGAGGACCCGTGTTTGATCCCCAGCACCGACATGGCAGCTGAGAACCGTCTTTAACCCCAGTTCCAGGGGAATCCGACACCCTCTTCTGAACTCCGAGGCATTGCACAACATGGGTGCACAAACCTACATGCAGACAGTACATTCATACACATAAAAATAAATAAAGAAAGAAAAAGCACACGTGAGTTCTTTAAAAGTAACAGCCACAATATTTCTATGTAAATTTTCTAAATTGTGTAATTAGTTGCATGAGCTATTACACTGCATAAAGATATGTTACATAAGTACATACTGAACACTGAGCATATCCCTTCCCCAATGCCATTCTTCAGAGCAAGTTATAAGTCAAATGCATTTGTGTGTCTTGCATCATCACAGGCTCAAATTTCTCAGGGAAATAATTTCAACAACATATTTTGATTTCTGAAATATGACAAGCTTCCGACATTTTTAGTTTATTTCTAATGGCAAGCCATTTTGGAAAAGAGGAGTATCTTTGAGTTCAGTGGAGGCCTTTTCTCTCATCAGGTGAGCTTTAACTGAGGAATGAGGATGTCAAATATTCATGATCACAAAAACTTTCAGTGTTATCTAGTCAGTGGTTTCTAGATTTCTGTCTCAGGAATTTAAAGAATTAAATTCACTATCAATGGGAAGAGGAGTTTAGAAAGAAAGGTTTTTTTTTTTTTAATAGATTCATAGGTGGGAGCTTAAGGGAGAGAAGGCAGAGCTCAAGTATAGCAAAAGTGGCTCCCCACAGTTCAGGTGGTCCATCCAAGAGGTGTCTGGGTATCTTTTCTTAGTTTCAGTCAATACCTGATATATAGTTTCCAGGCAGTGATCTCACTTAGGAAAAGAGACATGCAGAGAAATCTTCCTTCTGGCAAATCTGGCTCTTGCCCAATTCAGAACTAAAGGTATTTTGGGTAAAACATGTGTATTATCTCTGGACTTCGGCAAGAAAAGAACTGCCGGAGAGAACAAGAACATTTCTGTCATTTACTCAAGTAAACCTGTTTACTTTCAGGGTCCCCTGCCCTAAATTGCCTGGCCAATTTCTATCGCCTATTTTTATCCAAGAAACTATGGATCCAAAGAGATAAACTACCTCTGTTGTGATGAATAATGTTGAGTATGTTAGAATAATTTGCTATCTTTCTATATTATACATATATCCTCAAAAAATTTTTTGTACCATGGATTTAGAGTGTGTTGTGCCTATAAACTTAAAGCAGCTATATTTATTGTTCTGGAGAAAGTGTGCTTTGTGTTAGTTTATTTCTGAAGATTCTCAACACTTCAGGAAATAAGCGCCGGGTTTACCCCACCCCCCGGCCCCAGTAGAAATAAAATGAGCAATTGATTGAGGCGTCTATATCAGAATTACTGAAGACTGTCTTGAACAGATATTGGCATGATAGAAGCTTTTAAAAAATGAGAGATTCTCATTCTTTATTTTAGAAATGGTTTGAAATAGAAGTCATCAATCTCATTATTTTTGTTGTTTTGATTTTAAGCCACAGTACTTATAATAAGCTGTTTCTTCTTGTATCTTTTAGTTAAATTAAAAAGTGAGCTATTACAGAAAACAAATTCATTCTTGCAAACATATTTGAGATGAGAAATATGGCTGAAGAAGTTGGCAAATTTCAGATGTGAAGAAAATTCCATTGTTTCTAAGTGGCCTCATTCACTCTGAACTGGATTCTGAGCAGAACCTGTGTGCTTAGTGTCACCCTGAGGTGAATCTGAATTTGACATAAGGAGACTGACAGGTGAGGTGGAAGCCTATTTGCTTGTTAGAAAGATACCTGGGAAACCTCATTGTTAAGAGTGTGTGGGTTGGCAGAGTGACTTCAGGAGCAGCGCAGCAGCTGGGAGACCTTACCTACCTCACACTCCAGCAGCATCTCCATTCTTAATAAGATCTCCACATGAGAAACCCTGCTGTTACGCACCTTACAAGATGTGTCAGATCTATAGATTTTTGTTTCAGAATCACAAATCTGGTTGCTAATTTTAATTATTTGAACAATCCCTTTATTATTCTGGAACCTTTGGGAAATTGTTGATAAGTTATCCTGGCTTAGTGTCATATAGACAAAATGAAGTCATGCGTGTGCTTCTGCTTTGGGTCAAAGTGACAAAATAGAGATAAATGTTCTGAGAGGCCTCTGGTGTAAGAAGCAGGAGCTTTACTAGTAGGTGGTAATTGGCCAGGCTGCGGGTGATAATGAGATATACTGCATGCTCAAGGTCCCCAAATAAAGGCAAATGTATCTGAAGTCTAGAGTTAATAGCACAGAGCAAGAGCTGAGCTGACTCAAGTCTGCTGTATTAATCTTCACACCTCAGTTCCTTTCATAGTGCTATAGCGCCTGTTGTCGGAGCCAGGTAAATATTCCTTGAGCTAAATTGATATGCAGTGATTAAACACCTATTGTCATGGTGAGGAAGTTCATATTTTATTTATTTCTTTCTCAGTGTAATTATACTAAGTCCACATCCCTAGATGTTTTAGAAATTGATCTTTATCCTGCCCTCTGAAATTTCGCACAAGAAGCCTGTGTTTTCATGATAAAGCAGCCCTAAAATATGAAGTTCTCCACATTGATAGCCAAGGCTGAAGCCCCCAACACTTCTCTCTTCTACAAGTGAACCACTCTTTCGTTTATCAAATGTTCTAAGTGTCATTTAGTCAGACCTTCTTCAAGAAGTGTGACATGATCTTATCAGCATAAATGTGAAATGTCTTCTTCAAAGGGGTGAATCCAGAAATCAGGAGTAAGGCATATCAAACTCCATTGTCCCTCTCAGTATCAAGGGTTATGCTAAGGATTTTAGAACTACAAGAGTTGAGAGAATTGAATCCCCCCCCCAAAAAAAATCTTGTGAAGTATTTAGCTAGGTGAGATCAATGCTGCTAATGATAGGTCCATGGCAAGTACACTGTAAAATGAATTAAAGAATTGAAAATACCCACAGAAAATTGGATTAGAATCTGGGAAATCTACAAAAGTAGGCAGATAATAAAAAATTCATTTCCAAAGCCCATCTAATTCTGTCAATGTATATTATTCAGTAAAGTTGTTAGTTTCATTAAAAGAATTAATTAAAATGCATTACGCTTTCCATAATAGTGGCAATGTTGTAGAATACTTTGAGTACACCTAAAACCACTTGACTTAAAATTCAAGGTGAGCCATTTAAATTGCCTTATTTTTCTTGATTTTATTTATATATATATATATTTATATATATATATATATTACACACACACACACACACACACACACACACACACGAAATATGTCCCTTTTCTGGAATCATGACTTTTGGATTGGTTGTGTGTCATTTAGTTTGATTGGGGCCATATGGGTAACTACTGGAGATTGAGGCTATCCATTTGAGTCTAATGTGGTCACCAGCTGGTATACAACAGGAGCCAATAACTCTCCCTTTCCTTGCACCTGTCTAAAGGAAACAATTCAGCAGAGGTGAGTAGGGCCCATTCAGTGTCTCCTCTTTCCTCGTCTGACTGTTGATGAGTCCATTCTGGGCAGCCCTGTGCAGTCATCCGTAGGGTTTTTAATAATCCATAGCCTTAAATAGGAGTTCTTTTTCCATCCATTCAGGCTATCTCCCTTCTACCTTTAAAAATCTTGGTTACAGCATTTCAGGTTCCATATGGCTTTTTCATACATCCTTTATTTAGGTGGTTTTTCTCAGCTCCTTCTTGTCTTTCCCCGCTACCCTATGCCTATTATTTATTTTATTAAGCTTAGAGTGCGACATTTTAAGTTGAAAGTTCATGGTTGTAATGGCTCCTGTGCTTAGAAGATGATATTTCACATTATTTTCTAGCTCTTTCTGCCCGTTCTTCTGCAGTGTTCTCCTGAGTCTTGGAGGGGAAGGTTTAAATGTTTTGTTTAGGGTTGATCACGTAACTGTCACTTATTATCACCCTTTGCATAGCCCAACTGTGCTTTCATTGCAGTTCGCAAGAAAGGGAGGCTTCTCCGATTAAGGCTGAGAGTTGTAGTTGTCTATGGGTATAATCATACATATTTATATGGTGTTTGAGGACTATGCCAACTAAAATAAGTACCAGAATTATGCGCTCACTCCCTGGGGCCTATGTCCTCCACTGTTCTAGACTTTTAGGCAAGTTTACAATATCAGGTATGGATTTTCTTCTGGTGAGGCAGCCTCAAGTCCAATTAGAGAGCATTTGGTTACCTCATAAAAACTGTGGCACTAGTGCGGAAGTGGAACCACTTTGCCAGGAACACTGGTTACTTAGTGCATAGGGTCCCATGATGATTGATGTTTTACTATAACAGCCTGCATAGCACCTTCAAGACCTATGGAAGTTAGCAGGCAAGGATGAGCCTTCCAGCTAAGTTCTTCCTTGATTTCCATGTATAATGCAACCAAGCCGTGTGGGGGCTTCAGTAACAGAGTCTCATCATCTAGTTCTTGAGAGCACCCAGGGCCAAGGACAGCAATCTGCTTCATTTTGGAGCTTTTAAGTCTTGACCAACAACACATAAGGTGTCATCACATACCTGACATTATGGTTTTTAATAATCCATAGCCTTAAAGAGGAGCTTTTTCCATCCATTCAGGTTATCTCCCTTCTACCTTTCTTGTCCCCTCCCCCGACCCCTATGCCGACTATTTATTTTATTAAGCTTAAAATACCACATTTTACAAAACTGATGAAGTTAGAATGCCATTTAAATTCCATGAAATTCAAGTAATAAGCATAAAAATGTATTGTGGAATTGTGTTCTATGAAGAATATTTTAAAACATTTTTGAGGCCCTGATGAACAAAACACAACAGTTACCACATGGGAGTTTTACATTAGGCATTTTATACATGATCATTTTGAAGGACTGGCCACTTGGGAATCTCACAGTAAGGACTCAGAAGGGTAGAAGAAAGGAGCATAAAGCATATAGATTGACATCTGCAGATGAATTAAGATTGGGACCTTGGAGTAAGAAAGTCAGGATATGGGAAGTAATTGAGAGAAGTCAGAATCTGGGTTTCAAGTACAGATAAAAGTGGCTTTATTGTGAACTATGACTAATAGAAACAGTAATTTAGAATCTAGAAGGCAGCTTTATTAATACAGCCTCACAGATGACATAAATGGACAATGATAGTGCTATATATGTTCAGTTTGTATAGCATCAGATATAGAGGAGACCAAAACAAACTAAATTGTTCCATTAATTCCACTCAGAAATATCTAAAGCATCTAGTCTTCCTCAAGAAAGTCTTATCCAGGGTGTGTTGTGCAAAGCTATGGAACAGGGTCTTTGTTACCCAGGTATACCTCTGTGGTCCAGTATTTTACATAGCTGTCTCTGTCTTTGAGCACCTGCAAAATCATATTGAGGATGTCTCCCAATTACTTTTGGAGAGTTAATTGACATCATACTCTGTAGCTGTTGCCCTTGTGGTCTTTTACAGTGTTTAGTGTAAAATACTAGCAAAAGCACTTTAAGAAAAAAATCTTGGGACTATAGCTGTATTAATTTCCCCAAGGAAACATCCCATTAGGAAAATAGGGAAAAATACAAGAACAAAATGAAAGGGACTACAAGTAGTGATTATTATAATGTTCTGTCCTGACTCAATAAAATCAGTATGGGGATTAGCTTGATGCAGTGGAAGCCACAGCCCATAAGAATATCTCACTAGGGCTATAGGGTGAGCAAATAATTAAGCTTTTATATTTCTTCTTATGGGACATTTTATGGCTTGAAAATTGAGCTTGAAAGCTGCTGACACGGGCAAATGCAAACATGTCCATGCACACCATACACACACACACACACACACACACACACACACACACACACATGAGTACTAACAATGTCTCAAGCATAACATAGTGTTCAGCAGCAGAGATTCTGAAGACCATAGTTATCATTGTTTGAATTGTAATCGGTTATCATGTAGTTTGAATTGTTGTGATAATAGGGTTAGATATGGTAAGCATTAGAAATTAAGATGATATATTACAACCTAGAAATTATTTAAAATTCTACTTCTTTTGTACTTTCTCCATAGGAACATATTCCTATTTAATGTGAAGAAAAATACATTTTAAGTATCTAAACATACTCCTTTTATTTTCATGATTACTTTGTTGTAATGTATGTATTTAATATTTATGGAAGAATTAACACTATATAACATTCTAAGCTTTGTTAACATATAGTTTTATTTTATGTTATTAGGAACCAAAGAGTCAGGAAGAACAATGATTTTTAATTTTATTTATGAGAAACTGTGAATGCTTAACAACTATTGATTGTTCTAATTAAAAACATTGAGGCATAATATACACATACATAATCACATATATAATTAAACACACATACAATGTACTTCCTACTAGTCATAATATGAAGCTCTGGAAAATCCAAGTATTCAAGAATTTGAGTTTTGGAATGAGATTTACTGTGTTTAAACTCCAGTCCCAGCATATAGCAGCTATATGAGCAAATTAAATTCTTTGATCTATTAACGTCTCTTTTTTGTTATCTATGAAACAGGTGTTTACAGTAAACATCTCTGGGACCTGGAGAGATGGTTCAGTGAATAAGAACACTGGTTGCTTTTCCAGAGTACCTGAGTTCAAATCCTAGTACACAAATGGTGACTGACAACCATCTGTAACTCCAGGTCCTGGGGGATCTGATCACTTCTAGCCTCCACAGGCATTGCATGACATGGGTGCATGTACATGAAGGAATTACACGTATACACATAAAATAATATAAAATATATAAAACTAACAGCTCTGATGAGTGTTAAATGAGTTATTACCAATCTATTGATTAAAAGAAGGCAGGGGACCAAATATGCACACAGCAGATGTTGGGTATCATTGTCATTTCCGTAATCAAAAGGAAAAACTTCTATGAATGTCCTTAAGAAGTGTTTAAAGCTATCTTCTTGCATTGAATACAATTGGAGAACTGAGATACATTGAACCTATATTAAACATCATGGCTGTCAAAGATCTTTTTCCTGAATTTTATTTAAAAATTCACACCTTATTATTTTGCCCACCTTATGGGGAATACAAAAATATCTTTTTTTAAAAAAATTTCATACTTTCCTCACTTACAGCAAGTGAAAGGATCATTTCATGTATAAATCAAAAGCAAACAAATACAAATTTTGGAACATGCTTTAGAATTCATCTGCACTAAAAGGACTGTGATGGTTTAGATAGCATCTCTCAATTTTGCTGGTGCACAGGAGCTCCAGCTAGTGAAGTTCAATTGACAGCAAGAGTTAAGAAAACAAACCAGCAGGAAAGAATGCTCTGCTTACGTTGAGCTCTAACCTGTTCATTCACTCACAAATGCATTCATGTTTGTCCTTGTCATTCTTTCCACTTTTCCTAAATATCATCAAGGGAAACAACGATGGAAATAATTAACCATTTGTGTCAAATGACTTTTTTAATTCATTATTTTCTTGCCATTATAGTTTCTTGGGATCTAGAAACTGGTCATTAACTAATTAAAAACTTCCTCCAGGCATGTGGATCTGTTTGTGTTCATGTATAAGCAGCAGTACATGTCATTTTTCTTTCCTTTGGGTATCACTACAATTAATTGTGAATTCTAGTATTAGAGATAAAGCAAAAATCAATTATCATATTTAGCAATATTTATCAAGTGCTATGTTCAGTTGAACTTGATTCAATGCTAATAAAAACTAATTTATGTTTATAAATGGATATCTATTAAAATGTAAAAACTGCAGCCGGGCGTGGTGGCACATGCCTTTAATCCTAGCACTTGGGAGGCAGAGGCAGGTGGATCTTTGTGAGTTCAAGGCCAGTCTGGTCTACAGAGTGAGTTCCAGGCCAGCTGGGGCTATAGGGAGACCCTGTCTCAAAAAGACAAAAAGAAAAAAAAAGTAAAAACTCCATATAAATGTATTGTATAGTTCTTGTTTGTGTGTGTGTGTGTGTGTGTGTGTGTGTGTGTGTGTGTTTGTGTGCGTTTAGCAGCACTTGTTTGGAGATCAAAGGACACTTGTGGGGAGTTGATTTTAAACTTCCACCATAGGAATTCTGGATAGATTTGGCATCCAACTGGGTGGCAAACACCTTTACCTGATGAATGACCTCAACAGCCATATATTCTCATTAGTATTAAAAATAAGAGATTGTGTGTTAGATTTTATTTTTTTCAAAATCATTAGTAAATATGTTGATAGATAAAAGAAATTCCTATCCTTAAACTATTAAAGAGAACATTATCAACAATACATTAGACAGGAAGAGATAGATGGTGTGAAAAGCCACAGGGAAATCTATTAACTCAAAACCACCTGAAAAACACACATACAATATCTGAACATGAGTCCATGTGTATACCTAGAAGCTATATAACAAGAAACACAGTGCCAGAAAAAGAAAAGCTCCCTTTGAGTTCAGGGTAGTCTAAGAGACTCCCAAAATAACACAGGCTATTGCCACAGCCCTTGATTACCTCCCAGAATTTGAATGTAAGACCCTGTTGCTTAAGACAGGACATGCTTCAAATACTGGACTAGGAGCAATGGAGCTGGAACTGACCTGTAAGCCTCCTCTCAGAAAACCAGCTCTCACAGTTCTAGAGGACGCTATGCAAGATGCTAAGGGGGAAAATCAACAACTACCCAACCCAGCTTTAAAGCCTAATAATCACAACTGGAACAACAAATTATCTCTATTGGTGCAGTAGTGACACTTTTATCTAATTGGACTTAAATCCCTCTCATAGTCATATTTCCTAGAGAGAATCCTATCTTATCATGCCTCTAGACAAACAAAATTTCTTGTTGTATGCTAATTATGGATTCTTATAATTATACACAAGTACATTGTCCACCACTCATCAAAGAAGCTTCTTTTTTGCAACATATGGAGGCAATTACAGAGTTCCGCAACTAGTCACACACAGAGAATATATGTCTGAGAGAGGTCCAGTCCTAAAGTGACACATCTACTATGGAGCCTCTATACTTATGGCTCATGCAACTTAGTGAAACATGGGGTAGAGAGAATATGAAGACATCCTTCAACTCTCACCAGTGAAGCTCTTCATACAACAGTCCGTGGTACACAAAGAAGGCCACAAGTGGCCAAGTTTTAGAGAATAGGAGAGCGTGTGTTCCTGGAGAGGACTTCTATATTAAACCTCACCTCCCCATGACTCAGGTACCACTGCAAAAGAAGGATTAGAAAGATTGTAAGAGCTAGGGTTGGAGCTTGAACATAAGGAAACAGAGGCTTTCAAGTCCCTGGAAACCTGCTCATATGAACTTTCAGCAATGTTGGTAGCATGCACAAGGCCCATGCTTACTCAACCAGATAGAAACCCACCATATAATTAGGGGATTTGAAAGCAGGCCCCCCACCCTAACCAAGGAACTATTGGCAACTGATTACTGCAGGGTGAAGGAAAGTAGAACTTCTTTAAGGGAGTGACTCTAGTTAGGCTGACTAGACTCCAGTGGATGAACTTGCCCTAAGGGGCATTTAGGTACAAATGCTTCACCTGATACGACTTAATACATATAACAGAATGTATGAAATCTGGTCAGGGATACTATGTGGGGGAAGGGGTTTTACCTTTGGTTAAGATCTATTATATGAAATGCTCAAAACACAGTTTTTAAAAATGAATTCTGGGCTAGGGACTGGAGAGGCAGCTTAGCAGTTAAGATCACTGGAAGCTCTTGAGGAAGATCTCTTTCACTTCTCAGCACTCACATGCCCTCAAAAAACAACAACAACAACAACAAAAAATTTGTAACTCTTGTTCCAGAGAACCTGGCACCATCTTCTTACCTCCATGGGTATTGTACAATGGGGGTGCATTTATCAGCACCCACAGCTAACAACCATCCAATATTCTAGTTCCAGGAGAAGCCAATGTCCTCTTTTGACCTCCATGGGCATTGCACACTTATATACATGCAAGGAATACACTCATACACAAAATAAAGATTATATATAATATATATTGAGAGTGATACTATGCACTTTGGATTCTTGAACATTTATGTTCATATGCTTTGTCATAAATTTTATTGCACCTTTGCTTTTAGTTTGCTCATTGGGAAGTGGAGTGGCAGTGATTTCTCAATATTTACATCAACTATGTAACTGATGTAAAGATAGAATTCACATAACTACAACATCATTATTTGTGACCTGATAATTTTAATATAGTTATGTTTGGTTTTTTGACTATTGTTTATTGAAGATTGGCACATTGTATTATCACAAAAGTGATGACAGGATAGAGAAATCTTCAACAGTAGATATGAAATAGCCTCTTTTGAAAGCAATCCAGTGGTGATAGTGGATCTAGACATGGTGTTTACCAGGCAATGCATGCCTGAATGGTAACAACATGCCTCAGGTGGCATTAATGCATACTGAGCTGAAGGGTATCAGTTTTACCACCTGAGAGGTATGCGAATTAACCCAAATTGCAGGCTTAAAGTGATGGCTCCATAACTATTGATGAGAGAAACAGTTGGGTCCTTAGATTTATTAGCTTTCAAATTGCTGACTGTCACTTTCACAAAACACCAACTGCACCTTGCATTTATAAACATTCTCTAGTATTTAGTTGCCATGTAAAGTCAGTTAATTAATACAAGGATTGTATTAAGTAGGAACAAATGCCTAGGCAGTAGCGTCAAACTAACCCTGTTTGGAAATCCAGCATTACTATATTTCTACATGACCTTGAATTAATTAATAATTAATCAAAATATGCTTCTCCATGTATAAATTTAAAGCAGATATTTTCTTCACATATTGTATTGAAAATTACCAAAGATTACCTAATCTTCCTGGAATAGTTTTGACATGTTAAAATCAATTAACTTTTTTCTGATTTTCATTTTATCCTGTCTTTAATACTCAGTTAATGATGTCAAATAGTTATATGTATTAGCTTCGCTTTATAAAGTTAATTAGACTATAGGACTATTCAGTCAATCACAGTGCATTAATTATTTTGTATCACGTATAACTGTGTTCTCAAGTTCAGTGTTGTTTCTAGATTGTATTAGTAGGTTTATAGAATTGTGTTCAGGGCTGTGGAATTTACTGTGTTCATCATGAAGGTCCTTGGCTTTCATAATGAAACTTACATTTTATTGAACAGATAAAATAGACCAATATGATTTTAACCCTGACAATGCACCTAAAATGTTTTCAGTGATCATAACATGTTTATGTCATTACTATTTCCAGTGATCTGTTCTATGGAACTATTTTATAGAGGGTTCTGAGTTAGTCATCAAAGCCCTTTCTTTGAATGAAAAATAATATGTGTCCACTTCTGTAGTGGATTACTAAGCATGGCAACTTGGGTTTTATGAAGTACTAAAAGTTTATCACTTAATCAAAAAACTTGGAAATGGTATATTGAAGGTAATCCTCAGAGATCAATAGAAACTTAGACTTGGTGCTGGAGAAATGACTCAGCTGTTAAGAACAGTTGCTCTTCTTGCAGATGATCATAGTTCAGTTCCTAGAACCCAGGTGATGAGGCTCAGAATTGCCTGTAATTCCATCTCAAGTTAATGTGCAATTGTCTTCTGACCTCTGAAGGCATCCACACTCACATTATATATACCCTCACGTTGACACACATAATAATAAAATAATTAAAATATTTAAAGTTTTTACTTCTGCCTGTGGATACTATAAACCTCAAATATTATAAACGAAGAAACTTTCAAGGTTTGAATGACATTTTACTCTAATATAGCATGAAATCGTGTATAAATAGCCCTGTGAAAGCTTTTCACTAAGACCTATGAGCAGAGAGCAGGTCCTCCCTTCCATACCATGGCCTAGTTTGGGAAGGATATTAAGTTCCAGTAGTTCTGATTAAAAACGCCCATATCCATCTGCAAAACAAAGCAAAATGTGCTCATGTTTTTGTTATTGCAAATATTTTGGAGAGTTGCTTTTATTTCCTTTTGTCTTTTTTGTCTTTTAAGCAAACTCTTGACATTCTACCTTCAAGATGGGATGCTAGTAAAAAATTATTCTGTATTTTATTTTGATACAAAGAATACCATGAGTAATATGCAATGTTCGGAATGCTAAAATGAGGTTCCAAATTGAGATGAGCTGATTATAGATAGATAGATAGATAGATAGATAGATAGATAGATAGATAGATAGAGATATAAATAGAGATATAGATTTGATCACTGCTGGGTGAGGGAGAGCTGATCTTCTTTAAGAGAGTGACTCTAGATAGGCTGACTAGATCTCAGTGGATGAACTTGCACTGGTAATCTAAGTTGAGTCAATAGGCCTTAATATAAATGACAGAATACATGAAATCTGGTTGGGGAGGGTTATGTGAGGACACAGGTAGAGGACATTATATAATTATTATTAAGGTGTTTTATATAAAATACACAAAATATCAATAAAAATATACAAAAAAATAGTTTAAAGGAGTTTCTCTGTATTAGGTGGTAGGGAACAAGGTCTCTAAGGGACACAACAAGTCTAAAAATTAAATTAAAAAAAAAGTTTGACACAACACAACAGCAGCATGTGCCCAGTGCGTGGTGTGAGTGGACTTCACCCACAGCCCGCACAACACCAGCATGCGACCAGGTGAGCCCCACCTGCCTTGTGGAGGCTTGGTATTACCTGGAAACATGCAACCATTGAGTTCCAGTGAGCAACGTGGGCAGAGTTAGATGTGCAGACATCACAACAGCAGTGTGCACCCAGTGCATGGAGTGAGTTACTTCACCCACAGCCCAGACAACACCAGCAAGTGACAAGGTGAGGCCTCCCTCCCCACTCAACCTGGTGGAGCTATGGTGCAGAGGATCTACCAGTTGCAGTATTAGTGACTATAGTCTGCATCATCAATGTGGAGGCACCAAAATCCAAAGAAACTAACAAACAAATCCACATGCCAAAGACAAAAAGGAAAAAACAACATAGGAAAAGCTCATAATAAATCCACACTGAACTCTACCAACCTTACAGAAGATTCCTACAAGGACATCTCCCTGGAAGGAAACCAAGACCGGGACCTTAGAAGAAAGATTGTAGATATATTCAAAGAAATTGAACTAAGAGGAGAGAATGAAAAACTCAAGAAAGACCTAGATGGAGATAATGACAAACATTGGAAAGAACTAAAAGGAGAAAATGACAAACTCCGGAAGGAAGTGGAAATGCTGAAAAGATCCCAGGCCAAAATGAAAAAAGAAACTCACCAATGAACCAAGGAGCTACAAGATGAGAATGACAGGCTCCAGAAGGAAGTGGAAATACTAAAGAAATCACATGATGAAATGAAAAAGGAAATTGAACATCCATCCAATCAACAGGAAAGGATGGGGAAAAGCCTCTAAAGCATAATGGAAGAAGCAGAAAAAAGAATATCAGACCTGCAGGATAACAGGGAACAACTAGAATGCTCAAATAAAGATTAAGAAAAATTAAAAAAAAAAAAAAAAAGAGTAGAACAACCTGGAAATATGGGATACTATGAAAAGACCAAACCTCTGCATAATGGGGATAGAGGGAGTAGAAGAATCCCAAGCCAATACTACTGGTCAGATCTTCAACAGGATAGTAGAAGAAAATTTCCCCAAACTGAAAAAAGACAAACCCATACAAATACAAGAAGCACATAGAACACCAAATAGACAGGACCAGAAAAGAAATTCCCCACACCATATAATTGTTAAAACAGTAGATGCTCAAAATGAAGACAAAATACTGAAAGTCACAAGGGAAAAACAACGAGTTACATGTAAGGGGAAACCCATCGGAATCACAGCTCATTTCTCAGTGCAAACTATGAAAGCTAGAAGGACGTGGACCAAAGCATTCCCAGTGCTAACAACATTAGATGCCAACCTAGACTACAATACCCAGCAAAAAAGTCAATTGTAGTTGAAGGAGAAAGAAAAAGATCTCTACAACAAAAATTTTAAACCCCTGAAGGAGATCAAAAATGACATTAAAAGATGGAAAGATCTCCCATGATCATGGATTGGAAAAATTAATATAGTAAAAAAATGTCCATTTTACCCAAATTGACATACAGATTCAATGCAATCCCAATCAAAATCCCCATGAGCTTCTTCACAGACTTGGAAAAAAAATCCTTAAATTCATATGGAAAAACAAAGGACCCCAAATAGCTAAAGCAACCTCGAGTGAACAATGCAATACAGGGGGAATGTTCTACCAGATTTCAAGCTATATTACAGGGCCATAGTCATAAAGACAGCCTGGTGCTGGCATACAAACAGACCCATTGACCAATGGAACACAATTGAAGATCCAAACTTGAGCTCATACAATTTCAGCCACCTCATATTTGACAAAGGAGCAAAAAAATCTCAATGGAGGAAAAATAGCATCTTCAGCAAACGGTACCAGATCACCATTTGTATAAGAACAAAATTAAACCCCTACCTCACCCTGTACAATAATCAACTCCAATTGGATCAAAGATCTCAACATGAAACCTGAAACCCTGAAGATGATAGAAAAAAAAGTTATCAACAACCTACAAGACATAGGCATAGGAAAAGACTTTCTAAATCAGACAGCAGCTGCTCAGAAAATAAGGTCAACAGTTGACAAATGGGGCCTCATCAAACTCAAAAGCTTCTGTACAGTACAAGAAACAATCAAGGAAGTGAAGAGAAAACCTACAGAATGGGAAAAAATCTTCCCCAGTGATACATCTGAGAGAACATTAATGTCAAGAATACATAAACTACTCAAAAAACAAAGAAGAAAACAAATTGCCTTCTCAAAAAATGGAGTAAAGAGCTGAACAGAGACTTCACCAGTGAGGAATTAAAGATGACTGAGAAACATCTTAAAAAGTGTTCAACATCATTAATAATTAAGGAAATGCACATTAAAACCACTCTCAGATATCATCTCACTGTGATATGATTAAGATCAAAAAAACAAAAGACACCAAATGCTGGAGAGGATGTGGGGAAAGGGGAACACTCATCAAATGCTGGTGGGAATGCAAACTTGTACAACCATTATGGAAAGCACTGTGAAGAACCCTTAAAAGACTCAAAATGAGCCTACCAACTGACCCAGTCATACCACTCCTGGGTATATACCTAAAAGACTCCTCCTACTGCAAAGATACATGCACATCCACGTTTGTTGCAGCTCTCTTCATAATAGCAAAGACCTGGAATCAATCCAAATGCCCCTCAACAGACAAGTGGATGACAAAAATGTGGTACATCTACACAAGGGAGTACTATTCAGCAGTAAAGAAAGATGACAACATGAACTTTGCAGGTTTATGTTAAGTGAAGTAACAGGGTCACAGAAAAACAAACGGCAAATGCTTTCTCTCATTTGTGGATGCTGACACCAAATCCCCAGTTGAAAGGCAAGTTGAACAACATTATTGCTATATTTCTGTTTATCTGAAAGCAACTATGTTGTTATAAGGTAAATCTCTCAATGGGTTCTAGAATCCACCCACCACCTATTTTCAGACTCTGTAATTACTGTATATGGGTGGAAAGTAGGTATCCATATTTTATAGTAATATAAAATTAAAGGAGTAAACTGTGAGTTTGTAAACATAAAAAAAGACTGAGAGAAAGATACAGGACTGTTATGGCAGAATGAATGAACAGGGGTGGGGGGGAAGGGAAAGGGGGATATGCCTAAATTTAACTAAATAATGATGTCTAAAATACACAAAACATCAATAAAACGTTTAAGAGAAGTTTTTTAAAAGTTTAGAAATTCCAGTGTCAAGAATGGGTTATCTTTTATAGGAGTTGTCGGCTGGGGTTGGGGGGGAGCCTCCCATAGACCCTCAAACTTTATTGGCTATGGCCACTTCCAGTGGTTATCTTCTAGCTATGTTTTATGACTCATGCAAACATGAGTCATAAAACACAGACAAATCAAGTGGATACTGACATGGAAGGCATCATTCCTATAGGCTAACTTCCACAGTGCTTAAAGGTGCTTTGTCTGTTACTTGAAGAGATAAGTAGTCATCAGTCTTACCGATCTGTAAACCCTGTGAACCATAATTATGACTGGCCTGGCAAGATGTACCATGGTGCAATAGTGGCACAGTCAGGAGAGTAACCAAACACTTTCTGATTAAACTTAAGCATCATTCTACAAGATGGAAGCCATACCTCACAATGTTAACTGGGGCTAAGAAATTGTGACTAAATAGGTCATAGACACTGGAGGTGATCTGACTACTATTATTCAGCTAAGTGTTTATAATATTAAAGCAACTTCTAATGACATCATCATATCCATAGAATAGGTCATCTTGTAGTCTTCATCAGAGAAACTTCTTTTTGCAATAGATGGCAATTAACACAGAGACTCATAATTGGTCAATGTGCAGAGAAAAACAGAGATTGCTAACTGGTCATCCCCATAAGAGACTTCAAACCACACTCCCTCCCAGTCAAGACTCAGATATCATTATGGAAGAAGTGGTGGAAAGTTTGTAAGACACAGAGGTGATGGATGAATACAATGGCATAGTGTTCTCTTGAAACAATAGAGAAGTTGCACATATGAACTCATACCAGTTAGGACAGTTGACCAATTGACCATGATCCCAGAGACAGCCCCATACTCCAAAATATTTAGGGAACATAAATTTGACTCTTTGGGCTTTGTAAAGGAAAGAAAAACAGGAAATTAGGGGAAAAGGAGGTGGGTAGATCTGAGAGTAGATTGGGGGGGTTGTCTGAATATAATCAAAATACATTTTATGACATTCTTAAAGAATTAATAAGGATATTAGTTTAAAATACATTACATATTCTATTTGGTTTTAAAATATGGCTTGTTGGGAGGGAGGGACTGGAGAGATGGCAATGGTTAAGAGCACTGGCTACTCTTGCAGAGGACCTAGGTTCGGTTCCCATCACCCACATGGCAGCTAACAATTGTCCGTAACTTCAGTTTCAGTGGATCTGATGCCCTCTTTTGTCCTCCATTCAGATTGCACTATAGAGATGTACTTACATCCATGCAGGCAATACACTCATACACTTAAACTACAAAAAAATTAAAATATGGCTTTTACAATAATTAAAATTGTGTATATGATTCACATTATATTTCTGAATATATGACTGAATATGTACTTGACAAACTCCACCTCAAGCATAGCTCATGTACATTTCCATAAGCTCTTAGGGCTGATGTGTCTGATAAAGATTTGATATCCTATGTTAATGTTTTATCTCAATTTCTTTCTATTCTAAAAGCTATATTCATATAATTTATGGACAATCAGAATAAGTAATTATATGTTCAAAACCTACCAAATATATGGTTGAAGTGTGCTTTTTATTTATGGGATTAATGGTTCCAGTCACATGCAATTATGTGAATAGTTATGTGGATATTAATGAGGTCTCAAAATGAAATTTGGGGCCTAGTGCAATATTCTTGTGTCAGATCAAAGGGCAGATCTGGCATCCATCCTGATGATGTGGCAGATCAGCTTATACATGGACAAAACAAGTTCTGAGAAATGCATAGGAGAGGGAAAGGAGTGCTATGCATTTCATGTACAAATACCCCTGGAAAAAAGATCCTGCTGTGAGTGGAACCATTGGTGCTGAATCAACCATAGCTGAAGCTAGGAGAAAGTTCAAAACAATTGTCAATGTTGGAAATTTCTGTGACACCAGCTCATTATATTTGGAACTTATAAAATCCTCAAACTGCCGGGCGTGATGGCGCACGCCTTTAATCCTAGCACTTGGGAGGCAGAGGCAGGTGGATCTTTGTGAGTTCAAGGCCAGCTTGGTCTACAGAGTGAGTTCCAGCACAGCTGGGGCTACAGGGAGAACCTGTCTCAAAAAGACCAAAAAAAAAATCCTCAAACAACCAAATAGAAATGAAATATTCAATGCCTACAGGCATATACATATGGAATTAAACATTATTCTTGCCTTCTGAAATGACCTAAATTTCAGAAGAAGTACAAATTGACAATTGAAATAATAAAATGATTTTAACTGGAAAATCCAGATGATGTGACAGAATAATTCTGATGACCAGATAGACTGTAGAAATATACTCAAGTATTTAACACTCTTTGCAGTTACGATGCATAGGCTATCATAGCAGGAACTGGACAGTGTTTCTCTGCATTTTGATTCTTTTTCTTTTCTTTTTTTTTTTTTTTTGTCCTTTCGAGACAGGGTCTCCCTGTAGCCTCAACTGTCCTGGAACTCACTCTGTAGACCAGGCTGGCCTTGAACTCACAAAGATCCACCTACCTCTGCCTCCCAAGTGCTAGGATTAAAGGCGTGCACCACCACACCTGACATGTTGATTCTTGCTTTGTGATCTGACTTGATCCTCAGAGGACTGTTGTGCTGGATAGCTTTAGTGTCAACTTGACACACCTGGGTTGAGGGAGCCTCAGTTGGGGAATTGGCTCCATTGGATTGGCCTGTGGCCACATCTGTGGAGTATTGTCTTGATGGTTGAGCAGTGTGGGAGGGTCCAGCCCACAAGAGTGGTGCCACCCTGGGCAGGTGGTTGTGTACGGTATAAGAAGACAGGCTGGGCATGAACCAGAGGGCAAGCCAGTGAACAGCATTTCTCCATGGCCTGTGCTTCAGCTCCTGCCTCCAGGTTCCTGTCCTGAGTTTCTGCCTTGGGCTCCCTGAGTGATGAACTGTGACCCAGGAGATGTAAGCTGAATAAACCCTTTCCTCCCAAGTTGGTGTTGGTCAGAGTGTTTTGTCACAGCAATGGAAGACAAACTAGAACAACTGAAGAAACATCTTCTTTCTGCCAACTCCAAGCCTGAACCTTCAGAGGCTTTGCACATGTTTAACTTTGCAACTCTTGGTATCAGCATGTGAAAAATGACAGGTTAGCCTACTACATGATGAAAGACATCACTTTAGAGCAGCCAGAACTGTCCTTCTGCCTGCTGAGCACCTATGCATGATCAAATATAGCTATGTAAAATTGCATCTGTCTCAGTAGAACCACACAGTTAACTACAGGCTCATGAACCACACCAAAGTGGTGTTGTTTAATGTCAATGGGTTTGGGGTAGCTTGTTAAGCTACTTAAGATATGCAATTAAGCAGTGATTTAAAACCTTCAGTGACACTGAAAGTACAGGCAATGATCACTGAATTATTCTGAAACCATCACTACACGGTGTAAATAATGCAGAAATGACTTTTGAGGTATAGACATAAATAGTCAATGTTTTCCCTAAAGTGAAACAAGCCATAACTAATAATGGCTTAAAAACAAATACAAATTAGAAAAAGATTTCAGTTATCTAACCTGTAGTTACTTAAACTCTCAGTGAAAAAATTAAGTAGACCTAATAATTTTGGACTATATTAAGAATTTAGGCAATGATTTTATATTATAAACTAAAGATACATTCTCTAATGTAGAAGAGAGCAACAAATACATCAAGTACAAATACAAACAATTTAGGAAAAGAAAAACAAAATTCAAAATGAATAAATAGTCTTTGGTAGGAGGAAGAATATTATATTTAGAAGGGTTGGGATATCAAGCATTCTCAATTCTATTTATCCCCAGTTTTGCTCATAATCAGATAACAGTGCTCATATTGTTGGTAGCAAGAGTTAATCAAATAATTTGCTTATAAATTTACCCTCATAATTTACTGCTTGTCAAAATAAACAATAATGGAAATGAAAAAAATATGAGGCAACATAGAAGGATATATTTTCCATAGAACTGACAAATGCTTAATGTCAGAATATAAGTATGTGAGGGGCTGAGGAGATGGCTCAGCAGTTAAGAGCACTGGCTGTTCTTACAGTGGACCCAGATTTAGTGTCTAGCACCCACATGGCAGCTGACAACTGTAAGTAATTTGAAATTCAGGGGATTCCATACCCTGTTCTGATCCCCACAGGAATTACATGACACAGGTCCTCTTATACTCATGGGTGCACTTACACTCACACACACTTAAAAAATGAAAGAGAGAGAGAGAGAGAGAGAGAGAGAGAGAGAGAGAGAGAGAAAGAAAGAAAGAGAAAGAGAAAGAGAAAGAGAAAGAGAAAGAGAAAGAGAAAGAATATAAATGTTCACTCACTCTGTAGGACAGATAATGGCCTCAAACTAACAAAACCAAAACATTTATTGTACAACATGCAATGCTGTACAGCTTACTGATAAACATGAATCAGCCACAAAGGAAAAACCCTCTACCCCTTGCAATCAGGAAAGGCCGCATAGCTCACTAACTAACTTTTCATACCCTCCCACACCATCCTATTTAAAAACACACAAAAGTACATTTACAGAGTTGGTGATGGTATTGAACCATGGGCTCTATTCTGTTTTGTTTTTTTTTCCTTTCTTAATTTTTTATTGAGTTTTATACATTTCATACAACATTTCTTAATCCAAGTTAGACTCCATCCATGCACGCTGGGGTTCCCTAGCTAGTGGATAGGGAGTCTGGAATGTCGCCTCCTCTAGGTCTTTCAGCTGCCGTGCTGCTGCACCTCTCTATCTGGCTTTAAACATTTCAATTCTCATGTGGAGATGGAAGACACAGCTAATCCATGGATATATGGTCCTAAAATTTTACTATACAGGTGAATCAAAAGAGACATAGAGGGCTAGAATTCTAGCTCTTGTACTTTTATGTGTATGAGTGTATTGCCTGCATGTGTAGTACTCACAGACATCAGAAGATGGCGTTGGATTCCCCTGAAACTGGAGTTAAGGGTGCTTGCTAGCCATCAACTGGGTCCTGGGATTTGAACCCAGAGTCTCTGTGAGGGTAACCAGTGCTGTTAATCACTGAGCCATCTCAAACCAGAGAATTCAAATTCTGAATAAAAGAAAATACAGAGCAAATCCAAAAATCCAGTTTCCTGGAAATAATACCATATTTATGGTGTTTTATCACTGTGAAATATTTTTTCTTGAATGGAGGTAACTGGCATGATGGAGTACTTTACACATCAGAATGAGAAATAGAGTCAGAAGAATTGTATACAAAAATAAAATAAAAATCAAAGAATTGTGTACAGTGAGTAATCATTCTATAAAACTAAGCCATACTAAAGAAGCAAAAATTAACCCATAAAAATAATACTATTTAGCAATACAAAGAGCAAAGTACCAAGATGGATGCATGTGTAAAATACTACATTCAATAAAAGAAGGTACAAAAGATTGATTAGTATATTGGGTATAATACATACTCAGTATAAGACAAAATTGTAGGGGCAGAATTCAGTTCAATATATGCCAAAGCATATATAGAGAGAATTGTCCTCAAAACAGCAGAATATTTTATGGTGATAGTGATATCCAGGCATTGCTCTTTATTTTAGTGCTGAATGCATGAAAGTATGAATGCCTGTAAATTTATTAAAGTGTACATTATTAAAGTATTAAATTAAAAAGTACATCATATAAAGTATTAAAGTGTAAGCAAACCTAACCTTCAGATACAAGTGGAAAATACAATATTCAGAAAATAATGGTGACTCTAATAAAACCCCAGAGACAGGGGGATGATCAGCATAAGATTTGTTATAGTAGACACATATAAGGCCAAGGAATATGGGACTTTGGAAAACTGTGTTCTTAAACTTGCTAGTTAACCTCTATTTATTAAGCTGAGTAGTGAAGACATATTCATATAATTATACTCATTTTAATTTTTATTATTCACATGATTAGTACAGTCTCAATAACTAACAAATATTTTTAAATAGCACCTGGGATACGGGATGGAAGTACAATGGGAAAATAGATTAATTACATTAAATTAAACCAGTTAACTAAGAAATAAGGTGAGATAATTCAATCATGACACCTTAGTTCTAATCACTATAATGGACAGGAAAAGGTGGGCATGTTCACATGCCTGAAATGCATGTGCTATGAAAGTCAGAGAAAGGGGGATCACAGGGTCTTATTGGCTTTCTGCATAGCTCCAGGTTTAGTGTGATAACCAGTATCAAGGGAACAATGCAGAGAGAAACAGTTCAAGACAGTTGATGTCTTTTCTGACCTCTGCATGCAATATCTGCATATACCCCTCACACCACACACACACACACACACACACACACATTCACATGTGTTCCAACATGGTTCCTGTTTTAAATGTCTGTACTTTATATATGTGTAAATATGAAGAAATACCTAAATTTATGTGTCATCATTTATTGACATTTCCATATTCTCTAATATATATTATATATGCATACATGTACATTGTAAATATATAAACATGTACATATATACATATATGTACATTTTAAAACTTACATACATAACTACATACATTAGACATTTACCTAGGTTGGTCATGGATGTGATAACTTGTACAAGGTCCTTTGGTATACTGCACTTGTAATAGCTTTGTTTTTCAATAAATTGATTTAGTGGTAGATGATTAAGTAAAATATCCTATAAATATATTTCTGAACTGAAAGAAAAAAAGATAATTCTTATGCTGCTTTATTTTGTGGAGAATATGCATAATTACCAGTATACGACATGTAAATACTGTATTATAATTTAACACAATGTTTTTATCTTAATTTTTTTATTGAGCTTTTGTGGATTTTGTACAATATTCCTTATTCCAATTTAGGCACCTTTCCCCATCCATGTCCCCCTCCATCACCAAAATGCATGCATTCTGCCATACAGGTTATAAGTCCTGTCTCACATCTTTTTCTAACTTTTTCAATGCGAAAGTTTACTGTTTTGGTTAGTTCTTTGAACAAGTCTTTTTTTCTTGTTGTTCTCTTTAATTTATATTACTCCAAAATATGCATATCCACATCCACACATATACTAAAATTACAATGTCTGAAAATAAACTGTAGGTTAATTCCAAAACATGTTTAGGGATTCACATTAAAACAGTAAAGTTGCATGCAAGTAAAAAGAAATATAACTTAACATTCCTAAATTGCAGAGCAAGTTGATGCATGTTTTAAAGTACTTTTAAGGAAGAGGTTTATTCTTTCTCATAAATCTTGGAACATAAGAAACTAGAGTAAACTTCAACTCTATCTATAGTAGTATCAGTGAATGTGGTATTACTTTTACTAACAAATTACCCACCTTGTCCTACATATAAAATTTGGTGCTAGGATCTATGAATGAGGGACACCTTAGGCCGGGTATTTTTCTGAGACTGCGTTACTCAGTAAGAATAATAGTTGTTTGTTTCATCCATTTGCCTGAAAATTTCATGATGTCGTCTTTCTTTAGTACTGCATAGAACTCCACTGTGTAAAGGTACCACATTTTCAATATCCACCCATCTGTTGAGGGTCACTGGGGTTGTTCCCAGCTCTTCGCTATGGCAAAAAGAGCTGCAGTAAACATGGTTGTGTTTGTATCTCCACTACAGGATGAATCCTTTGGGTACGTACTCAAGAGTGGTATTACGGGGTAAAATGGTAGTTCCATTTTTAGTCTTTTAAGCGTTCCCCACACTGCTTTCCACAGGGAATCCACTTGTGGGATTCCACAAGTTTTCAATCCCACCAGCAGTAAGTGTTTCTCTTTCTCCACAGCCTCTCCAGCATTTGGTACCATTTGCTTTCTTGATTACAGCCAGTCTTACTGTGTAAGATGAAATCTTAAAGTGGCTTTAATTTGCCTTTACTTAAGTATTAATGAAGTTGAACACTTTTTAAGATATTTTTAGCTATCTTTACTTCTTCTCTTGAGAAGACTCTGTACAGATCTTTAGCCCGTCATTGAATTGGGTCATTTCTTTTTGTGGCCCTTTGTTTTTTAGTAGTTCACATACCCTGGATGTTAAACCATTGTCAGTTGGGTCACTAGTCAAGGTTTGCTCCCACTCTGTGGGTTTTCTCTTCACTCCCTTGATGGTTTCTTTTGCTGCACAGAAGCTTTTTAGTTCAAGGATGTCCCACTTGTTGATTTTTTTTACCTTATTCTCTGTGCAACAGTATGATTTAGAAAGTCTTTTCCTACACCTATATCTTGTAGGTTACTGTCAATGTTTTCTTCTAACATTTTCAGAGTTTCAGGTTTCACATTGAGGTGTTTGATACATTTAGAGTTGAATTTTGTACAAGGTGAAATGTAGGACTTTAGTTTCATGCTTCTACAAGTGATGATCCAGTTTTGCCAGCACCGTTTGGGGAAGATATTGCCTTTCCTCCATTGAGTGTTCTTGGACCATTTATCAAATTTCAGGTGGCTGAAATTGCATGTACTCAAGTTTGGGTCTTCAATTTTATTCCATTGATCTACAGGTCTATTTTTGTGCCAGTACCACGCTGTTTTTAGGACTATATGAGGAGGGAGTCCGGAATACTGCTGTCACTGCCACGCAGGTGGGGACTCTCACCACAAGGTGGGGACTCTCACGAGGTGGAGGTCAGCCTCATATGCTCACGGGGAGAGTTGTGCTGCACAGCCTGGGGTTTGCCTACCTGCTCTCTAGGCTGGTTGCTAATGTCTAAATCTGGGTTCAGGGGTAGGAAAACCTAGCCTGGAGCCAAAGGAATGGGTCCCAGGTTATCCCTAGCTAGTGGATAGGGGATCTGGAATGCCACCACCATTGCCGCACATTTGGGGACTCTCACCACCAATTGGGGGTCCACCTCATACACTCAGTGGGGGATTTGAACGCACAGACCTGCAGCGTCAGGTGGGGTCTGCCTACCAGTTCTCCAGGGCTGGTTTTAAATGTCCATATCTGGGTTGGGAGCAGGGAAGCTTAGCCTGTAGCAGACGGGAGGTTCCTGGTATTCCCCAGAGAATGAGTAGGGAGTCTGGAATGTAGCTGCTGTTGAGCTACCGGGCCTCTTTCTCACTGGTGGGGAGCCAACACAGGGCCTTTGGGCCTTTCTATCACATGCTGGGAACCACCCCTGACACCAGGTTTCTGGGGCTCCTTCTCACCCATGAGGAGCTGCTGCCTCTGGACCTCTGGGTCTCTAGGCCTCTCTCCCACAGTGTTGTGTTTTATAGAGAACATCTTCTAGCCTCAGTCTTACTACTTTTTTCTGAAATCAAAGCCATCCATCCTATCACAAGCTCTCAGGCAGGACAGTCTCTACTTGTGCTTTCCTGGACTATTCTATTTAGTGCCTATGTGCTGAATCTCAAGGATTTCTTCAAGCCTCTGCTCAAATAAAAAACATTCTCTGCAGCTTTTGCTAACTCCCTCAGATGAATTAATTATTTCCTGCTTTTTTATTCCCCAGAGGATTTGCAGATCCCTTCTTGGACTGTAATGAGATGTGTGCAGTTTCTGGCAAACACCAGATTCTCAATAATGATAATTATCTTTGTTTTCCTACAATAGTACTTGTTTCCAATGATGACACATTTAAAATCTTTCTATCCTGATCCTCTGTGGCCTCTGAATGTCTCTCTTCATTTCCAGTGCTGAGCCCAGCTCCTAGCACCTAGCTGGCTATCTTTTAAATGGTTTTTCAATAATTAAAAGGACAGATGATGCATTTAAAGAATGATGGGAAGAAATGTAGAAAATTAAATGCCTATATTAAAGAGCCCTCCATTTTCTGGTAGGAAAAAATCTGTTAAAGATTACATTTCTATAAGATATGACTAATAATGTGCATTTTTATTGAATTTTTGTGATTTTCCTTTTTAATTTTATTTATTTTATGTGTATTAATGTACTGTCTGCATGTAGGTTTGTGCACCCATGTCATGCAAGGCCTCAGAGGTCAGAAGAGGGTGTCGGATTCCCCTGGAACTGGAGTTAAAGATGGTTGTCACCCAACATGTGGGTGCTTGGGATCGAACCTGTGTTCTCTGCAAGAGCAGTTGGCACTCTTAAGTGCCCTAGGCCATCTCTCCATCCTGAATTTTTGTGATTTTCATACAGTATAGTTTGATATATTTAGATTCACTCCCCTATCTGGACATACCCTTATTGCGTCAAGCCACATTTAATGGAGAGAGAGAGAGAGAGAGAGAGAGAGAGAGAGAGAGAGAGAGAGGGAGGTAGACCTATATATCTGTATCTGTATCTAGCTAGGTATTTATCAGTCTATATCCATTATACATGTATATAGTATGGCCCATAGAGTATTATTTGTTTACCTAAATGTCCTTAAGTGTTGGTCCATTCTCTGAGCCCCCAAACATCCCATCTCTATAAGACACTGTCTTTTCCCTGCCCAGCAGCCATCAAGTGTCCAAACTTTCTAGGATTTGGTGGGGTTTCTTACTGACTACTGAGTGTGTCTATGCCGGGGTTTTGTCTGGTTTTTACTTGCATAGGATTTTTGTATGCTGTTACCAATTGCCATGAGATGCAGGTGTCTGGAAGATTCTGTATACTTGTGGTCATTCACCACCTCTGACTCTTATAGTCTTTCCACCTCATATTCTGCAATAATCCCTGAGCCTTGGAAGTCAGAAGATTGAAACAGGTGTCCTACTCAGGCATAGGTACTCTGTGGCCTCTTGGTTTCTACACATTGGCCAATTGTGTGTTTCTATGTGACTCATCATCTGCTGCATAAGGGAACTTCTTTGATGAGAGTTGAGAGATGAATTCATCCTATGTGTAGAGGTTGCATAGAAGATGTGTCACTTAAGGTTGAGCATCTCACAGGCACTTATTCTCTGCATTTGACCAGTTTTGGAGCTCTGTAGTTGTCTCCATCTGCTGTTAAAAGAAGCTTCCTTGATAAAGATGAAAAGTATACTTGTCTGAAAATATGAGAGTGCACATTTAAAGTGAAGATTATGTTGGTCTAGGGATGTCGCAGGAGTAGACTTTTCTCAAAGGAACTGGGACCCTCCCCACCCAGTCACATGCATTTGGGTAGGTTTACAGTACCACACATGAGTTCCTTCTCATTGAGTAAGCTTTGATTCCATTTATACAGCTGTTGATTATCCCTGAGATATAAACATCAGTAGTGCAACAATAGTGACTGTTTGCTAGGATAGACCTTGTTCTTTATCAGGCTTTACCCCTACATAGAACCATTGAATGTCTTTTCACACCTGGCAACTTCTATAGTATCCTCTGATGCCATGAGAGCTGGATTTCACAGAGGTTTCCAGATCGGTTCCAGCTTGATTTCTCCACCAGCTTTATTTCTCCAAGTCCTGTAACTAAAATGTGGTCTTTCTTCAGCAATAGGGTCTTAACTTCACATACTGGGAGAAAATCAAGTGCTATGACAATAGACTGTGTTATTTTCGGAGTCACTTGTACTGCCTTGGCAGATAACTCGAAGGGAGGTTTCTCCTACCTGGCACTGACTGTGTTTTGTGTTACATACCCTTCACCTACATACATGCACTTGTATATTCACTGTGTGTATTTTTCTGTAGGACTTTGAACTAATACATTTCCTCTGTTTTTTTAATACCATATAAGCATGATTTACTTCTCTTCCTAGTCTTCCTGTATAACACTTTGTACTCTTTGTACTCCACTTTTAAAAGACCTCTCTTTTGTCCCATTTACCCATTAATTACACCTGTCTCCTACTATAACCCTCCTTCCAGCTCCTTCTTCCCCTTTATCTCCATGGTTCCTTTCCATTTTCCTGCCTCTTGGAGTTACATCAGGATATATACTCACATCTAGGGATTTGGAGCTAAGACCCATAAATGGGAGAGAATATATGTGACAGTGTGATTTAACAGTTTCTGCAAATTTTATGATTTGGTTTTTCTTTGCTAGAACTTCATCGTGAAAATGTAGCACATTTTCATTACCCATTGATTAGCTGAAGGACATTTAGGTTGTTTCAAGTTTTTGGGTATTGTAAAATCATCAGCAACAAACATGGCTCTGTAATTATCCCTGTGGTATGATGCATCCATTGAGTAGATTCCAAAGAGTGCTATGACCAGATCATACTGTAGATTGACTTTTAGTTTCCTGAGTGTTCTTCATATCAATTTTCACAGGGTTTCCACCAGTTTCCAATACCATCAACAGTGGAAGAGGGTTCCCCTTTCTCTGCACCCATGCCAGCATTTGGTGCCATTTGTTCTCTTAATTCTAGCTATTCTGACTGTGTTAAATGAAAACTTAATTTTAATTTCCATTTCCCAAATTACTAAGGATTTTGAACACTTTTAAGGTGTTTCTCAGCCATTGTTATTTCTTCTTTAGAGAGATCTCCGTTAGGTTCCATAGTCCAATTATATTTTGGTCCTTTTTTTTTTCTGAGACAGAGTGTCCCTTTAGTCCTAGCTGGCCTGGAGCTCACTGTGTAAACCAGGCTGGCCTTAAACTCACAGAGATCTGCCTGCATCAGACTCCCAAGTGCTGTGATTAAAATCATGCGCCACTACTCCTGGCTGTTACAGAAGCTTTTTAGTTTAATGAGGTTCCACTTTTCTATTGTTGGTCTTAATTTTTAAATGACTGATGTCCAGTTTAGAAAGTCCTTTCCTGTACCTATATCTTGTACTGCATTGTTTTTGTTTCCATCTAACATTTTAAGAATTTCTGGGTTCAAATTTAAGCCTTTGATCCATTTGGAATTGACTTTTGTGCAAGGTTATAGGTAGTGGTCTAATTCTATTTGTGTTCAGTTGGAGGTCCAATTTGGTCAGCAACATTTGTTGAAGCTGCTGTCTTTCCTCTAGTATGTATTCTTAGCACCTTGTAAAATATCAGGTTACTGTAATTGTGTGTAATCGTGGTTGGGTGTTCTATTTTGTTCTGTTAATGTCTATTTTTAAGCCAATGTCATGCTGTTTTTTTTTTTTTTTTTTTTTTGGTGTTTTTCAAGACAGGGTCTCCCTTTAGTACCAGCTGGCCTGGCACTCACTATGTAGGCCAGGCTGGCTTTGAACTCACAGAGATCCACCTGCCTCTGCCTCCCGAATGCTGGTTTTATGATATACCTCTGCAATATGGATTGAGGTCTTTTAAGCATTTCCCCCAGCATTTCTCTGTGTGCTCAGGATTGTTTTGTCTATGCTGGGTCTTTTATGTTTCCATATGTATTTTAGGATGTATTTTGGTATATCTGTGAAGGATTTCATAGGGATTTAATTGGGATTGCATCAATACTGTAAATTGGTTTTGGTAGAAAGGTAATTTTCACAATATTGCTTCCACCAATTCATGACCATGGGAGGTATTTTCATCCCTTTCTGTCTTCCTTAATCTCTTCTGTCAGAGATTTAAAATTATTATTGAGGGCTGGAGAGATGGCCTAGCGGTTAAGAGCGCCGACCGCTCTTAGAGAGGACCCGGGTTTAATCCCCAGCACCCACATGGCGGCCGAGAACCGTCTGAAACTCCAATTCCAGGAGAACTCCAGTTCCAGGGGAATCTGACACCCTCTTCTGACCTCCGCGGCATTGCACGACACAGGTGCACAGACTTGCATGCAGACAGTACATTCATACACATATGGAAATAAATAAAATTAATTTAAAAAGTAAAATAAAATAAAATAAAATTATTATTGAAAAGTTCTTTAATGTCTTTGGTTAAGTTTATTACTAGACATTTTTGAAGCTACTGTGAAACGTTTCCATAAACTTTTTCTGATTGCTTGCTATTGGTATATAGAAAGTCTAGTGATCTTGTAACCTGTCAGTTTTTTCTAAAATGTTGATTATTACCAGAAGTTTTCAGGTGGAAATTTTGGCATCTCTCATGAATAATATCATATCATCTGCAAATAACCATAGTTTAACTTCTTCATTTCCAATTAGTACCCCTTTAATTTTCTTCTCTTGTCTTATTGGTCTAGCTAGAGTTTCAAACACTATTTTGAAAGACTGGGAATAGCAGACACCCATGTCTGGGTCCTGATTTTAATATGAATGCTTTGAAATTTCCTACATTTAGAATGATGTAGGTGGTAGATTTCATGCATAGATTCTTTTTTTAATTTATTTATTACTTTTTGTGTGTATGAGTATACTGTCTGCATGTAGGTTGGTGCATGTGTGTCGTGCAATGCCACGGAGGTCAGAAGAGGGTGTTGGATTCCCCTGGAACTGGAGTTAAAGATGGTTCTTAACTGCCATGTGGGTCCTGGGAATCAAACTCAGGTCTTCTGCAAGAGCAGTTGGCTCTCTTAACAGCTGAGCCATCTCTCCAGCCCCCACAGATTCTTAATTATGTTGAGGAAAGTTCCCCCTAATGCAATTCTCTCTAGGACTTTTATCATGAATGCATGTTGGATTTCGTCAAAGGTCTTTTCTGCCTCTATTGAGATGGTCTCATGATTTTTGTCTTTAAGTCAATTTAAATGATTTATTACATTTATTGATTTACATACATTGAACCATCAGTCCATCTCTGAAGTAAAACCCACTTGGCAATAGTGGATGAGCTTTTTGATGTGTGTCTGTACTTGATTTACAAATATTTTTCTGAGATTTTTTTTTTTTTTTGCATCTGTGTTGATTAGAGTATGGGCCTATTGTTTTGTTTTGTTTTGCTTTGCTTTGCTTGCTTTGTTTTTTCCTTTCTTTTCCTGGTTTGGGTTTTAGAGGTACCAATAGAAGGAGTTTGGAAATTATCCTTATATTTCTATCTTTTTAATTAATTTAAGTAGCATTGTTTGTTGATCTACTTTAAGGTTTGGTAAAACTCTTCGAATCCATCTGGGCCTTGCTTATTTTAGTCAGGAGATCTGCATTACTATTTCAACTTCAGTATTTGTTTTCAGTCTGCTTCTGTTGTTGATCTCTACTTGGTTTAACTTTGGTTGTTTCCATAAATTTAGAAATTTGTCTTTCCTTTACATTTACAATCTTAATAGAGTATGTTTTTAAATATTCCCTTATACTGCTCTGGATCTCTATGGTGTCTGTCTTGATGTTTCCCTTTTTGTCTCTGTTCTCATTCATTTGGATTTGCTCTTCCTTTATTTTGGTTAACTTGGCTAAGGTTCTGTCTATTTTGTTTATCTTCTCAAAGAAACAGCTCCTAGGAACATTGATTCTTTGTCTTGTGTTCTTTTCTTCTTATTTCTTCTGCTCTCCATTTATTATTTCTTCTTATCTACTGCTTTTGGATTTGGATTGCTCTTGCTTTTCCAAATTATTGAGTTCTTGAAGCCATTTATACATATTTTTACTGATTTTTTTAAATTGAAGTTTTGTGCACTTCTATAATGTTTCTTAACCAAATTTAGACCCATTTCCCCTCCTCGCTCCCTACCCTGCCAGAGATCATGTGTTCTGCCATGTAGGCACTTAGAGCAATAAACTACATTTAATTAGGGCTGCATTTAATGTGTCCCAGAGATTCTGTTGTATTCCATTATCATTTTCATTTAGCTCTAGGAATACTTCTATTTCTTTCTTTATGCCTTCTTTGACCCATTTACATTGTCTGATATCCTTACTCTCCATGAAATTTTTCTGATTTTTTTTTTTGCTGTTTTATTTTAATTTTATTACATTGTAGTTTGATAGAGTGTGTGAAATTATATTATTTTTTTTATATTTGTTAAGGATTGTTTTGTGCCACATTATGTGGTCAATTTTAGAGAAACTTCCTTTGGGCTTCTTAACAGAATGTGTATCCTTTGATGCATGGGTGAAAAAATTGGTAGATATATTTGTTAGCACAACGAGATCTGGCTATCTCTCCCAGCTAGTCAGGTGTTCTCCAGCATCCTCAGTGAGACTAGGCCCAAAGAGAGCAGTGGGAGGAACTAAGGATGGTTCCAAAGCAGGGGGGGGGTGGTCAGAGCTGGATTTTGATGATTAGCCCAGCTAGTCAGGTGCTCTCTGGCAACCTCAGCTGGACAGGACCAAGACCCAAGGAGAGCAGATGGGAACAGAATGGGCTAATACCAGCTAGGAGAGAAGTCCGTGAGCTCAAGAGAGCAGGACTGGAGAGGGTCCCAGAAGCCCGGGTCAATCACTTTGAAACTAAAGACATGAAATTTACATTCCTTAAGACCATGCGGTAGGATAATTTGTTATGTTATTGGAGTTCCATTTTTATAAAATTGATTCGATCACTTATTATATATATTATCCATGAGTGGGTTTTGATAGTTTAGTGTTGAGTAATATATTTCTTCACATTTCTCCTGGGTAAGGAGATGAAACACACAAATATAGAATGCAAAGATTTTTAAAATCTATTATTTTATGTGTATGAGTGTATTGCCTACATGTGTGTAAGTGTGCTCATGTCATACTCTGAGGGGCAGTGCCCTCAGAGGTCAGTAGAGGGTGTAGGATCTCCTAGAACTGGAATTATTGTTTGTTAGCTGCCATGTGGGATGCTGGGAATCAAACTCAGGTCCTCTGTAAGCAGGCAGTGCTCTTAAACACTGAGCAGTCTCTACAGCCCAAATGTAAAGAATGTTTTAAAAGCTAAATAAGTGAAGCCTATATCACTATTACCATTTTCATGTGCTGATTAAAATAGAATCTGGGAAGAAAGTCCCTCCTCCAAATTAAACACATATTTCTTTTTAGTAGTATTTTAGATTGTTCTCCAGTCATGTGTCTCCAGTACCTTATTATAATGCAGGTATTTTACTAATTTTTTCTAGTACCTTAAAGAAAATGAAACTTGGAAGAGTTATTCTATTTTTGTGTGTTTGTGTGTGTTCCTAAATGAATCCGTGTGCAGCCTGTGCATGCAGTGTCTTCTGAGGCCAAAAGAGGGCATCAGTTCCCCAGGAATTAGAGTTACTAGCAGTAGTAAGCTGCCCAGTGTGGATTGCAGAGGAATTCCAGTCCTCTGCAATAGCCATCTCTCTAGTCACAAAATGTGGGACTTTAAAAGTCACATTATTGGATATGCTTATGCATATATGCATCATATATAATACATATCTGCATATGTATACATCGTTATGTGTTTATATATTTATTATGTATCTCTCTATGTGTCGCATGAGAATCTATCAGCCAAAGGTAAAATGATCACTTCTGAAATACATCTGAATTATTTTCAAGGATTTTTTTATAAGAATGCTTGCTTTTTAATGTAGCCGATCATCTTACTTTCATAATTATTATATAAATTAGATTGATTTGTTACACTAGACTAAATACTGTATTGTTTCTGATAGTAAGATAACACTTTCTCATACTGCTATTTCAAATGACACCCCATTGTCAAGATCAAGGAGTCTTTAGGGGCAGATTAGGTAAATGCTCTCTTTTCCCCTTTAGGAGAGTCATATGTTATTTGAAGGAGGGATCAATAGCTCAATTAGAAAGCAGAGCTCAGAGCAATTGTTAAATTGGATCTGTTTCGTAAAAGTTTAGATCCCGAGGGAATAACTTTTTCTAATTTCCCGCTGCTGCAACTGAAAATAACTTATACCCATTTATTTGAACAAACATCTGTTCGGGTAAGAAATAGTATTAGTTCCTTCTCAGACAGTTCCATCAAAGAGAACGGTTCTCACACAGGAACTCATTAAACTGTGTAGGTCCATAGCCATCGTCGTCTGAGGGTCTTAAGCAGTTTCTCTCTTGTTACTGCTTTCAAATATGTTTCATTATTTTTTACGTGTCTCTCCAACTCCTCACATAAATGAATCTCACTGAAGCCTATGCCCATGATTGTTCTCCACTCCTCTGTCTTCAGTACCTTATTATTATGCAGATATTTTATTCACAGAGAGTGGACAAATTTTCTATTAGATCTTAAATGATAGATGAAGTCATTGGAAAGAAAATGACCATTTATCTTAAGTTGCCCAGAGAAGTTCTGGTGTATGCTTGTCAATTTGATGTAATTGCTAATAACATCCTTTTACATTCTCCAATGTACCTAGAGTTTAAATAATAAATTATTTACTCTCTATATTTATAAACCTACATCAGCACTTCTGTAATGTATGTTTACCTGAAAGAGGCTTCTATATGCCCTTGGATGAACTATTTCAAAACATCCTTTCCAATCAAATCCCAAAGATTTCTGTTCAATAATTTTGGCAAATTGTTACTAAATTAATCTTTCCAAATTAAAATCTTTTTAGGCTACTTCCTTATTTAAAAGCTTAAAAGATTCCAGAAATCCCACTGGATTTTTTTGTCTATAAAGATTTAAATGATCTGGCAACATCCCAATGTTTCTTCCTCCACTAGCAATATATCCTTATGCATTCATTGAGATCCAGACAAGTTAAATAACTGTGAGCTATCAAATATGCCTTTTTCTGATACTTCTGTCATTTTCTTTCAGTGTTCTGTCTCAGACTAACTTCGGTCTTTGTCTAATGTCTTTCTCATTATTTTCCTTTAAAACTTGGTTCCAAGATCACTGTTTTGTCCTGACCAAGTGGACTTGTTAATGCAATGATATTCTGTACCTACTTCCAAGGCTAGGACTTGTAATATGATTCCATTTAAAATTTATTCTTCTGTTGTTTTTTTTTCTAAACTTAGTGACAGGAAAGACTATATATTATTTGTTAATGATGTTTTCAGACTTACCAAGCCTGAAATGTAAACTGATTAACAAATAGTTGTGAAAATGAATAATTACATTTTGCAGTCTCTGTGATTAATTATAATGAGTTAATAAGGGCAATGTATGAATAGTGTTTATGCATGTGTAACCAGTGATTAACTATCTTTCACTGGTTTTAGTCACAACATGAACAAGAATAAGAAACAAAATAAATTAAATTGTTTTGATTTTATTGCTGTTTTTCCTGATCATGGCAATTTTTAGACTATTATCCTTATAGTTTGGTAATTTATCTCTTAAATATCTTTTTAGGTGCTAAACATGGAGAAATGAGCTATCTTTGTAATGTATGAAACAAATGGATTTTTCTCTTTAGTATTCACTCTGTAATCCAAAGATGAGGACTGGGCCATTACTCACAAAAATTACAAATAAGCCAAATATCGTTACAGTTTATCCACGAGGAGAAGAAATGAACAGTGTGAAAATGAGCAAAGAACATCAATAGGAAACTCAGGGAAGAACTGTTTGTACATAAATAATAACATAGGACTGTGAGCAGCATCAATAGATAATGCAGATTACTATGTTATTAGAACTCTCAAGAGTTATTATTTTGGCCTACAGAATTTACAAAATTTCTAGTAAATGATGATAACAGAGTCACTTACATGGTACAACTGGTGCAGTCTTGGTAACAAAAGGTTTTCTGTTTAAAAATTTTAATCCTCAAGTATTTCATATGCATGTATATTTCATATGCATCATTTCTTCTTATTTATTCTTTCTTTTTTTTTCTTTCTTCCTTTATTTATTTATTGAATGAGTGTAAGCATTTTTCTTCTTGTATGCAGTGGCCATCACAGCTCACCTTTTACTCATGGAGATTACAAAAGGGTATAACCTGGAACTAAAACTACAGATGGTTGTGAATCACCATGTGTGTTCTGTAAACTAAGCCTGATTCCTCTGCTAGAGCACCAATTATTTTTAATAACTGAGTCTCCCTTAACTCTCTTATTTCCAGCATTATTATATTTCTCTCCCCTTTCCAACTCCTTCCATGACATTCCTGCCTCCTTTTTAAATTCATGACTTCTTTTATAGTCACAGAGAGAGAAAAAGAGAGAGAGAGAGAGAGAGAGAGGCAAAACACCCCACTGAGCCTAGTAAGTAGTGCCTGAATGCACTAGGATTTTAAGGCTGACCACTTAGCCTTGAACAACCTATCAGATATCTTATTCCTGAAGAAATCTGTATCTTTGTCTGTAAATAATCAATAACTGCCTGTAGCTCTATAATTAGAGGTGGGGCCTTTGGAAACTCTCCCAGAACCAAGTTGGCCATGACCACCATAGTCTTGTGTAGGCAACCATATTGGGTGCAATATACCTATCTGGTCCAGAAGACTCTATCCCACAGCAGTTGTCCAGGTCCTCTGGGGCAAGAAAACTTTCTTCAACTTCTCTGAAATGTACCATGACAATGTATTTGAAGAAACATGAACATAAGAATTTATGTTTTTTTTCCTCTCAGTAATTCTACCTTAACAAAAATAGTTAAGAATTTACTACCAAATTGAGATCATTATTTTCTTTTTGGTCATTTTGAGACAAGAGCTCCCTGTAGCCCCAGTTTTCCTGGAACTCCTTATGTAGACCAGGCTGGACTTGAACTCACAGATATTTGCATGCCTTTGCCTCCAGAGTGTTGGGATTAAAGGTATGTGCCACCAAGGCTGGCTCAAATTGAGATTATCAATGTAAATAAATAAGCTGGTTTTTAATAAAGCCTACTTATCCAAATATCTTCATAATGAGCTATGAATTATGAAAACTCAATTTTGTAAAACATAGGAAAGATATTGCACTGTTGACTAGACTAACTTAAAATGGCATCAAGGACAAGAGAAGTCAGACATAGGTTAATAATTTACTTTACATATGTTTCGCATTAATGCAACTATGTATTAGTCCTCTAGTTAGTATCAAGTAAAGTTCCCAGAAGAAAAGCCATACCTGCATTATTTTTAATTACTATTTTTTAGAATTTCATTGTAAGTACTGTGCTTACAGTTTTACCCTTCCTTCTTCTACCTCCAACCTTTAGCATGCCCTACAACTTCTCAAATTCATGACCTCTTCCTTAATAATTATTATTACACATATGCAAATATATATATATATATATATACGTATTATTATATAACCTAATGTATAAAATTATTACTATGACTTTCTGAAATTTTCTCTCATCTACACTGGCATGTTAACTGGTATTTTTATGGAAGACTTATTTAGGAAGCCACACTTTTGAGTTTCCAAGTACATAGCTTCCCTGTTATATCTAAAAGACATCTCTCAACAAGCTTCCTGGTCCTCTGGCTCTTAAAATCTTTTTGCCTTCCCTTCAATGACTTATTCTTGAGCCTTAGATGTAGGGGTTGTATTATATATGCCTCAATTGGGGTTGGGCCTCACCTGTATAAAACATTCTGCAGATCTAATTGACTTTGGAGAACTGGGACATTGCAGCTTGGGAAGTAAATTATCTTTAGCTTCCTTAAACCCCTCAAGTCATTTGTTACTCACCTCTGAATGTGACCTAATATCCTTGTGACTACCATTTGGTAAATCCTGTTGGAATGTGCAGACTCTTTTCTTCCACCAACACAAAGGCTAAGAATATCATCAGCTGGCATATGAAGCCCATAACAGAGGTTTCTTTTGCTGCTTTATCCTATCCCACCTGCCTGATGTCCTCACCAATATACTTTTCTAATTGACTTGAATTGGTATTTTCTTTGTTCGTTTACTATATAAACTTCATTAAGCTGTTATCACATTGGAACACGGCAGTAACTTTATTCAGTTCTTAATCACATTGGAACCTGTTTCTGTGGGCCATGGCCACTTATATTTTACTCTAGAATAAATAGAATCTTATTCTTTTAGACATAAAAGGTGCATTTTTTTTGCATGAAAATTACTGTGCTGCCACAGTCAGTGATTAGATGAAATTGATTACCATAGCTTTCTGAGTGCCTAACGTCCAAAGTGTGTTTCAGTGGATGAAAATCTATGTATTGGTGCTGTGTGTTACTGTCTATAAATTTGCTGTTGCTAGTGATGGTGTGGGATCTATTTCTTCCTTTTCCAGATTCTGAAGAGGTTTCTTGTATTGCTTGACTCAGATTCTCTCTCCTCCATCAAAGTCAGAAAGCAGCTGGGCTGTCAGTAAATTATTATGACCTATGTTATGATATGAACAAATTTTATTGTGGAATACAACATAACAGTAAAAATAGAAAGCACACATAGAGTGATCTTTATTATTGCTTAAAAAATATTGAAGTCACCAGGAATGATGGCCTATGCCTTTAATCCTAGCACTTGGGAGGCAGAGGCAGGCAGATCTTTATGAGTTCAAGGCCAGCCTGGTCTACAGTGAGTTCCAGGACAGCTGGGGCTACAGGGAGACTCTGTCTCAAAAAGACCAACACACACACACACACACAACACCACATATATATATATTATATAATATATAATAATAAATATATAATAATATAATAATTAAACATGGCACAATATAGACCTTGCCAAGTTAGCAAGGATGGAAATCCCTTACAAATTGTTAAAAGGCCAAAATATTTAGAAGTTGATGTGGGAAAACACAAGATGTCCTGGGGTTCTTGTAGAATGCAACTGGACAAAAACATAGTGATATTGTCATAGATTGATTACTAAATTCTGTGGCTCAACCAGTAATGCAGGAGGGCAGTCTTCATATTAGTGGTAGTTAATTTTCTGTGTTAACTTGCCTGGTGATAGCATGACCAAATTCTTATTTCTGTAGGGATTTTTTTCCCTACAATTCAGTTAGCATTTCAATCTTGGTAAGTGTCTGCTCTTACAAGGGGTGTTGAATGAAAGTGGGAATCCTCCCATCATGGCATGTTGTGAATTATTTGCTGCTGAAATTGGAACTACTTCACAAATCAATTTATCTAGATCTATGTTCAAGGCAACATATTATAGGTCTCAGATTCCACAGTTATGTGGGCCAGTTCTTCACACAAAACAAATATACTAATGATGCTTTTGTAGAAGAGCCTTTATTATGATAGAAGAAAAAGTTGGCAGCAACTTCCAAGACATAGGCTTAGGAAAAGACTTTCTAAATCAGACAACAGCTGCACAGGAAATAAGGTCGACAGTTGACAAGTGGGACCTTATTAGACTCAAAAGTTTCTTTACAGCAAAAGAAACAACCAGGGAAGTGAAGAGAAAACTCAAAGAGTGGAAGGAAACCTTCACTGCTGATACATCTGACAGAGCATTAACTTCCAGAATATATAAACTACTCAAAAAACAAAGAAGGAAGAAAAACAAATGACTCACTCAAAAGATGGAGTAAAGAGCTGAACAGAGACTTCACAAGTGAGGAAATAGAGATGGCTGAGAAACATCTTAAAAAGTGTTCAACTTTGCTAATAATTATGGAAATGCAAATTAAAACCACTTTAAAATATCATCTCACCCTGATAAGGCTGGCAAGGATCAAGAAAACAAGTGATACTAAATGCTGGAGAGGGTATGAGGAAAGGGGAACACTCATCCACTCCTGGTAGGAATGCAAACTTGTACAATCACTATGGAAAGCAGCGTGGAGAACCCTTAAAAGACTCAAAATGAACCTACCACCTGAAACAACCAAACCACTTCTGGGTATATACCCACAAGACTCATCCTACTGCAGAGATACATATACAGCCATGTTTACTGCAGCCCTCTTCACAATAGCAAAGAGCTAGAACCAACCCAAGTGCCCCTCAACAGAAGAGTGGATAGAGAAAATGTGGTACATCTACACAATGGAGTTTTATGCAGCGGTACAGAAAGATGATATCGTGAAATTTGCAAGTGAATAGATGGAACTAGAAGATGTTATGTTAAGTGAAGTAACACAGTCCCAAAAAAACAAAAGATGAATGGTGGATGCTAGCACCAAGTACCTAGTTGTAAAATAAACTGAGCAACATAAATGTTATATTCCTCATGATCTGAAAACAAATGTGCTCTTATATTATGAATCTCTAGACAGGTTCTAGAACTAACCTACCATTTATTTTAAGACTATGGACTTTTGGTATAGTATGGTGTGGCATTATATACATATTTTAGAGTAACATAAAGCTAAAATGGAAAAATGTGAATCAAGAAATATGATATGGAAATAACACAGTTTTCAGAAGATACAATTTTAGTATAGGTGCGATGTATCAGGCTGGTGCAACTTAGCCTTTCTGGGTGTTTAATGACTATACTTAGTGCCCATACCAATTTGGCCGAGGTACCTAATGGACAACTTTGTTCCTTGCCCTCAGAGTTCAACTAAGTCTCAGAGGACTATGCATGGGGGCATCTCTTGAAATGTCCTACAAATGTGAGTCACCAGTCTTCCTGTGCAGGGAGGTCTTGGAGATCCACTAATGGGACTTCAGCCAGTGTCCAGTCTATAAAGAGGAAAGTCTGCTCATGCTTCAAAAAGGGAAGCCTGGTCTAGCAAGACCTGATTTTGTTCTTGAGTGGATGGAACTGGTAAATGAAAAGCTGAAAGGATCCAGGGGCTCCCCCCCAACAAAAAAAAAAGCATCCAAAAGGAAAGTATAACCAGCAATAAGTAATCAGTAAGGCCTGAGAAATTGTACTTCAGATATAAAACTAGAAATCTTAGGGGCTAGAGAGATGGCCTAGTAGTTAAGAGTGCCGACTGCTCTTGCAGAGGACCTGAATTTGATCCCCAGCACCCACATGGTGGGTGAGAACCATCTTTAATTCCAGCTCCAGGGGAATCCAACACCCTCTTCTGACCTCTGCAGCATTGCACAACACAGTTGCGTAAACCTACATGCAGACAGTACACTCATACACATAAAAAAATATAAAATTAAAAAAATAAAAGGTAACTAGAAATCTTAGCAAATAGACAAAAAAGGAGAGAGAGAGAGAGAGAGAGAGAGAGAGAGAGAGAGAGAGAGAGAGAGAGAACTGTTTTTCGGCCTGTCTTCAATTCTTACTGGCAAGTACATCTACTCTGTGGCTGCCACTGCTCTTTCCATTCTTCAAAGCCATGAGACACAGCTTTTTAACCCTCCAATATGGACTGAAGACTCATGTCTCTACAAGAATCCTCCAAACCTTCAATCCCAGATGAGGACTGCTTAGATATCCAGCCCATGGACTGAATGGCTGCTGGGATTTCAGCCTTTTCAGAGTGTGGACTGCTGTTATTGGACTACCCAGGCTGTGTCATAGAGGCCAGTGCAGGGGAATTGGGACAGGATGTGTGCTTGCTGGACCTCATTTGGATGACCATGGGAGGGAGGTACCCTAGTGTGAAGCACAGGGGCAGGATTGATGGTTGTTTGGGCTTGCCAGGGAGGAGCTTTCAAACACTTCCTTAAGGAAAACATGACATCTTTTAGAAAAAAAAATCCTCCAATTCAAGTGTATGTATATGCATGTTTGTATATATTTATTTATGTATATATTTATGTATTTTAAAAAAATAAGAAGATCTTTTACTAATATGAATTTCTCATTACATTCTAGTAGCCTGACTTAATTTATGGAAATTCAAAGTTAACCTGTTTCATGAACAACTAGCATGTGCCTTTATGCTATGGGTTCATGAAACCCTTTTTTACATATAACATGCTTTCAAGAAAGTATAGTATATGAAAAAATATTATGATAATAATCTTCCTTAACATTTCTGTTGGGTAAATGAATATGTGTGAATATATATGACTGTATTTGCTGGATTATGATGTAAAACATAGTACTTATTTTACACACTATCAAAGAGAGTTGAATAGTCATACATTTAGGATGTATATATGGGCAATGTCTATGCTTCAGAATGGAAGCTGACCCATATTAGCCTCTGTCATATTGATTGGCTTCACCTTATGGTATTATAAGAGATGCTTCACCTGCCTGGAAATACTGTGCAGCAGAGGCAGCCATGTGCCTATATATCCCAAATCTAATTGGCTATTGGCTCTCTCCTTGGAGGAATAACCCATGGCTGATGCCACAAGCCTACATCCTCTACAGGTTAGGAGATGTTATAAGCCACAGTAAGACCCTGTCATATTTATCAGGGGGTAAAAATGTAATTCATGGATTAACATATCATCCAAACATATGTGTCTATGCCAAAGTAACCTACAGTAACTATTAGTGCTGCTTAAATACCTATATATCTAATTGCTTGTGCTTCATTAGTAGGATTGAAAGGTTACTCCTGAACAAACTGTCAGCCCATCAAAGGAAACAGCCAGAATTGACCAGAATCCAAGTCAACAGCTCCAGAGAGAGAGGACAGTTTTACTTCTCATCCACCTGTGCCCCTTTTCTAAGCCTAGGGAACAGTCTGCGGAAGAGGGGGCATGGTAGAATGTAAAGGCTGCGATTGGGGTGAACGGTGAAACTACAGCGATGTAGTCTGGACACTCATTTGATCAACTTGATTGAACAAACAACCTGTCACCCCCCACTGAATGGTGGGACTGTGGGGGTTTGGGCACAACAGTCTGTAGATTGGTTTTGCACGAAGGATGCTTATACTCATGGATTATCACTTATAGCTAAAAAATGAAAAAAAAAAAAAACCGGAAAGAGGCAGGACAGTTATGGCAGAATACATGATCTGGGATGGGGTGGGGGTGGGGAGGAAGGGAAAGGGAAATATGCCTGATCTGAATTGGAAAATGATGTACGAAATGCACAAACCATCAATAAAAATTAAATTAAAAAAAAAAGAGATGCTATTATTAACTGCCTAATAAATACATCATTGTGTTTAGAAACAAAGTATTATGAGCATAGTCTCTTTGAATTGTAGCATGAGAAATTTCCACATCTGGCATTAATAAATATGATAATTACTATGACCTTTCTGGGTAATATTTAATTGAGGATTCATTCACTGAAGTACTCTTTTAATCAATGTGGCAAATAGACCAAATATTGGGTAAGTTGTTTAAGATATATAAGAGTTCTTGGTAGCTTGTCTTCTAAGCTAATTTATGGAATCCATCTAATTTTTCTGTCCACTGTAATTTTGTCTCAGTTTTCTTCTATTATACAACTATTGTCCTTCCTGATTTCAACTTCTTAAACTATTTAAATACTTTTCAATTAAATAAAGCCAATATGTACAAATATGCATATTAGAGAATAAAATTACCTACTTAATAATTCTTTTATCTACTAGAGTACACCTAAAAAGAGGAAAGATCTATTACATGGTGATAGACCTCCAAGTTTCAAGTAATTAAAAATAAACAGTATAGCAAATTTATACATAAAGTTTATCTTTAATTGACTAAATTATACATATTACTTATAGTTGGTAACTTGATAACTCCAAGATATTATAACAATGAACAATTGCTACTGGACTTAAAACAAATTCCTTTTTTCATGTGTAGTGAATTTTTTGATCCTGAATTTGTTTATGAATTTTTTTCCAAATTTTTTGGTCCTTTTGAGACAGGGTTTCCCTGTAGCCCCAGGTGTCCTGGAACTCACTATGTAGACCAGGCTAGCCTTTAACTCACAGAGATTCACCTGCCTCTGCCTCTCAAGTGCTGGGATGATTTTTTTCATATTTATGTGTTTATATTTAGATACATATGTAACCATTCATACAAGCAGATGATTTTCTAACATTATTATGCAGACTTGAGCTTGAAAACCAGAAAAACAGTTCAAAATTGCACTTGAAACATCATAATTTATAAAATTTTTCTCTCTCTGCATGTGTGTGTGTGTGTGTGTGTGTGTGTGTGTGTGTGTGGTTAATATATTTGCCTCAATGTCCAACAAGAAGTTTCTCACTTCTACTTTCCTTTCTACTGGCTTTAGCAAGCTACAAACCCAGAATTTTCACTCTTTCTTCTTAGGAATCATTCATAACTCATTACACGCTGGCTGGCATACGGTCTCTGCCTTACACTGCCTTACGGTTTCTATCATTGTATTATTCAGTGCTACAAACTGATGTATGTCTGTTCTAATACCCTCACATGTTATAATGGATATTTCTTAATCATTGTGGATATGGCATGAACAGATATGAAACTGAGCTTTTGTGCGTGTGTCATCACATTAACATCTGTGGCTTAATGTCTTCAGTTAATTTTAGAATTTTTCTTCAGTTAATTTTAAAATTTTGTATACCTTATTTTCTAAATTGCTTCGGATACATCTTTCATAAATGTGACTAAATCATTTATAAAATTAAATCATTATTTTTCACTTCAATTTACAGAATCTGTCCTCTAGGCTGAGAAATGTCTGAATGTGGAAACTGACATGGAAGAGGAATTTATGATTACAACTCACAGCAACTTGGCTTGTTAAGATTGCTTGGATTTTATTTAGATATAATTTGGAGGATGGAATAGTACTAAATTATATTGAGACATGAAATGAGAAAGTGTTAATATCGTGCCAAAATCCAGTCCAAAGAGAATATTGGTTTATTCCCAGAATGTGCTATATTTTTTTTCCATAAAATAGTTAAAAGTAGGACTAAGGGATGGCTGAGTTATCAACCATGTTCCACCATGAGAACTTTGAGTTCAGATCCCCCTTATGAAGGGCTTGCTGTGGTAGAGAGAGTAGGAGATCATCTGGAAGGGGTTGGAGTCAGGAAGATTGGTAAATTTGTTATTCATCTAGTTTAGCTAATTAGTGACACCCAGGTTCATTTAGAGACTGTCTCAAAAAATATAATGGAGAATGTATTGATTACTTTTTGTTGTGATAATAAAACTCTGTGCCCAGACAAATTATGGAGAAACAGTTTATGGTGGCTTATAGAAAGAAAGACTTCATAAAGTAGAGGGACACAAGACAGCAGATGGAAGAAAAGCAACACCTTCAACAAATGGTGTTGGGGAGACTGGATTTCCATATCTATCACACTGCACAAAAATCAACTCTGAATGGATCAAAGACCTTAATGAAAAACCTGAAATTATCAAACTATTAGAAGAAAAACATGGGCAGTGCCCTACAAGGTATAGGTATAGGAAAGGAATTTCAAAATTGCACTTCATTCTCTTAGGAATTGTTTTTCCATTATCAATAGAAGAATCTTTATTAATAAATTTTCCTTCAACTTCCTACTATATTACTTTTCATGTTGATATGTCCAAAATACCTGCTAGAAACAACTACAGGGAGAAAGGGGTTATTTGGTTCATGGGACTGGAGAGTCCTGCTACCAAGATAGGGAGGCCTGGTACCATCTCTCACATCACATCATGACAGGTTTAGGAACACAAAGGAGAATGCTAGCATCCTCCTAGCTTAATTAATTTCCCTTTCTGTTCCTTCTGGACTCCATTAGCCAGTGTATGGTTCCATCCATATTCAAGCTGGATCTTTCCTATTCTGTTAATCTCTCTGGAAATATCCTCACAGAAACATGAAGAAGTGTAGCTCACCATGTGGTGGGTGATATTAAATCCAGTGAAACTGACAATAAAGAGTAACTACCACAGATATCTAATATGTTAAATTCTGTGTATTCTAGCCCATGTTCTTAGTATATGACAGAGATGCCTACAATATACAGAGATAGTTACTGAAATCTAATAAATATTTGAAGAGATAAGTAAATTACTGAATAAATTCCATTAAGTTTCATAGGATTCCATTTTTCTTCAACATTACCTCATATAATATACTTTCCTCACATATATCGAATTGTAAGAGAATCCAGTCTTAGTTTAGGTATGCATGGGTTATCATTTCCAGCCAGCATCTCTCAGAGGCACAAATGACAGTCATGAGACCTCCCTGGCTAAGCCCATGGATTGGGATGTGATGACACAAAGGTCTGGGAGGTAAGTTCACTCTGCATATATAATCCATTCATTTTGAATAAAGTACCATTCTTTATTTGGATTCATACTCTACCATGTGTCTATGTGTTGTGATTTTCACAAGTGTGCTTCCTGCATAGCCTGGCCCACTGAGGAAATAAATGGGCTAAACCACAAATTGTGCCTGAACATGAGACTGAAAGAAATCCTGGAGAAATTCAGTATGTGAACCCCACAAGGCTGCCTCTTTGCTATCAATCTTTTTCTCTCCTTCTTAAGTTCTACTCTGTGCCACGGAGCTGGCTCTCCTGCTTGGTCGGACAGATGGGAGGCCACCCTGGGGAAACTTGGTTTTCCACACATGGAGGAAACTGGCACATTCATGGCCTGGTTCCTGAAGCCTTCTGCCTACATTGGAGGCATGGATGCCAGCAGATTCCTTGCCCGGCTAGTGACACAGTTGTCTATTGACTCATCGGTTTGTGTGTAGGCCATGGAAGTCAACAATATCCTGGCCTGCTGGGACTCGAGTATTCAGAGCTATCAGCTTCCAAGCTGAGTTTAAATCATAAGGCTTATTAATCAGGCTCGGCCTTGGAAATATTTTTAATAATTTTACAGGCCTAAAATAAAACCTTGGTTTCTAAAATCAAAAACTTGTCTTGGCCCCTGTTGTGAAAAACTGGTTTCTCTACTTGGCAGGCTCAGCTCCATCCTACCACTTCATATGTAAATTCCCCCCAGGCTTGTTCAGTTGATCAGCTGAAAGGCCAGAACCCACACTTCTGTAATGCAAATTCAGGGCTTTTCACCACTGGAGACACCCTCTTGAAAAGTAAAAATTACTATTTTATAACTTTTCTAACATGGTCTAACCTGTTCAATCTGTCTTAGTCTTCATTCTAAAAGTTTTTATCATTGTTTCAGCCTGTTTCTGGATGGGATTGTGTTGCACTCTTGGCTTTTTGTGGGTTTCTTGGATACCTGCCTTTGGATCTCTATGACTCTATCTAACCTTATCCTTTTTTTCATCCATGTGTTTTTTGTTTTCTTGTATTTTTTTGGTTTTGGGATTTTTTTTTTTTTGCCAGCATAATTGTAAATCCACCAGACTTGGTGGGGATTAGACTGGAGATAGGCAAACAGCCACCAGTCTTCAAAGTGAAGCCTTGGGACAATTAGCCCCTTGGCTTGTGGCGTGGTTGTTGGCTAGCCATTCCATCTAGGTAAAAGCTATCTGGTGACAGATGGTGATACTGGAAATAGGTGAACAGCCACCAGTCTGACATTAAGCCCTAAAAGAGCCAGCAGCTTTTGATCCTGCGTATGTGGCCAGCAGCCACAGAGCAATGGCTTTGTCTAACCCTATCCAAGTTTCGTTATCTTATTTCCCCTTCCTTTTATCGGTAATTGTAGACTATGAGACCTGCAGTTGGACTGTGAGCTAGCTGGTTAGCCTTGAGTGCATGGCTGGATGTTCTGCTGAGAGACAACAGCTGATGTTAAAGAGTTAGCCATGAAAGAAAAGTTTACATGGTTGTACTGTCTTTATGGGTTGTTTTTGTCTGGTGATGATTTTAAGATATGGCCATTTGAAAGTTTTCTCTTTCTGCTTCCAAGCCCAGTGCCCCCAGCACAGGGTTCCAAGACCATCAGAGCCCTGTTGCTTCCAACCCAGGGTTCCAGGACCATCCAAGCCCAGTTGCTTCAGGTGCAGGGTTTCTGGAGATGTTCCAACTTGCAGACCAGATCAGGTATGGCCCTATGGTTACCTTGGCAGTGACAGGGTTGGGGAGGAAAAACCAGTGCTACCTATTTGCCCTTGCAGCCATCATGGTGGGAACAGAGAAGGTGACTCAGAGCACAAAGTAACAGAAGAGACAGCCAAAACAGAGAAACAGGTCTTCAACCAAAGGAAGAAGCACTTGAACTTCTCATCAGGCTATAAACAAGAAATAAAACCCACATGCCAAGAGCAGAAAGAAAAATCAAGAACATGGGAAAAGTAAATAATAAATCCCTAACAAAATCTAGCATTCCTATAGAAGATTCTCACAGTGAGTTCTCCCTGGAGATAACCCAGGGCACAGATCTTAAATGAACAATAATAGACATCACAAAGAAATGAAGGGAGAGAATGACAAACTCAGGAATGAAGTGGAAACACTGAAAAGAACCCACACTGAAATGAAACAGGAAACTGACCAGCAAATCAAGGATCTAAAAGGAGAGAATGACAAACTTTAGTAACAATTCATCTTTAATCTTAGAATTAACTTAAAATAACAAAATCTTTTAATTTCAGTACTCTGGAGGGAGAGACATTCGGATTTCTGTGGGAGTTTCAGGCCATCTGGTCTGACAAAAAGCACTGGCTCTGATAATTCATTTTATGCTATTAGTAAAAATTCTCATTGACAACATATATTAAAATCTTGGTTCAATTTAAATGAATTTTTTTAAGAAAACTATTTTATGTTTCTCTTTAAGTCCACATTAAAAACTGTGTGTGCATGTGTGTGAATGCATGCTATTATTTTAATCTCTTATAACTTTCTAGGTTTATGTCTTTATAGTCTATTGAAGAGTCAATTGTAAAAATAATAGTTTCAGCTCATAAAAACTCTGCCTCCTAAGTGTTGGGATTAAAGGTATGCACTACCACACCTGGCTTCCACATACAATGTATTTGGCATAAAACTCTATTTGCTTTAAAGTTATTTTATCTAGTGGTTAAAATGTTTTACACATAAAATACATTTAAATATCTGTAAAACATTTTAACCACTAGATAAAACAACTTTAAAGCAAACAGAGTTTTATGCCAAATCTAGATAAAGCATCTCCCAATTTTTAAAGAAAATTGATCATTTAAAACATGCTTTATAAATTTTATAATTTAAATAATGTCTTTAAGAATTTACTGTAATACGTTGGGCTGGAGAGATGGCCTAGTGGTTAAGAGTGCCAACTGCTCTTGCAGAGGACCCAGGTTCGATCCCCAGCACCCACATGGTGGCTGAGAACCATCTTTAACTTCAGTTCCAGGGGAATCCAACACCCTCTTCTAATCTCCGTGGCACTGCACAACATGGGTGCACAAACCTGCATGCAGACAGTACATTCATATACATACAAAATAAATAAAAATTAAAAAAAGAATTTATTGTAATATGTAAAGGAAAAAAATTATATAAATAAATTTGGTATCTCTAAGGTCATAGTTCAGTAGTTTTAAAAACAAAATGTATGTTTGTTCATGGTTTATTTAACAGATGTTCATTTTTTGCCCATGCTTTGTCTGCACATTATATAATATTTAAAAGATTAGTAAAAATTAAAATGCCTGCATTAAATAAAATTTGTTAAAAATTATTGATAAAAAATTAGTAATACGGCTGGGCATGTTGGCACATGCCTTTAATCCTAGCACTTGGGAGGTAGAGGCAGGTGGATCTCTGTGAGTTCAAGGCCAGCCTGGTCTACATAGTGAGTTCCACGACAGCTGGAGCTACAAGGAGATCCTGTCTCAAAAATGCAAATAAATAAATAAATAAATAAATAAATAAATAAATAAATAAGTAAGTAAGTAACACACTTAGGCTGAGAATAAAATTTTTTATTAGCATTTGTTTTGCTCATAGTTTATACTAGATTTCCAGTGGTGACTTTGGGATTAATGTACACAAGTGTTCTCTACATGTTTTTGCATTGTATAATATTACCTGTGACATATGTTTTGCCTACAAGATAATTTGGGAAAAACAAACAAACAAACAAAAAACTGGGTTTTGTTTCTTGAATCAACACTATATAGTCCAATAAGAAACAGTTTAAGTGAACTTAGTGGACCTTTACTACTTGGTACCTGTCTATGGATATGTAGTACAACTGCCTTTTAAAAATTATAGATCAAAATGTAAAAGTCTACAAAACAAGAGAGACTCTCCTATTCATGATGCTAATGCAAAAATTGGAGGGCAATATATCTCCCTCTGGGATAGAGTGAATTAGAAAGCTCTCCTCTCTAAATCTTCTGTCCATTTCTCAATTTTAAAATGGAAAATTTGAACCCCAATATTTTTACTAAATATAGGAAGAGGTTTTGCTTGTATATTTCTGCAGACAAAGACATGACCAACTTGGGTGCCTGTGAGATTTGTCTGTCATTAGAGTATAGGAATGGACCAAAAGCCGCCAGCAAAATGATTGGTCCATCTAAACATCAAGAAATAATGGGAGAAGTCTGAGAAAAGACCCTTTTGCATGGAACCAACACACAGGGTGATACATAGGTGTTTCTGCTGGCATCTGTCTGGGTTAAGAGTCAATTATTGTGGCAGTTGGTCCTTATGGGACATGCCTGACTGCTTCCATTGACTAATAGACAAAATATGTGTTGGAAGGATAGCCTTTATCCCCAAAAATTAATTAAAGAGAGTACCAGAGCCAGGTATAGTTATAAAATCTTTAAAAGCTTAATGATTAAATAAAGCATATTAGTGAAAGAGGACTTAGGTACTAGTAGGGGAGTTGATTTGTATCTACATCCAAAAGGTATGGTGACATGGACATGTGTGTCTGTCCCCCATGTATAATTACCCTACCCATAGATTTTCCTTTACGGATAAAGGCTTATGGTACCAGTCATGGACTACTTTTAACAGAGAGCTTCTGGTAATGGGGGGTCTTAAAATCCCCCCCGACAAAGTCTTTTTGCCTGTAATGTTGGGGTGCATGAAAAAGAGGCAGTATGACACTACTGTCAAAGACATGTTAACATGTTTAGAGACCTCCATTACAAATGGACAGTTAGTTGGTGTCCATGGGGCCAAAGAACACCACCTACATCACTAAAGAAAAAACAGTCTCTTCAGTCATTCAAGACTCAGCAGCTACACCTCACTTGCCTGGAAATTTGTGCAGTCAGTGGCGGCCCAATATTTGTTTTCCCCAAAAGTTAATTAGCAATTAGCCCATTTCTTGGAGGACTAGCATACAGCTGATACCATAAGGTTGCACCCTCTAGTGACTAAGAGACATTGTAGGCCACAATAGAAATTTGTTGTCATTCCTCAGCACAAAGCAGTTCTTAGATTAATATACCATCTAAACATTTATTCCTGTGCCCATAATGTGGCTTGTCATGATAATTAAGGTTGTGCCTATGCTTCTTGTTATTTATGTTTATTTGTAGAATTAAGAAAGTGATCCTGGATGAGGTAGCAACCCACAGAAAGCAAAGCTTGGACAGACCTGAGAGTCTGATGTGTCACTTCAAAGGAAAAATGGACTGTATTGCTTCTCACCCTCTCTCACCCCCTTTCCCAAGGCCTAGGGACGACTCACAGAAGAGGGGGCACGTCAGAGTGTAAGGGCTGAGGAGATGGGGGTAAATCATGAGGTCACAGCAAACACACACTGGACTTCATTTAGTCAGCATAATTGTATGTGCAGGCCTTTCTAGCCAGACTTGAAACTTTGGGGTATAGCCAAATTTCCTATCTGTATAAAATTGGACACAGATATTTGATAATTGTTTTTTTTTTTAATGTTGCTTGTATTTACTGGTTGGTTTTCTTTACATTAAGTTTTTATTGGCACATAAACTAGTGGTAATATTTTTACAGAGCAATCATGACCACTTGGGCAAAGATAGTTTACCACTACTTCTATAATACTATCTGAGCTTGTGGAAGCTAATACAAAAGGGGGAGATGTAGGCTAATCCAGTCTGAGTTTAGGTATGTATGGGTTAGCATTTCTAGCCAGCACCTCCCAGAGGCACAAGTGAGAGTCATGAGACCTCCCTGACTATGCCCACAGATTGGGATGTGATGACACAAATGTCTGGGATTGGACCCTGGGAGGTGGAGTCACACAGCCTATAAAACCTGCTCATTTTGAATAATGTTTTCTCTCTGTATTTGGGATGTGATGACACAAATGTCTGGGATTGGACCCTGGGAGGTGAGGTCACACTGAAGATATAATTGAAATCTGTATTTGGATTCGTACCCTACGTTGTGTTTATGTGCTGTGCTTCTCATGTTTATGCTTCCCTTCATGACCTGGCCCACTGGGAAAATAAATGGGCCAAACCACACAGAATACATGACGAGTATAATAGAAATTATTGGGAAAAACACCTTAATTTCTTTTTCCGGTACTGTGATGAAACACCTTGATAAAAGTGAGTCAAAGGAGGAAGTGTTTATTTAAGCTCACAGTTCAAGGGTGCCATCCATTACAACAGGAATCCAAGTCAGCAGTAACCTGAAGCAGTAAATCATAGAATATGTTAATATCCTTAGCTAATATAATTCAGACTTTGTTTTTCTGCTGTTTACCTTAGTTTTTCAGCAGCATAGACAGGGTCAGACCTATGTTCTCCTTAATTAGGAATTTCACTAATTCTTCAAAAGTCAAAAAGTAGTCAAATATTAGATTTTATATAAGTTTTGAGAGACTAGGAGCTGCCCACTGTGGGGGCTGATGGTAGGAGTAATAGTCACTGAAATGAGACAGAGTCAAGGAATCTACTATCCAAAATTAGTTTCCTATGGTTTGTTCAATGTCATACAACCAGTTCCTAGTATCCAGTAAGAAGACCAGAAAGTCAAACTAACAGTTATTATCATAAGATCTAGACAAAGCTGCTCTGTTCTATGTTAGGCTCAGCACACCCTCCCCCTGTCACTGAAGGGGTGAACAATTGTCACTCCCAGTGAAGGATCTTTGTTTGCAACCATTCAGATCTAGACTCAAGTAAATCTGGGAGTAATTTGTGTTTTGAAGATAGGTCAGTTGTAAAAGAACTTGTTGCCAATCCTCATAACCTGAATTCCCTCCTGGAATCCACATGGTAGAGGAAGAGAACCAACTATTGAAAGTTGTCTTCCGACTGCCACACATAATACATTACAGCATGAAACACACACAGATACACACACACACACACACACAAGCACACACACACCAATAAAATACACACATGGATACAAAAATGAATAAATAAAAGTAAAAAGCCAAATACGGAAGTCGTTTAAAAACATTAAATAAACATAAAAAACTAAATATGCAAGTTATTTAAAAACATTGCTTTTTGCTGGCCTTCATTAGGAAAGGGAAATGGGATGGGCTGACTAGAGCTCAGGGGAGGAGGTGGCAGTGAGGAGTCATAGGGGAGAATAGTTTGTTGTAATGGACCATAGCACAAATGACCCATGGCCAGGGTGCTGTGGTAAGGAGCTAAAGGAAAAGTGGGTATTAAAGGCAATTAAGATTAATTGAAAAATTATGTTTGAAACAGATAAAATTTTCAATACATTTAAAAAACATTGTCAGTTTCTGTTTTTAATATTTCATTTAGTATTTTTATTTTTATGTGTATGAGGGCATTGCTTTCATGTATGAAAGTGCATCTGTGCTGTATAATGCTTGCAGAGGTCTGAAGAAGGTATCAGATCACTTGTATCTAGAGTTACAGATGATTTTTAGCTGCCATGTGAGTGTTGGGGATAAAATATTAATTGCTGAACAATAGCTCTAGCCACCTATTAGCCAGTTTATTTATTTATTTATTTATTTATTTATTTATTTATTTATTTATTTATTTTGGTCTTTTCAAGACAGGGCCTCCCTGTAGCCCCAGCTGTCCTGGAACTCCTCTGTAGACCAGGGTGGCCTTGAACTCACAAAGATCCACCTGCCTCTGCCTCCTGAGTACTAGGATTAAAGGCGTGCTCCACCAAGCCCAGCATAAGCCAATTTCTAAATATAAAGGCATGGAGAAATCATTAGTTACCCTTTATAGCCTATTAATACAATGAATTAGATTCTGATTGAGTCAGGTATTTGTTTCAAGCATATACTAGTTTAAGGCTGGGTATTATTCATATGATGTAATGATGAACTTTCAGCTCATAAACCTTGATATTGAAAAAGATGATCACAAAATATGATGTATGTGTTACAATTTCTATTGAAGTAGAATGATCATTAATTCTGTAACATTTGTGATTTTTTTATCTTAAAGTAGTGTTTGCTCTCTCCAAAACATCAGTAGTCTTATTTATTTAATATCTTAACAATTTTTTTTTAATTTTATTTATTTCTGTATGTGTATCAATGTACTGTCTGCATGCAGGTCTGTGCACCCGTGTCGTGCAATGCTGCGGAGGTCAGAAGAGGGTCTCGGATTCCCCTGGAACTGGAGTTCTCCTGGAATTGGAGTTTCAGACGGTTCTCGGCCGCCATGTGGGTGCTGGGGATCGAACCCGGGTCTTCTGCAAGAGCGGTCGGCGCTCTTAACCGCTAGGCCATCTCTCCAGCCCATATCTTAACAATTTTTAATTAGAAATCAGAACACTAAGAAATAGAAACAACTGAAAAGTGAAGAAATGTATTTTTAGCTCCTGGCTAAGTCAACTATAGCTTAGCTGTCATTTGAAAAAAATGTTATGCTACAATTTGCTTTTAATAATCAAAATTCAAAAAAGTTGTGAAGAGTTCAAGTGTGAGATATTTATCTTCCAAAAGAAGATAGCAAAAATGGTCTTTGCTTTTGAGTGTACATTCATATCTGTACTTGAACCTTCAAATTATTTTTCAGTTTTTCTCTACAGACTTGGCATATTATTGCCATGAGAACAATTCCATTATTCTTTTGTGAAACAGTATGAAAACGTCCTGGAGCAGTACCAAAACAAAATATATTATGAGAATATGCACACATCTACAAATAATGACTTTGATATAATTAATGTCTTTGATGTGATAGAAATTTTCAAACTTTACTTTTTTAAATGTAATTGAGTAATATATTATTACTAATTATTAAAACTATGAAATATTAAAAGTTTTAATCTTCTTTTTTTAAACTGTATTCCCTGGCATAATATCAGAATTGCTACCAGCATGTAATAAAGCCATAGTACCTTAAACGATTTTATGGAATGCCTTATTCATTTTTCCAGAATTATTGCTTAAGAATCGGGATAATTATACCATGAGTCAAGGATTTAAGGTGAATTCTTTTGTGTTGGAGGTGATATTTATTGCATGTGCTTTGCAAATTTACTGTAGAGGGTTAGGTATATTATCAAATGTCTTTTATTAGTCATAATGAAGCTATGGAATAGTTCTATTCACAAAAAAATCCACTATTTCCAAGCATGGATTTGATTGTAAAACAAGAAATTGGGGGGAGGGGTAAGGTGTAGCAGTTTTCTGGGAAGATTTCTCTTTATATGATTTCAAACTACGTCAATCAAATGTGTGCTGTGATGTGTTGCAAATCCTCTATGGGGGCATGCTCAAAAGCCTTGTTTCTCTCTGGGTCTGTATTAATCACAACTTGGTCTTTGATTCAACAATTTTAGAAATATGGAATGAAATGAAGAACATTTGGCTTGTTGTTGTTCCTTATTTTTCTATAGACCAAAGAAGCACAATTTTTAATAGTTTGATGAGTTTTTCTTGGTCTGAGCTTTATAATAAAAGTAGGTCAAAAGAAATCAATGTGATAGCGATAGCAAGGGGACACCTGGGAAAATTTAAATGTTAGGTGAGGAAATTCTAGCCAGGCGTGGTGGTGCACGCCTTTAATCCCAGCACTCGGGAGGCAGAGGTAGGTGGATCTCTGTGGGTTCAAGGCCAGCCTGGTCTACAGAGCGAGCTCCAGGACAGCTGGTACTAAAAGAGAGACCCTGTCTCAAAAATACCAAAAAAAGGATAAAACTAAATGTTAGATGAGGAAATTCTAGTACAGAGAAGACATTCAGGAATTAACAAGGGTCCCAAAATTGCCACAAAGAAGGAAAGAACCATGAACTGGATCTTCATTCCAAACAAGAGTCAGTAAACGTTGACTGAATTTTACATAATATGTTGCTCACAGGTGTGTGTCTGTCATCTTCTAGTTAACCTTAGGAGTATAAAAGTTCCCCACTACTCATTATTTCATTACAAAGACTCTCTAACCATTTTCTCTTATCAGACATGTTCATCATTTTTCATGGATAATTCCATAAGTACATGAGAACAAAATGAAAGATGGAATAAAATATCTCAAGGACAAGGTTGAAATACAGAATAACTATGTTTCAATATTTCAGAAGATCCGCTAAAAACAATGAGAGTGTCACTTATGTAGGCACAAGATTATTGCAACATTGTTAAAAAGGCCATTGCTTACAGGCTGGAGATACTGGATCTGGTTCTCAGTCATTCCTAGCACATGACTTACACTTGCAGAGCAAGGTGAGAAAAACTGACAATATTTCATTTTAATTAGCATCAGAATAAACTTGTTTTTAAAATCCCTTAATGCTGCACTCCTCCAGCATTTTGAAAAGTTCCTCCAGCGTAGGACTAACAGGAGTCTTCAGAGGCCCTTAGACAGTCCTCTGCTGATTGCGCAAATTAGAGTTGGAGGCAGCTGTGCCGGCAAATTGTTTTGCATGTGAATATGGATTTTTATGAGGTTATATAGCTTTTGTCAATAAACCTAAAAAACTTCTACACCTGTGCTTTCAGAATAGTGTGCAAATTCTTAGACAACAGCTCTTCTTGGATTAAAATGCATCATTGCAAACTTGCTTTGAGACAAATCCTTGCCTTGGCATTGCCCCATGTGTTGAAGTTGTATGAAGTCTCAAATGAAATGTTCAGCAAATCTTGAAAATGGTAACGACAGGAAAGAAGCATCACAAAATCTCAAAGATGGGGAAGGAAAATGATATGTTGTTAAAAGTTTTTTTCAGTGGATAGAGTTCAAATGCCATTTGAGACACATTAAACAAGTAGATTGAATGAAAGCAAAACAGTGGTTCTGGGATAAGTGCCCAAGTTCAGAAGTTAACTACATGCAAAACCCATAATGTGCAAAGTACCTTTTTGACCTCAACCAAGTCTACTAACCTCCTATTAAAATTTTGCTTGGTTATAACTGCCAAATTGTTGTGAATAATAATTCTATAACATTTTTGTTCTGGTTGTTTGTTTTTGAGACAGTGTCTCCCTGTAACTATAGCTGTTCTGGAACTCACTATGTCTTATATAGACCAGGCAGATCTTGACACCTAATTCTCCTCCCTCAGTCACTTGAGTGCTGGGAATAAAAGCATGTGTCCTTATATGCCTCATGTTATATTAATTTAAACAATGCAATTTATATCACATTCCAGACTCAGCTTCATTATTCAATAACTTACATGAACTTGTTCTATATAGGACTTTATCATATTTAAATTTTTATTTATTCATTTTTATTTTATCTGTATGAGTACTTTGCCTATATGTATTTAAGTGCACCAGTGTCTGACATGTTCCTGAAGGCCAGAAGAGGGCATCAACACCCTTAGAGCTACAGTTGAGGATGGTTACTAGCCACCATGTGGGTGCTGGAAGCTGAACTCAGACATAGAACTTTTCTTTAAGTTATTCTGCACTGAATATTTGAAGTAACACATCTTAATCTGGGACTTTAATTAAGGGGTAATGATTATTTCTCTAATGGTCATATTTCTCTTTGTTTCATGATATTAAGATGCTGTGCCTTTATTTAGCACAAGAATATACTTCATATCAACTTGGGGGACATTTTATCCTTGCTCAGCATATTTAATTTTACAGGCTGAACAGAATCTGCAGTTTTATTTATTTGTTTATTTATTTTATTTTACTTTATTGAGATAGGGTCTCCCTTAGCCTGAGCTGTCCTGGAACTCGCTATGTAGGCCAGTATGACCTCAATCTCACAGAGATTTGCCTACCTCTCTTTCTCTGGAGTGCTGGGATTAAAGGTGTGCACCACCTTGCCTGACATAGGATCAAAAGTTAACCACGGGAAATCTATTTGGCTCAGTGGGTTAAATGCTTGCCTTAGAAGCTTTACAACCAGGGTTTAATACCTAGAACTCAAGTAAAGTTTGAAGAGAGAATCTATTCTATGAAGTTGTTCTCTGACATCAACATGCATGCTGTGACATGGATATACTTCTCATCCCACAACACATACATCATATAACCAAGCAATAAGAATAAAGTTTTCAAAAAATTAGGCATTATGTTTCATTTATGATATATATGCATTCTATAAATTTATTTTTATATATCTACCCTGTACTTTCTATTTATATACCCTTTCTGATATTTTATTTTTTACTTAATAGTTAATTGTAATTCTTTTCTCCTTTTTGTTCTTTCATTAAAATGTTATTATATATTAGTGGATTATGTGAAATTCTCCCTTTTTAAATTTATGCGATTGGGACTGAAGTGATAACTCAGTAGTTATGAGCACTGGCTGATTTTGCAGAAGATCAGGGTTTGATTTCCAGCACCCATAAACTCTAGTTCTAGGGAAATCTAAAATCCTCTTTTACCTCTGCTAGCACTTACACACATGCAAGCAATACACTCATACACATAAAATAAAATTAAATAAAAATTAAAAATAAATCTATGAGATTAACTCCAGTTTTTCTCCTAGACAATACAAGGATAAATTTAGCCTCAATCACTCTTCAGAGGCTTGTGCTTTTGCTATTCAGTTAACTTAATTCAACATGCTAGGTGATATAATCACAGACCTATTTATACAACTTATAAATCATTTACTCAAATTATCACTCTTCTGTTACTCAGTATTCTTTTTTTTCTGTAGTGTAAGTGTATATATACGTGTGCATGAGGGTGCATGTGCACTTGGAAGCCATGTTTGTGAAGGTGTTTTCATTAGTCACTATTCACATTAATTTTGAAACAAGGTCTCTCATTGAATCTGGAGTTCCAGAATTAACTTGACTACCTGACCAGTAAATGACACAGATTACAGGCATGCTTTAACAACACATGGGGGCTGGGGATCAAAATTCACACTTTTACACTTTATCTACTGAACCATATCTCCAAGCCTACTCAATATTATTGTTTGCATCTTTGATTATACTCTTGGACATTGACTTTAATTTATTAGGTTTAATTTAAACATCTGTTCACATTGGGCAGAATTCCAAGTTGACTCCCCATGATTGTTGTATAAGAGCCTTCTCTAAATGTGGCTAAAACTTATGTGACAGGTTATTTTCCCTTCCCTGCATTATATGCCACAGATACTTTTAAGTAAGGGAAGCAATTCACTTGGGCTAATTAAGTTCAATAAACTCTTTAAACGCAAGGAGATTACTATAGCAGACTTCAGAAGCTAAAACGTGGAGATATCCCTTCTCACATGACAAGGTTTTCAGGACACTGGTTTTTCTTTTTCTAGATTTACAAGTGGAAATCCCTGGCTTACTAATGATTGTATGAGGCAGGCAGGAAATGCAGAATCAGTGGACAGGGTGAGGGCAGGGAATCATGTAATCACAGTCTCAGTTTTATAAGACAGAGTCTCAGTGGTGTGGAGAGTAAATTCTAAGATGTAATGAAGGGGAACAAAGGATAAAACTTCATTCAAGGAAGTGAAAGTGAATATGGAAAGGTGAAGGAAGATGTGAACAGTTTTGGGTAGCAAGCAAACAGCTAAGTGTAATATTAGTGAATATGCTCATAATTTTTATTTATTTTCTTACTGGATTAATGTTTTACTGGCACTGTCATTAACTCTGAAAGAAACATGGGATGTGTTGGAGCTTCATAATACTTATTTCATTATCGACTCTGGCACTTGCCTGATATAACTTCAGCAGTTAAACAAAAGGGACACTGGAGTTGTCACCATTGATGTTGTTGTTGTTGTTAAATAAAAATAAAAATTTGAAAATTTATTATTGGGTGATATCACCTAGGCTAAACAGCAAGCCACAAAGTTTTAAGTATAGGATGACATTTGTTCTTATATCATAAGACAGGAATTTGATCACAAGGCCACTGAAGAAAAGTGAACATTCAGTTATATATCTTATTCAATATTTTCTGTCATGAATCCCTTTAACTAATTATTATTGGTAACATAGAATATACTGTTCTATCTTTAAATTTTCATGCCAATAAGCAGTGGATAGAAACAAATACCCAAACTTAGCTATAAAAACATCAATGTGTTTTCCAAAAAAACCCATGAGATTGCAGGGTTTTTTTTCCTTTTTTTTTTTTTTTATTGATGCTTTGTGCATTTCGTACATCATTTTCCAATTCAGATCAGGCGTATCTCCCTTTTCCTTCCCCCCACACCACCCCACCCCATCCCAGATCATGTATTCTGCCATAACTGTCTTGCATCTTTCTCTGTTTTATTTTTTTTTTCCTTTTTTAGCTATAAGTGATAATCCAGGAGTACAAGCATCCTTCGTGCAAAACCAATCTACAGGCTGTTGTGTCCAAACCCCCACAGCCCCACCATCCAGTGGGGGGTGACATGTTGTTTGTTCAATCAAGTTGATCAAATGAGTGTCCAGACTACATCGCTGTAGTTTCACCATTCACCCCAATCGGAGCCTTTACATTCTACCACGCCCCCTCTTCCGCAGGTTGTTCCCTAGGCTTAGAAAAGGGGCACAGGTGGATGAGAAGTAAAACAGTCCACTCTCTCTGGAGCTGTTGACTTGGACTCTGGTCAATTCTGGCTGTTTCCTTTCATGGGCTGACAGTTTGTCCAGGGGTAACCTTTCGATCCTACTAATGAAGCACAAGCAGTTAGATATATAGGTATTTAAGCAGCACTAATAGTTATGGTAGGTTACTTTGGCATAGACACATATGTTTGGATGATATGTTAATCCATGAATTACATTTTCCCCCCTGTTAAATATGACAGGTTCTTACTGTGGCTTATAACATCTCCTAACCTGTAAAGGATGTAAGCTTGTGGCATCCGCCATGGGTTATTCCTCCAAGGAGAGAGCCAATAGCCAATTAGATTTGGGATATACAGGCACATGGCTGCCTCCACTGCACAGTATTTCCAGGCAGGTGAGGTGTAGCTGGTGCTGGCGGTGGAGTCTTGCTTGACTCAGGGAGACCCGTATTTGCTTTATTGGTTTAGTGGCCTTTGGTAACACTCTCTGGCATTCCAGAGGCCATCTGTACACTTGCATGTGCGGTCTCAATACATCTCTCCCATGTTAACATCAGGTCTTCGGAAGCAGGGTCTTATCGCCTTCTGGAGACTCATGGGTTAAAAAAAAGGGGGGGGGGGATACAGACAGACATGAAACCTTTTCGCCAAAAACCTTGCAATTAAAATTTTAAAACTAACCACGGGAAAAGATATGTTTGTTCCAACAGGACGAAATGTCACCAACTTAATGGCTGAGAAAGAAAAGATACAGCTTTGCATTGAGTAGGATGTACCAAAAAGTGGCAACTGAAAGGTTGACCCGTCTGAACATTGAAAGGAAGAAAAGCCTCAGATTGCCATAAACATCGAACCCTTCTGTGGATCCTACATGTAACAACTATTTATAATGAGTCCTAATGAAACTTATACCTTCTAGGTGACACAAAGGTTTTGATGTGAGAGACTTTCTTGCCTTCCCCCCCATAGAACAAGGAGAAATATGACAATGATGAGGTCGTTCTCCAACTGTAAATTGGAGACAACTATTATAGAGGTAATCTCTTATAAAACTGGTAAAAATGCCTTCTTTAATTGACTAATAGACATAAGAACTGTGAAAAGGATTATACTCTGTTCAGAACCAAATATAATACTAAAGTCCTTAGGCTATGCACTTAGGCAAAGTATATTAATGCAGGAGCTCTGACATCAGCAATGGATTGTTCTACCAGGGGGATGTTGGCCAGGGGATCCAAGGCCCCACAAAAGGTAAGGGCTCCTTGCCCCTAAGTTAGGATACCTGCAGGAGGAGAGGCGATAAGACCCTGCTGCCGAAGAGATTGCAGGTTTTTAAAGTTCTGCAGTAATCTACAAGATATAGGCATAGGAAAAGACTTTCTAAATCAGACAGCAGCTGCACAGAAAATAAGGTCAATAATCAAGTGGGACCTCATTAAACTCAAAAGCTTCTTCTGTACAGTGAAGGAAACAATCATGGAGGTGAAAAGAAAACCCAAAGAAAATGAGAAAACCTTCATCAGTGATACATCTGACAGAGGATTAACATACAGAATATATAAATTACTCAAAAGACAAAGGAGCAAGAAAACAAATGACCCAATCAAAAGATGGAGTGAAGAGCTGAAGAGAGACTTCACAAATGAAGAAGTAAAGATGGCTGAGAAACATCTTAAAAAGTGTTCATCGTTGTTAATGATTAAAGAGATGAAAATTCAAATCATTTCATCATACCCAGGTAAAACTGGGTATGATCAAGAAAACGAAAGATACCAAATGCTGGAGAAGTTGTGGAGATAGGGGAACACTCATTCACTGCTTGCGGGAATGCAAACTCCTGCAACCACTATGGAAAGCAGTGTGGAGAACTCTTAAAAGACTCCAAATGAACCTACCACTTGACCCAGTCATACCACTACTGGGTATATACCTACCAGACTCATCTTCTTGCAGACATACATGCACAACCATGCTTATTTCAGCTCTCTTCACAATAGTGCAGAGCTGGAAGAAACACAGGTGTTGCTCAACTGATAAGTGGATAAAGAAAATGTGGTACATCTATACAATGGAATTCTGCGCAGCAGTAAAGAAAGATGACGTCATGAAATTTGCAGGTAAATGGATGGAACTAGAAGCTGTTATGCTAAGTAACATTGACCTAGAAAAACAAACAATGTGTGGGGTCCCTCATTTGTGGATTCTAGCACCAAATCCTTATTTTTTTTAATTTTCATTTTTTATTGATGCTTTGTGTATTTCATACATCATTTTCCAATTCAGTTCAGGCATATATCCCTTTCCCTTCCCCCCACCCCACCCCAGCCCATCCTAGATCATGCATTCTACCGTAACTTTCCTGCATCTTTCTCTGGTTTTTTTTTTTTTTCATTTTTTCAACAATCAGTGATAATTTTTGANTCTTCTGACCTCCTCAGCATTGCACGACATGGGTGCATAAACTTGCATGCAGACAGTACATTCATACACATTCAGAAATAAATATAATGAAAAAATAATAATAAATAATATCCCTGCCAGGCGTGGTGGCAGACGCCTTTAATCCTAGCACTTGGGAGGCAGAGGCAGGCAGATCTTTGTGAGTTCAAGGCCAGCCTGGTCTACAGAGTGAGTTCCAGGACAGCTGGGGCTACAGGGAGACCCTGTCTCGAAAAGACCAAAATAATAATAATAATAATAATATCCCTGGTGAAAATTATTTAGTATCTTTATGCCTTTTTCTTATCTTCAAAATGAGGTTGATAGGACTTTATATCTTCTACGTTATTAGAATTTTATTTATTTATTTATTTGGTCTTTTTGAGGCAGGGTTTCCCTGTAGCTCTGGCTGTCCTGGAACTCACTATGTAGACCAGGCTGGCCTCAAACTCACAGAGATCTGCGTGCCTCTGCCTCCCAAGTGCTAGGATAAAAGGCATGTGCCAACACGCTTGGCATTTATTTATTTCTGTATGTGTATCAATGTACTGTCTGCATGCAAGTTTGTGCACCCGTGTCGTGCAATGCCGCGGAGGTCAGAAGAGGGTGTTGGAGTCCCCTGGAACTGGAGTTCTCCTGGGATTGGAGTTTCAGACGGTTCTCAGCCGCCATGTGGTTGCTGGGGATCGAACCCGGGTCCTCTGTAAGAGCAGTCGGCACTCTTAACCGCTAGGCCATCTCTCCAGCCCCACAAATCCTATTTTTAAGGCAAGCTGAGTAATTCTTTTCTTTTTTAGTAAATATAATACCTGATGCTACTATAAAAAAGTACATTAAAACATACAGGAACTTTCTATGTAATTTAGGAATGAAAAGTAATATTTCTTTTTACCCAAATGCTACTCTACTGTTAAAAGGTGAATCCCTAAACATGTTTTGGAATTAACCTATAGTTTACTTTCAGATGTTATAATTTGGGTGTAAGTGTGGCGTCTATACATGCATATTTTGGAATGAAATTAAAGAGGACAGAAACAGCAAAAAAGACTTGTTCAGAGAACTGACCAAACAGTTAAATTCTGCCCAAAACAGTAAACTTCTGCATCAAAAATTTTTTTTTAAAGACTGAGAAAAAAGATGCAAGACATGAATGGCAGAATGCATAAGCACTGGTGGGATGGGGGCATGGAAGGGGAAATGGGTCTAAATTTGATTAATTGATGTTGTATGATGCACAAAAGTTCAATAAAAAATTTGGGGAAAATTAAAAAATAAAATTTCGTTTCTTTGAGAATATTTTAGGGCTGGAGAGATGGCCTAGTGGTTAAGAGTGCAGACTGCTCTTGCAGAGGACCGGGGTTTGATCCCCAGCACCCACGTGGTGGCTGAGAACCATCTTTGACTCCAGTCCCAGGGGAATATGACGCCCTCTTCTGACCTCCGCAGCATTGCATGACACGGGTGCACAGCCCTACATGTAGACAGTACATCTCTACACATAAAAAACACATTTTTTTTAAAAAGAACATTTTAAACTGAAGTAATCTTTGGAAATACATTTTACCTCATTAAAAAAAAAAGTTCAGTCCCTTTTTTCAGAATGTAATCTGTGATGAAATTGCATATTTCTGTGCACAGTGGTATTCAGCATGTTTCTCTAATCAGAACAACACGCCAAACACAGAACATTTTACATGGAGGCACTTTAATTCCATGCTTGTTACGAATTCTGTGACAGAGAGTTACTGGAGATTGCTAACCAGAAGCAGAATAATTCATCTGCATCCTAAAAATCATCAAAAGCATTTTTCACATCCATAATTCATCAGAAATCCTGTTCAAAGAAAATTGAAGCTATAGAATTAAGTACACCTTATAAAGTAATAATAAAATCATAGAGGATGGTGACCTAACTCAGAAAGAAATATTAAAAGTTTTATTCATTCCTGCCTTTTGAATTCAAGGAACATATATTCTTTGCATCTAATTTACTCACCATATTCATAAAGGACACTGATATGGAAGTACAAGCCTATCATCATCTGTGGTTAGTGGCTTTTTTTTTTCCATTTTACTTTTTCTGAAGCTTTAAATATTCACATGCTTCCACTGAATGTCTATTTGTCAATGTCCGGTTCTAGAACTTAGGTAGTAATGAACAATATTTTTTTCAAGAGTAAGAACATATTATTTATGAGCAAACACATAGACAGTCATTGTTTGCATGTGACATTTTAATCTGAATGTGAGGTGTGCATTTGGTACTAACATGTACTTCCAGGTATTGGGAGCTGAGGCTGGAGGATCATTTGAGACTAAGAGTTGAAGTTCAATGTGGGTGACATAGAAAGACCAATTGTATCAGAGGCAAACAGACAAATTGATAAACACATTAACCAATGTCTTTTGAAAAGCCAACACTTTACTGCTTTTTAAAAATTCAATATGCTTTTGTTTTACAAAAGTCTTATATAAATAAGAGTTGAAAGGTCATATTTATACTTATAAGAGCATAATTAAATTGGGGGGTGAGAGAGGGTATGGAGAGAGGAGAACCTCTAAGTTCCAACAAACTATATTGTATGAAAATCAAGTTAAATAGTTAAAAAATAAAAATCTTATATAGCCTTAAATGGCCTCACTCTTGCTATGTATCCTAGCCTGGACTTGAATTTTTGATGCTCCTGCCTCTGCCTTCCAAGTGCTAGGATTATAAGGGTGTGCTCTCACACCAGCAAATTCAGTATCATTTTTTGATGACTTTAAAACTGTTTCAATGTAAGTTCTACTTTGTGCTCTTGTTTTGAATTTGGTCATAATGAAATCCATGAAGCAAGAATGAATATTAATTGTGTAGTTGTAGAGGTTGCAGAAACACTGGGAGAGAACGAGTGTAGGAATGAAACTTTGCCTGGCTCCAGGCGGACCTGTAAGTCCTGTCCTGGAACTTCTGAGAGGTATCTGATATCTCCATGGACATTCAAGTTTTTTCTGTGAGTTACCTGTAGCTCCATGAGGTCGGGATATTGCAGTTTTTCCTGCTTCACCTATCATTGCAAAGTTCCAGAGTCAGATGCCCCCTTCCCTTAAGGTATTGAGCAAAACGTCACACCTCTAGTTTACTGGTTGCACAAACAGGAGCTCTGCAGCCCCCCGGTAGGAGCCAAGGTGGCTCATCCTTCCCTTCCTCCTGCTCCCCACTTCCTTGCCCAGAGCACAGTAGCTTTTAGCATATAAACACATTGCTGGCATGAATAAAACTGAGTCTATCTCCCGGACTGTTTCTCTGAGTCTGTTTCTTTCATTTCTCATCTCCAGGTAACTTCTCGTGGCCTCCTCCCCAACTCCTTGCCAGAAGCTCAGCCTAGGAACTGTACAGCATTGTGAAGCTGCCAGCCTGGTTCTAGGAGGGAAAAACATTATGTAGATTGTGGCCATGCATGATTAAAGGACCAACAGACGAGATATTTAACCAACAAATGGAGATAAAATTTGAAACATGAGCCGGGCGTGGTGGTGCACGCCTTTAATCCTAGCACTCGGGAGGCAGAGGCAGGCGGATCTTTGTGAGTTCAAGGCCAGCCTGGTCTGCAGAGCGAGTTCCAGGCCAGCTGGGGTTACAGGGAGACCCTGTCTCAAAAAGACCAAAAACAAAACAAAACAAAAAAATTTGAAACATGAGACAAATTTGAAAATTTAATGAAGCCCATTACTGTTAGAGACATCCAAATTAACATACTTGTGTAATTTCGGAGACTGGGAAGCACATGCCAAATGTCTAAGTGTTTATAATACTTCTTTCTCTGTTACCAACAGAGGTCTGCATCCAAAGACTTCATATGCTTTTACTTATAGATTAACTACTTTCAAGCAAGATCCCTCTTCCTTCAGAGTCTCAGTTTATAAGTATCCTGAATGTATGGAGGTAAATGGTGAGATGCTATGGGAAACAGTACCTCTTGTATCTATTCCACTTGTAAAACATAAGCATCTTTTTTGTTAAGTATTCAATTGTTTCTAATTTTAAACATCAAAATTATACATACTTGTAATGATGAAATTTTATGTATTGAAATAGGTAAATTATTTCCTTTTCTCTGCTGTGTATTATTTTGATCATCAACATATACTAATTCTCTATATCTATGAAGTTCATTCCTAGGTTAGTCCCCCACCAAAAAAATTACCATATACATTATGGATATTCACCATACATACATTACTTCTTTCGAAGTCTGTCAATTATTTTTCACCATTCACCTTATAGACAGCAAGCCAGTATGCTGAATTCTTAGATCCAGTGGTATAGTTCAAAGATATTTTATTAAAACAACTAACTGAAATAAGGCTCTGTCAAAAGGAATGTAAAAGCAGCCATTTAATGAAAAATGGGAATGCCCAAATGAACCTGGAACTGAATAGAAATGAAGTAACAGGAAGAATAGGAATACTGACACTTCTACAGGCTGAGAGGCCTTGTGTGTTTTGCAAGGGGAACCTGGTATACGTGATAAATAAAGCAGTTCTGGGGTCAGGGAAAGATCAAGGTGTCAAAAGAATACATTAAACTAAGAAAACTAGGAAGGATTATCTCAGTTCAACAAAGCATTGAAAAGATTCTTGGGCCAAACACTAAGCAACAGAATTAAGCATTTATGATTAGTTTTAGGGTCTAAAACTAATAAACAGAAATGTAAACAGCCATTTAAACATAAAGGTGTTACATTTATTTGCACTTATATACCTATATGTACACAAGTCTACATGCATAGATAGATGGATGTAAAAATAAGTTTCTCCCATCAAAATGACATTCAAATTCAAAGCCCTCTTACAACCAATTTATATTGCAGCAATGTATATTATTAACATAGTTATGTTCACATAAATATATGCAAATGTATGTACACATATACTGTTTATCATTTTAGCTCTTTGCTAGTTAAATCATAATACTCATTGAAATATACATCATCAGAATTACAGTTCAACCACTCAACAGAACATTGTAGCTTTCATATTTGCATAATTCCTTCAGATGTACCTAAAGGCAAATACATACACACTTCTATACAAATAGACACAGTTAAAATTTTTACTATAATTAGGAATATAAAATATAATCAAACACTTCTACATGCCTTAAATGCCAGCAACAATAATGCTTATGGAAATAGATTATTTTTAGCAACTGTTATACATTTTCATAACTATATTTTCAATAGTTAATTCATCTCTTTCTCAGTCTTTCTCAGTATCCTCCATGGGGAAGTTGACTGTTTTGAGCAGAAGTTCACTGTTTCAGTCAGTTCTTTGATGCAGTCCTTTCTGTTGTTGTTGTTGTTATTGTTGTTTCCAATATGCATCACTCCCAACTGCTTTGGACAAAAGCTCAAGGGGCCATGCACAGTAAATAGTTACTGGGCAATTGGCACTAGCATCCACAGATGAGGGATACCATTTGTCGTTTGTTTTTCTGGGACTGTGTTACTTCACTCAGCATGATGTCCTCTAGCTCCAGCCATTTACCTGCAATGCTCATGATGTTTTCTTTACTGCTGCATAGAGCTCCATTGTGTAGATGTACCACATTTTCTCTATCCACTCATCAGTTGAGGGGCATTTGGGTTGGTTCCAGCTCTTTGCTATTGTGAGGAGAGCTGAAATAAACATGGCCGAATTAGTTAATTTTATCTTAATTTATTAACAATAATATTTTTTGTTGAAGTTCATTAACAAACTCATAGACTTTATATTTTTTTTTAAAAAATATTTATATTTTTTCAAAAAAAAAGGGGGGGGGGGATACAGACAGACATGAAACCTTTTCGTCAAAAACCTTGCAATTCAAATCTTAAAACTAACTACAGGAAAAGATTTGTTTGTTCCAACAGGACAAAATGTCACCAACTTAATGGCTGAGAAAGAAAAGATACAGCTTTGCAATGAGTAGGATGTACCAAGAAGTGGCAACTGAAAGGTTGACCCGTCTGAACATTGAAAGGAAGAAAAGCCTCAGATTGCCATAAACATCGAACCCTTCTGTGGATCCTACATGTAACAACTATTTATAATGAGTCCTAATGAAACTTATACCTTCTAGGTGCCACAAAGGTTTTGATATGACTTTCTTGCCTTCCCCCCCATAGAACAAGGAGAAATATGACGATGATGAGGTCGTTCTCCAACTGTAAATTGGAGACAACTATTATAGAGGTAATCTCTTATAAAACTGGTAAAAATGCCTTCTTTAATTGACTAATAGACATAAGAACTGTGAAAAGGATTATACTCTGTTCAGAACCAAATATAATACTAAAGTCCTTGGGCTATGCACTTAGGCAAAGTATATTAATGCAGGAGCTCTGACATCAGCAATGGATTGTTCTACCAGGGGGATGTTGGCCAGGGGATCCAAGGCCCCACAAAAGGTAAGGGCTCCTTGCCCCTAAGTTAGGATACCTGCAGGAGGAGAGGCGATAAGACCCTGCTGCCGAAGACCTGACGTTAACATGGGAGGGATGTATTGAGACCGCACATGCAAGTGTACAGATGGCCTCTGGAATGCCAGAGAGTGTTACCAAAGGCCACTAAACCAATAAAGCAAATACGGGTCTCCCTGAGTCAAGCAAGACTCCACCGTCAGCACCAGCTACACCTCACCTGCCTGGAAATACTGTGCAGCAGAGGCAGCCATGTGCCTGTATATCCCAAATCTAATTGGCTATTGGCTCTCTCCTTGGAGGAATAACCCATGGCTGATGCCACAAGCTTACATCCTCTACAGGTTAGGAGATGTTATAAGCCACAGTAAGAACCTGTCATATTTAACAGGGGGTAAAAATGTAAGTCATGGATTAACATATCATCCAAACATATGTGTCTATGCCAAAGTAACCTACCATAACTATTAGTGCTGCTTAAATACCTATATATCTAATTGCTTGTGCTTCATTAGTAGGATCGAAAGGTTACCCCTGAACAAACTGTCAGCCCATGAAAGGAAACAGCCAGAATTGACCAGAGTCCAAGTCAACAGCTCCAGAGAGAGAGGACAGTTTTACTTCTCATCCACCTGTGCCCCTTTTCTAAGCCTAGGGAACAATCTGCGGAAGAGGGGGCATGGTAGAATGTAAAGGCTGCAATTGGGGTGAATGGTGAAACTACAGCAATGTAGTCTGGACACTCATTTGATCAACTTGATTGAACAAACAACCTGTCACCCCCCACTGGATGTTGGGACTGTGGGGGTTTGGGCACAACAGTCTGCAGATTGGTTTTGCACGAAGGATGCTTGTACTCATGGATTATCACGTAGAGCTAAAAAAGGAAAAAAAAAAAACAGAGAAAGATGCAAGACAGTTATGGCAGAATACATGATCTGGGATGGGGGGGGAGGGAAAAATGCCTGATCTGAATTGGAAAATGTACGAAATGCACAAAGCATCAATAAAAATTAAATTAAAAAAATGAGTAAACAGCCATCCCATAAGAATGTTGTTGTGTGGGTGGGTGTACATGTCTTAGAAAAGAAGGGATTTTACAATGATTTTAAATGATTGCAACATTGTTATTCTATGTATAAACAATTACTTTATATGAGTTCATATGCATATATAAATTTTGATATATTCTGTCACATTATTTCAACATAGCTCTATATTTTCAAAATATTTTCTTATAACATATAAGACAGCAGGTGTGATTCCTTTTTATCCAATCCTTTAAATCAATCATTTTGCTTGCTTTAATCTTGTATTTAATGTGGTCAGAAATTTTTTTTATTTATGAGATTTAATTAAATATGACTAAGATAAACTGACAAGTTGCATCACAATGTGATTTAGTCAAGAAGTTTTGTATTTACAATATAGTTTCTTATTTGTCTCTGAACAAAAATAATACCTTCACTTTTCTGCATCAGCAGAACTTTTTTTAATATTCTTTTTTAAAATTTTTTTAAATTTATTTTTGTATGTTAATGAGTGTACTGTCTGCATGTAGGTTTGTGCATCCATGTCGTGCAATGCCGCGGAGGTCAGAAGAGGATTTCCCTGGAACTGGAGTTCTCCTGGAATTGGAGTTACAGACGGTTCTCATCCGCCATGTGGGTGCTGGGGATCGAACCCGGGTCCTCTGCAAGAACAGTCAGTGCTCTTAACCGCTAGGCTATCTCTCCAGCCCCCAGCATCAGTAGAATTTTAAGGAACATTATTTATCTAAAAAAATATAAGTATCAAACTGCAGCCATGTGGTAATCTTGATTATAACCAGGAGAATCTCTTCACATGATAATGACTTCAGTTCCTTCATGAGAAAGAGGCTTACATCAGCTACATTTTGTACTGAGCACATAAAATATCCAAAGAATTATTATAGATAAAAATAAGGTGTAAATATATTTCATAATATTTTGTAATATCTGGAATATGTTTAACTCACGTTATATTTTTATTAATATTTCCTAGTGCTCTACTCTTGGGTTGAATTATTTTTTAATGCTTTTTGTTCTTATATTTTCCTGCCTACAGCCTGAGAAGATGATTTGAACCCAAGAATGCTTATAGTAAACATTAGATTAATTAATTTATATTAAACAATTTGTGAAAGATATTGATTCTTAAAATTTTTGCTTTCTCATTCTTTTATTTTCTTCTTAAAATTTTATTTTTATTGAAATGTGATTTTCACACAGTACAGTTTGATTATATATATGGATATATATATCCATATATATATATATATATATATCCATTCATGTATCTGTTCCTGCCCCTGCTGCCCCTCATCTGATTTAATGTATTCACAGACACACACACACACACACACACACACACGCACACACACACCACACACCACATACCACACATATGTATTTATATATGTAGGCTTATAGAGTCATATTCATGTCTGTAAATATCTATCAACTATTTTTCTATTATCTATCACCACCTTAAATATTCTGTTTGGGTGAAATATTTTTTATTGTTTGTTAAATTGCTGATTAACTTATATTTTAAAATCATTTTGATACATAAAGGGAAATGACTATATTTACATGTTTGTTACCATGCAAGCCAATTGCAATCAGAAATTTTACTGCAGAATACATTAATATACCTATGTTTCAAATTGGTTTCTTTTTAGTGTTTAACTTATATTCTATTTTGTTTTTGTTTTTGGTCTTTTTGAGACAGGGTTTTCCTGTAGCCCCAGTTAGCCTGGAAATCCAGGTGGGCCTTGAACTCACAGAAATCTGCCTGCCTCTGCCTCCTGAATGCTGGGATTAAAGGCACCCAGCTTAATTTATGTTCTTAATATAACATCATGTTAACTCTTCTCCATGGTTGCCAGAGAAACACTTGTTTTTTTGAAAGTAATGGTATAAACAATCAGTTCAGTCACATTTCTTAAATTTTCATTCACTGGGCTTTATTAAGTTTGCTTTTATAACTTTTACCAAGATGGTTTTACAATTTACTTGGTTTTGGCAAATGCTTGATAATTCCCTAGCATATATGAAAGTACAAAATAATACTTCCAACCTTTAAGACCAAACACTTCGGTAAATACCACAGATGCCAAATTGCTCTAGCAGGTGCTAAATTGCTACTGGTGTATCACCTTGGGATGTGATGAAGATAAATGGAACGTGGCAGATTTTCCCAGTATTCCACAATTACTGGAACACCTGTGCTAAACAATGTGGTGCTAATGCACCATAAACATCTTTGCAATGCTCAGAGGACCTTGTCGTTTCACATTTCAACTTGCTTAGCAGGGCCATAATTTAGTGTAAGTGCTGGAAGTGTTTCCCCTCTCCTTGATACAGCTAGCTCACAGTAACATATCAGGGTCAGGCTAACAGAATCCAACTTTCTTCTAAACCCATTTTTATTTCTTCCATCTTGCATTCAGTTTACAATTCAGTCCTGCTCATTCCTGTGTAATTATGTTTTGCTATGGGAATGTGCTTGATTTCCTTGGTGTCATGTGAATTGTCTCCATCTCTTTGCTTCAACACCACAAACTCTTATCATTGTTTGCAAGCTGGATGCTATCATGAGGGCTTCAGTGCTTTTGTTTCTGAGCAAATCACCTTTGGAATTGGTAAGTCCAGATAGGCTTTAGACTTGACAGAAGTATTAAAACAGAAATGCAGTTCTCACTGGCATGTTTGGGTAGCTGTGGTCCTGATAACTATGTCAGTATGTGTGTCTTACCTAATTAAACACTAAAATCCAAACATCTCTCCATGTGTTCCTGTATATATTGAAGTCTTCATGATCACAGGTATTTTGAATTCAGATGTTATTACATATGTTATAGTCTAGGAACTTTACTGAAGATATAATTCACATGCCTCAAAGTTCAATAATCATAAGTCTATAATAGATGTTCAAAAGTGTTTGATAATTATCATAATCTATCCTTAGAACATCTGTCATGGAAAAGAAATGTTTGCATCCACTACTTTTTCCTTCCTTAAGCCCTAAATAAATAAGACACATCTGAACCCAAAATGATATAGTTCAGACTTCAGGGTTGAAATACACAATCATATTTTTAATATTGAATCTCCATCAAGATTTGAAGCAGCACTGGAAAAAATCAAGGAAAATTTTGAGAAGCAGTATGCTTTATGTATGGCAGACTCCAAATCATTTTTATGGTTTTAACTTGAATAACTTTTACAAGGTTTTCACCTTTTCCAGAAATAAACACAAGGGGATCCTTATAAATCCAAGCACTATTAAGATTTCACTTTTACAATCATATGTATTGCTTGTTGATCTTTAAGAAATTCCCTGTAGCTTTCCAGCTAAAACAAACATGCAGGGAATCATGAACTACTTGATCACATAGTCTCCAATGATATTGACATCTAACAGATTTGTCAGAACTGAATTCTATAGTCAGCATTGAAGTTAATCTACAAAGTGACGATTCTTCAAAACCGATGATACAAAGCAGACAGGGAAGATGGATGAAGATTTGACAAAGGCCAAATTTATATTGTTATTTGGACTTCCATGATTTAAACACCCCAACAAATATACCCTAAACCAGAAGTGTAAAACAGACCCTAATGGACAGAATATAGAACAACAATCTTTTTGTTGTCGTACTTAAGAATACATTGATAATGAGCCATGGTACCTCCAAACTTTACTGTGAACTTACTGTTTGGAATGAGACTGAAATAAGAATTTTATTAGTAAGGGAAATAGTTCTCATCCTATATTCATGAAAATGTAAATGGTATGAAATGTTCATGAGAGTTTAATGGAATGTTGTTTGAATATGGTATTTATTGACCTTTGCTTGAAGGCAAAGACTATTCTTTTTAAGGGAAGAGCAATAATGTCTATGTCATTTCAAGTCTAACCCATGAGAGAAATAAAGTAACAGAGTCCATTTCCCTTAGCCATTCATTTACTCAACAACTGTTTATAGCAGGGCCTTATGACTTGCATTTTAGCAGCTAATCTATTAAACCAACAGCTCCTTTTTGATGCTACTTTAAGAAATGAAATATGAATAAGATCAGTTCATGTAAAGGTCTATGAGAAAACAGCAAATGACTGCAACCTCAGTTGTTGGAGCAGAACTGACAGAGCGATCCTGTATTCTATTGCCATAATGCTGCTTTTATTTCTCTTGAAGAAATGTCCATTTATGAATGAATTTTAATGGTTTAATCATGTTAAAGAATGACATGAGTCAAAATAACCACCTTGGAAAGGTAAACATATTCAACTAAAAAGGTAATGAGGTGAAAAGTGTGGAGGATTCAATTCTAGTCTGGGAAGACTGCCCAAGTTTTCAATAAATGAATAATGGAAATGTTTGCATAATAATAATCAATCCTGCCAATAATGAGTTTGCTGTCAGTATATAATCATGTTGAGTAATTAAATTCCAATGAATTTGGTTGCTAAATCAGGCATATGCTTTGAGTTATCAGCATGGCGGGGACCTCTCCCAGACTCCTGCCTTGAGCCACTGCGTGGGTCAAGTTAGAAGATTTTCTACATTAATTGCTACAATTTCTTTCTGCAGAAGCTATGCTCATTAGATTGAGTTATTAAATGGTGTCTGCTATGAAAAAGCAGAGAGGAATGAGCCAGGTGATGGGATATGTTAGCAAGCCCATGTGTGACTTCCAGCCAAAACTCAACACCATGCGCAAATCTGGGTCTTAGTTTTGTGACATGTCTCTGGATGAAATAAATAAATTCCTCTTTCTACAGTTGTATTTCCATGCCCTCCACTTTAGTTAACATTATCTCGCCTTCTCTCCCTTTTCAATTTCTTCCTTTGCTTCCTTCTCCCTTCCTTCTTCCCCACCCCCACTTCCTGGTTCTACTTGTAATTTACCACATGGTCTCCTATTTTTACTGTAGAATCATGATAAAATTGTTTAATTAAAACATATTGCTAGATAAAAATAGATGCCACACAAGAGGAATGCTGATGGAAACCTTCATATTTTAATCTTCTCTTGCTTTTTATTATAAATATGGACTGCATCACTGAATCAGAAGCTTAGTATCAGACAAACCTGAGCCTGTAACACTGCCCTGTCCTGCAGTGCATTATTAGACCCATAATTTGACAAAAGTAACTTCAATAATTCTCAGCCTCATTTGTATGGTATAAGCATTTTGAGAATTATAATAATGAAGGAGCTGGTCAATTATATTGCTTGGGACAAGTACCTGATCATTTATTTACTTGTATCTAACTGCTGATAGTGTAAATATGAGAAATATTCATTGGGCATGTATTCAAATTTTGCTTGGTGTTCTTGTACTAATATTTAGAACTTAAAGAATTTTTAAAAATATTTGGAACTACTATTATCTATATTATAGAAACCAGTTTTCCTAATCACACCCATGAAACCATATTTGTGGATGTGTTTCCTTTGGTCTAGTTTCAAACAAAGAAACTTACTATATCAAACATATATCTAGTTTCAAACAAAGAAACTTACTATATCAAACATAGAAGCATACTATATGGACTTGTTTCAAACAAGTCCATATAGTATGGATCCTTATGCTCATCATGTGGGAAGAAGCATTAAGAAATGTATTTCAACTGATATAAATGTTCTATACTTTAATTTTGTTGTAGCTAAATGGATATAAATATTTGCCAAAAGTTACGCATTTTATTATATTTAAATTATGCTTTGATAGTGTTGATATGACAAAATAAACCGCGGCCCAAATTCTTTCATAATAATCCTTTATAAGGAAGAACTAAAATTCAGTCTCTATCTCCAAAGATTTATATAAAAGTAAATGTTTTATAAGCAAACATCACTCATGAACACAGATGCACAATCCCCAAATAAGAGGAAATCAGGGAATGGAGAGATGGCACTGTGCTTAAGAGCACTGCCTCCTCTTGCAGAGGACCTGAATTTGGTTCCCAGTGTCTACGGTGGGCAGCAGAAAACTTTCTGTAACTCCACACTCTGGGAGAATTGACAGCCTTTTTCAGCATCTGCTCATGTACATGTGTGTGTACACAGAGAAAGAAAAAGAAATAAAGAAATGAAGGAAGGAATGTGGGAGAAGAAGGAAGTAAAATATACTGAAAAATCAAATTAGTAGTAAATAAAATTCAGTTTGCATATATTTGAATATGGCAAAGCTTGTATGCTGTGCATGCTTATATCTCATCATACGGTACTGATTGTGACAGGAGTTCTGCCATTACAGCTCTAAGACTTCCAGGACTAAGGGCAGGGGATGCCAGCAGTCAGAACACTTCTCCTTGTCTCCTTTGTGCTTCTCCCTGGTTAGAGAAAAAGCCTGTCAGCCAGTTTATTCAGAAGAGTTTGACAAAGACTTCTTAGAGCACTACTGATTGATCACAGTTTGGGGAAAGTGTCGAAAAGTACAGTTGCTGAATCATCGGCTTTTATGTATATTCTTATAAGAAATTAGCTGTTTTTAAGAATAAATATATAGTTTCATGTTCTCCCCAGGAAAACCATTCATCCTGTTTCTCAGCATCTTTGCACTTTTGAATTTTTAAATTATCATAATTTTAAGCTTTCACGTGAGCAAGCAGTGCTGTTTATTTAAAATGTTGACTTGGCTTTCTTTAATGACACTTCATCTATGATGAATTTTGACTCAATTTGTAGTAAACATGAGGTTTGACGTTCTACTTTGCTTTCAATTGCTGTGACAAAGCACTCTGACCAATACCAACGTGTGGAGGAAAGGGTCTATTCAGTTTACATCTCCCAGGTCACAGTTTATCACTGAGGAAGCCCAAGGAAGGAACTCAGAGTAGGAACCTGGAGGCAGGAGCTGAAGCACAGGCCATGGAGGCATGCTGCTTACTGGCTTGCTTCTCTGGCTCCTGCACAGCCTGCTTTCTTATAGAAAACAGCCACCTGCCTGGGCTGGGCCCTCCAACATCACTCAACAATCAAGAGAATACCTGACACATATGGCCATAGGCCAGTCCAATGGATGCAATTCCCCAAGTGTGTCAAGGTGACACTAAAGCTATCTACCATATTTGGTTTAAGGCTTTTTATGTTGGTGTTGCTTTATTTTCTATACTTATCCAACTGCCCAACAGTACTGCTGGGGAAGCCTTGCTCTTCCATTGAAATGTTTCTACATTTTTGTCAAAAATCAGTTGAACATATTCATGAATTTACCTCTGTATTGTTTATTGTACAGTTCTTTATAATGGTACTTGGAATGACACTAGACGGTACAGATCCCGAATGAGCCCACCATGTCCTTTGTTTTCAAAGTGCTGAAGAGGTTATATGGGTAGAGACAAGCAGAATAATCACACACATATGACACTGGAGTACAGGACAGGGAGGAGACAATTCTGTGCTGAGAGCAAATGGTAACTAACTGGAAAATGAGATAAGGCATTTCAAATATCCAAAGAATAAAATATGTATAGAGACTTTCAATGTGCAAAGTTACAGATATAAAATGTGGGAGTATATGTGAAGAACTGCACAGTTCACTGTGTCTTAAGCATAGAGTATAAAAGTATGCACAGATTGAGGCCTAAGTGTTAAATAGGCAGCCATGAAAGATTTCTTTGACATTCTAAAGACCTTGGCAAAAAAGGAGATACAAAGTAATTTTAAGCTACAGAAATGACATGATTAGCACAAAGGAAACAATTATAGGTTCTATATTCCTTTCTTAGCCTCTGCACTTTCTCTTTCAATCTTTACAAATGTATTACTTTAGACTTTGCATTATCTGGATAAGTTCATACAAATAGAATTCTGCTGATAGCCTTGACAAAATAAAGACTTTGCAATTACAGAAATGAAAAGAAAGGACTATTGATTCAGATGCTGATCGACAAGAAAATTTAAAGCTATAGAAATAAAAGACTATTTTATATAAAATCTGAATCTATTTACAAAAGTGAAATCCTACTCAGTATTTGGCAACCACAAATCAGGATTTGTGAAGTTACTGTGTGCTACCATTTTGAGGTGCACAGAGTTAAATATTACTTTACGCATTTATCTTTTTACATTATATTAACTAATCTTTGAGAGTATAACAAATCATGCAACACATTTTACATTAGAAACTTTCTTTTTTCTTCCATTTTTATTAATTTTTTAAATTTTTATTGAGCACATTTCATACAACATTTCTTTTTTTTTTTTTTTGGTATTTCGAGACAGGGTCTCCCTGTAGCCTCAGCTGTCCTGGAACTCACTCTGTCGACCAGGCTGGCTTTGACCTCACAAAGATCTGCCTGCCTCTGCCTCCCAAGTGCTAGGATTAAAAGTGTGTACCACCACGCCTGGCATACAACATTTCTTAATCAAATTTAGACTCATTCCCCTATCCATGCCCACCCCTCGCACCCCTGCCCCCACCAGAGCTCATGGATTCTGTCATACATGTTAAGTCCTGTCTTGCATCTTTTTCTGAGTCTTTTATAACCTTTTTGATGCACAAGTTTACTGTGTTGATCAGTTCTTTGAATAGGTTTTTCTCTCTCTTTTTTGTTCCCTTTAATTTTGTATTATTCCAAAATATGCATATATACACTCCACACATAAATCAAAATTACAAAATCTGAAAACAAACTATAGGTTAAGTCCAAAACGCATTTAGAGATTCACATTTTAACAGTAAAGTTGCATGCAGGTAAAAAGAAGTATAACTTTATATTCTTTTTTTTTTAGAATATGAATACATATCTTCCACACATATATGGTAATTACAATGTGTAATACAATGCATACAAGTGGTAGGTCAATTCTAGAGCCCATTAAGAGATTCACATTATGTAGCACAGTTGTTTTCAGATACAATGAAATATAATAATAAAGTTGCTCAGTTTGCCTGCCAACTGGGAATTTAGTGTTAGCATCCACAAATGAAGGAAACCATTCACCTTTTTTTTTTTTTTTTCTGGGACTGTGTTACTTCACTTAGCTAATGGCTTAGAGTTCCATCCATTTACCTGAAAAATTCATGATGTCATCTTTCTTTACTGCTGCCTAGAATTCCATTGTATAGATGTACCACATTTTTGTTAACCAGTCATCAATTGAGGGGCATTTGGCTTGGTTTCAGCTCTTTGCTATTGTGAAGAAAGCTGCAATACACATAGCCGTGCATGTATCTTTGCAGTAGGATGCATCTTGTGAGTATATATCCAGGAAAGTATAGCTGGGACAGGTGGTAGGCTCATTTTGAGTCTTTTAAGTTTTCTCCACACTGCTTTCCACAGTGGTTGTACCAGTTTACATTCCTACCAGCAAAGGGTGAGTGTTCCCCTTTCCCCACAACCTCTCCAGCATTTGGTGTCTTTTGTTTTCTTGATCTTAGCCAGTCTTATTGGAGTGAGATGATATCTTAGTGTCATTTTAGTTTGCATTCCTTAATTATTAAAAATATTGAACACTTTTTAAGATGTTTCTCAGCCATCTTTATTGCCTTACTGGTGAAGTCTCTGTTCAGCTTTTCATCTTTTGAGTAGGTCATTTGTTTTCTTACTTCTTTGTTTTTTTTTAAGTAGTTTATATATTCTAGATGTTAATGCTCTGTCAGATGTATCAGTGGTGAAGGTTCTGTGGGTTTTCTCTTCACTTCCTTGATTGTTTCTTTAGCTGTATAAAAGCTTGTGAGTTTGATGAGGTCCCACTTGTCTGCTGTTGTCCTTATTTCCTGTGCAGCTGCTGTTTGATTTAGAAAGTCTTTCCCTACGCCTATGTCTTGTAGGCTGCTGCCAACTTTTTCTTCTATCACCTTCAGGTTTTCAGGTTTCAGGTTGAGATCTTTTATAACTTGGAGTTTATTTTTGTGAGAGGTAGGGTTTTAATTTTGTTCTTCTACAAATGGTAATCCAGTTTTACCAACACCATTTGCTGAAGATGCTATCTTTCCTCCATTGAGCTTTTTTGACTCCTTTGTCAAGTATGAGGTGGCCGAAGTTATATGAGCTCAAGTTTGGGTCTTCAATTTTGTTACATTGGTCAATGGGTCTATTTTTTGTCAGTACCTAGCTGTCTTTATGACTATAGCTCTGTAATATAGCCTGAAATCTGGTAAAGTATTCCCCCCTATTTTGCACTTTTCACTCAGGGTTGCTTTAGCTGTTTGAGGTCTTTTGGTTTTCTATATGAATTTAAGAATGTTTTTCTAAGTCTGTGGAAAAGTTCATGGTGATTTTGATTGGGATTGCATTGAATCTGTATATTAATTAGGGTAGAATGGACATTTTTACTATATTAATTTTTCCAATCCATGAGCATGGGAGACCTTTCCATCTTTTGATGTTATTTTCAATCTCCTTCAGGCTTTAAAATTTTTTTTTTTTGTAGAGGTCTTTGGTATCTTTGGTTAGGTTTATTCCTGGGTATTTTTTTGAGGCTATTGTGATTGGGAAGGTCTCCTTATATTCCTTCTCCAGTTGCTTTTTGTTGGTGTAAAGAAAGGCTACTGATTTTTCTAGGTTTATTTTGTATCCTGCCACTTTACTGAAACTTTTAATCATTTCTAAGAGTTTTTCTAGTGGCGTTTTGAGCATCCCTTAGGTAAACTATCATATCTGCAAAAAGGGATAGTTTTACTTCCTCTTTTCTGATTAGTACTCCTTTATTTTCACTTTCTCACCTTATTACCCTAGCAAGCATTTCAAACACTATATTGAAGAGGAGTGGTGATAGTGGAGAGCCTTGCCGTGTTCCTCCCTTTAAGAGGAATGCTTCCAACTTTTCTCCATTTAGGATGATGTTGGCTGTGGGTTTCTTGTATATGGCTTTGATTACATTGAGGAATGATTCCTCCAGTCCAATTCCCTCTAGGACTTTAAGCATGAAGGGATGCTGGATTTTGTCAAAAGCTTTTTCTGCATTGATTGAGGTGATCATGTGATTTTTGTCTTTCAGTCATTTGTGTGTTTTATGCTATTTATTGATTTATGTATGTTGAAATATCCCTGCATCTCTGGTATGACTCTAACTTGGTCACGATGGATGATCTTTTTGATGTGGGTCTCTATGCGATTTGCAAGTATTTTGTTGAGAATTTTTGCATCTCTGTTCATTAATGATATGGGTCTATAATTTTCTTTCTTGTTTGTGTCTTTGCCTAGTTTTGGTATTAGTGATGTTGGCTTCATAGAAGGAATTTGGGATATTTCCCTCTGTTTGTATCCTTCTGAAACGTTTGAGTAGTAATGGTTCTAAAAGCTCTTTAAGTGTTTTATAGAATTCTGCTGTGAAGCCATCTGGGCCTGGGCTTTTTTTTAAGTTGGGAGGCTTTTTAGTATATCTTCAATTTCCTCGAGTATTATGGGTCTGTTTAAGCTGTCAATCTCTTCTTGGTTGCTTTGGTGAATCTCAGGATTTCAGACATTCATCCATTTCTCTTAGGTTTTCAAATTTAGTAGAGTATAGGTTTGTGAAATATTCTAATATGATTGTCTGGATCTTTTCTTTATTTGTTGTGATATTTCCCCTTTCATCACAAATTCTATCTATATCGAGTTGCTCTTTCTTTCTTTTGGTTAACTGGGCTAGAAGTCTGTCTATTTTGTTTATCTTTTCAAAGAACCAGCTTTTAGATTCATTGATTTTTGTATTGTTTTCTTTGTTTCTATTTCATTGATTTCTGCTCTGATTTTTGTTATTTCTTCTTGTCTGTTAGGTTTAGGGTTCATTTGTTGTTGTCTCTCAACTGTATTTAGCTGCAGTGTTACATTGTTTTATTGTTCTCTTTCTGGTTTGTTTGTTTGTTTGTTTTTAATGTGGGCACTTAGGGCTATAAATTTCCCTCTTAGGACTGACTTTAATGTATCCCACAGGGTTTTTTTGAGTGTGTTGTATTGTCATTTTCATTTAGTTCCAGGAATGCTTTTATTTCATTCTTTATTTCTTCCCTGACCCACTCATTATACAGGATTGTGTTGTTTAGTCTCCATGTGTTCTTATAGTTAGTAGGGCTTACCCTGGCATTAATATTGAGCTTTATTGCACTGTGGTCTGATAGAATACATGGAATAATTTCAATCCTTTAGTATTTGTTGATATTTCTTTTGTGTCCCAGTATGTGGTCAATTTCGGAGAACGTTCTGTGGGGTGCTGAGTAGAAAGTATATTCTGTGGTGTTTGAGTGGAATATTCTGTAGATATCTGTGAGGTCCATTTGGTGCATTGTATTGTTCACTTATGATGTCTCTCTGTTTATTTTTTTGTCCAGTTGACCTATCCAAGGGACTTAGTGAGGTATTGAAGTCCTCTACTGTTAGCGTGCTGGGATGAATCTGTATCTTGTGGTCCTGAAGGATTATAGTTATAAAGATCAGTGCACCAGAGTTTGGTGCATAACCATTTCAGGTTGTGCAATCTTCCTGATTAATAGTTCCATTGAGAAGGATATAATGGCCCTCTTCGTCATTTCTGATTAATTTTACTCTGAGGTCTATTTTGTCTGATATCAGAATAGCCACTCCTGCTTGCTTTTTGATGACATTTGCTTGGAATATTTTTTCCATCCTTTCACTCTAAGGCGGTGTCTGTCCTTGAGGGCCAGATGGGTTTCTTGTAGGCAGCATATAGATGGATTCTGTTTCCTAATCCATTCTCCCAGTCTATGCCTTTTGATTGGGGAATTTAGACCATTAATATTTAATGTTATTATTGAGAGAGGTGTGTTATTTCCTTTCAACTTATTTTTTCTTTTGCATTCTTGGTCTAGGTATTTATTTACTCTGTTATGCTTTTGGTAATTTCTCTCTTGGGTTGTTTAAGGATACTGGCTCCTTTCCTCTGTTCTTTGAATTGTTTTGAGTATTTTCTGAAGTGTTGGTTTTTTTTTGACATGTGTTCTTTCATTCTGTTTATGTCATGAAATAGTTTTCTTTCTCCTACTATGATTGACATTTTTTGCTGGGTGTAGTAATCTGAGTTGGCATTCTAAAGTCGTTTAGCACTGGGAATACTTTGTTTCTTCTGGCTTTCATAGTTTGCACTGAGAAGTCAGCTGTAATTCTGGTGGGTTTCCCCTTATATGTAACTTGTTGTTTTTCTCTTGTGGCTTTCAGTATTATGTCCTTGTTTTGAGCATCTGGTGTTTTAACTATGATATGATGTGGGGAATTTCTTTTCTGGTCTTGTCTATTTGGTATTCTATGTGCTTCTTGTATTTGTATGGGTTTGTCTTTTTTTCAGTTTGGGGAAATTTTCTTCTATTGTTCTGTTGAAAATCTTATCAATACCATTCTCTTCGGATTCTTCTCCTTCCTCTATCCCTATGATGCGGAGGTTTGGTCTTTTCATGATGTTCCACATTTCCTGGTTGTTCCACTCTTGTGTTTTTAAATTTTTCATAATCTTTACTTGAAGTTTCTAGGTGTGATGTGTTATCCTTTAGGTCTGATATTCTTTTTTCTGCTTCATGCATCCTGCTTCTGAGGTTTTTTTCTTATCCTTTCCTGCTGATTGGATGAATGTTCAATTTCCTTTTTCATTTCATCCTGTGATTTCTTCAGTATTTCCACTTCCTTTTGGAGCTTTTCTTTCTCTTCTTGTAGCTGCTTGCTTCTCTGGTCAGTTTCTTTTTTTCCTTTCAGCCTGAGATCTTTTCAGAGTTTTCACTTCCTTCCAGAGTTTGTTATTCTCTCCCTCTAGTTCTTTTTGAAGTTTGTATTCCTCTTCCTCTAGTTCTTTTCAGAACTTGTATTTCTCTTCTCCTAATTCTTTTTGGAGTTTGTCAATCTCTCCCTTTAGTTATTTCTGGAGTTTATCATTATTTCCTTCTAGTTCCTTCATGAGTTTTTTATTCTCTCCCTTCAGTTATCTGATTTGTTCTTTATACTCTTTGAATAAAGTCTACAATTGTTCTTTTGAGGTTGATGTCTTGGTTTTCTTCCAGGGAGATCTCATTGTTGGGGTCTTTTACAGGACTAGTTGAGTTTGATGGAGATTTGTCATGAGTTTTTCCCATATTGTTGTTTTTCTGTTGTCTTTGGTATGTGTATTTTCCCCCCTTTGTTTGTTTGTTTGGCTTCTATTGGTAGTCTCAAATGTTATTATGAGAACTGGTTGGTCACTCAGTTTGCTTCCTGCTGGTTTCTTCCTCAGCTTTGGCTTTGCAGCCTAGAATTACTGACATTGTTGGATTTTCCCATCCACAGTAAACCACAGCACCAGCAGCTTATACTTTCCACCATGGTACCAGTAGCTTGAGCGGGGTAGTGGAGGGGTTGGGGGTTGGAGGTTTACTCCTTTGGCCCACGCACTGGACCCCACCTGGGCGACGAGTGTGTGTGCTGCTCACTGTCCTTCTATCCATTCACACAGTTCCTCTCTATGGTTCTAGTGGTGGGCAGCAGATGCCCACGTGGGGTGGGCAGCAGCATGTCTGCATGCCAGACACCCACCTGGGCAATGAGTGCATCAGAAAGTTTCTTATCAGGAGTCTTAAGACTCATTTTTACCCACTTTTTACATAATGAAATATTCAGACAAGAGTTTATCATGGAGTCAGTTTTAACAATATATCAAATTTTATTATTAATATATGCATATTATATGTATGTGTGTGTAAGAATGCAGTTTTTGAAGTAAATATAATGTATATATAATTTTATAAGTATATATAATGTACTATTGATCAAAACCAAACCTATTTTTTAAAAATTCTCTAGCAACACAATGAAAAATGTAGGTATTATAAAAATACTGAGTTGAAACTTGGACTATACAAAATTCAGAAGATTACTGAAAAATTATTTAATTAATAGGTTTAGAGTAGCAGATGTGTAGCTCCCCAGGTCAATTAAGTAAGTGATGGCTTCTGAAGTAATCCATAAAATAGTGATTACATCATTTATGGTAGTGTTATGTCAGATCATAACAGATCATATGACTATAATACAGACTTTCATAGCTATTAAATAATTCACAATTTTATTAAAATATGTTTTACATAAATTCTGAATTTCATTCTAATGTGTAAATATAGCTTTACTATTACTCCCACATACCTTTCAGATTTAATGATCCTCGGGATTCTTTTTTTTTTTTTTTTTTTTGGTCGTTTTTGGAGATAATGTCTCCCTGTAGTCCCAGCTATCCTGTAGCTCACTCTATAAACCAGCCTGGCCTTGAACTCACAGAGATCCATCTGCCTCTGCCTTCCAAGTGCTGGGATTAAAGGTGTGTGCCACCACCCCAGAAATCTTTGGGATGCTTAAGGGTAGTTTTTCTTAATGTGCCTCATGCAGACTTTTGATTTTCTTCCTCTTCACACACATCGTGGTAGGCCCTGATGACTCATGGCCATTCCATACCCCTTAGGTAGTCTATTCAGCACCTCACACTTTCACCTCTTGAATGTGGAATTTCTCAGTGTTTTATTTCTAAGCTATGTGTTTTTTTCTTCTCACCTTTAAGTTCTCTGCATTTTGGCGCTCTCATTCATTCTAACTGTATAAAGCTCCAAATATCCTGATATTTTAAATTCCACTCTGTGGTCTATAAAAACATATTTTTAACTGTTTGTGAATATGTGAGGAAAGATAGTTTTAAATAATTTTATTGACAAATCATGGGCAACATAAGTAAATAACTGTAGTAGGTTTGGAAAAGCCATGTAAAGAAAAACTGACACACACATATCTCAGGATGCTCATGAACTCATTCTCTGGCTCCAGGTGAGCAAGCATTGTTGGCTGTTGGTGCTGTTGTTGCTATTTGGTGGTGGTTCTTGGTTTGTTTAATTAATTAAGAAAATGTCAGACAATTGGTTTCAAATTCATGGAAATATCAAAAAGACTCACTTCTAAAAGGCATGTTTATCTCTGGCAGCACACACACAGAAAAATGTTCATTCCAAGTTTTCTTATAACTCCACATGTCTTTTTAACAGTTATTATTTCTCTCAATCAGTGAAGGTAACTACTAACCTGACTTGTAATATTCCGGCTAAGTCATTTCTGTGTTGATCATTATATGAACAGAATCATTCAGCATGCATTATTTTGGTATCAGACAAATTTTCCTTTTAATTTGGCCAGCATTTCTAAAAATTATACATGGGCCTTTATACATGTGGCAGCAGTTTGAACATCCTCAGGCAATTGGTTCCAGGATTTCATGCCCCACACTTAAACTATCATTAGTTCTGAAATACTGATTGCAAAGCACTATTATAGGTAGAGGTTTAGAAGAGACAAAAGTAACTTGGGAAACAGGATCTTAATTTGTCCTCCTCAAAATATATGGGCCTTCGTTTTGAGAAGATATGTGTAACAGCAAAGACAAGTTAAATATATTACATTAGATTTCTGTATCCATCAGCTGAGGAGCCTGGAGGTACAGTAATGATCTTGGACATGCTGTTTCTAATGAGAATGCCGAGGGTGTCTCATGAATTCTTATTCTCTGTGTACAAAGTGTGGTCTGCACAGGCCCCAAGTACATAACTCACTGAGAGATTTAAATTAAAATTTGGCTCTGGCGAATGATGTATACTCAACCCTAATTTTTGAACTTGCTATTGATTTTGAAATAGTTTTGTTGCTGTTACTATGTGCTCAAAAGAAAAGCACCATAAATTTGGCCAGATAATCCAGTTGCACCATGTGCTGTTTATTTCATTAAAAGTTTAAAATATATTTTTATATGTTCTAGAGGAGAAGAATAACCATTAGGCTAGGCCATTCCTGTGTACCCGCATGCTTGTAAAACAGGGTATTGGCATCAATATCTCTAACATCACAGTTACAATGAAGCACAAGAAATCTGAACATGATCCTTGGAAGGTGACACATCTAGTAATAGCTCTTAGCATTTGAAATACTGGCAATCTGAGAGGTTGCACACATGCTCAAGTGCAATGAGGTTTGGTTTGGCAGCATATGCTTAGAAATCTCTATACTGCCTTAACTCAAGTTGGACAAAGGCATAGGCTCTGAGAATTGGTCAGTTTCCATTATTGCATTGATGCTCTTCACATTCTAAATACTACAAGTCTTTATCACAACCTTTTACTCAATTTTGTTTTGCTATGGTAGAATGTCTGAAACTGAGTCTTTTTTTTTTTTTTTTTTTTTTAAACAGGGGAGGTTCATTCAACTCAGAGTTTTGGAAGATCTAGAATGAAGAACTGGCATTATATAAAACTCTTCCTGTTTGTCATCTCTTTGGGAGAAATTAGAAGAACAACACAGTAGAGAACACAAGGTGGTGAAACATATTTTCTTTTTAAAAATTTTATCATTTTCTTTTTGCCTCTTTGAGACAAGAGCTCTTATAGCCCCAAACGGCATGAAACTCATTATGTACACCGGACTGGCCTGACCCTCTGAGCTCTGCTTGCCTGTGCTCCCAAGTGCTGGGATTAAAGGTGTGCACCAACATTCCAGCCTAAATTTAATTTCTTGACATGTATATGTGTACCATGTGCATGCAATGCTCATGGAGGCCACAAGATGGCATCAGATTCCCTGGAACTGGAAATATGGACAGTTAGTCACTATGTGGGTGGTGGAATTGAATCTGGGTCCTCAGGAAGAACAGCCAGTGCTCTTAATCACTGACCTATAACTCCAACACAAATATTTTCATATTGATCAAATCCATCCATCATTACATCCCACCAAATCCCCTTTGTGCTCCTGACCACGTATCCCTCCAAATTTCAAGTCCTATCTTTCGTTATGAATAAACCACTAAGTCCAATAAATGCTGCCCATATGCACAGAGGCATATGCTGCTCACTGGGTCATCGGGAAACTGCCATCCAGTGGCCACATCCTCAAAGGACAATGATTCTCCCTCCCTCATTAGTTATCAATTGCCAGTAGTTTCTCCTATAGGGCCCAAGGGGTCAAAAGAGGGTGTAGGATCCCTTGGAACTGGAGCTACAGACAATTGTTCAGAACCTGTGGGTATTGGAAACTAACTAGTGTCCTCTTCAAGAGCAGCCAGTGCTCTTAACCACTGAGCCATCTCCTCAGCCCATCAGTCAGAATCTTTTTTTTTTTTTTTTGAGACAGGGTCTCCCTGTAGCTCTGGCTGTCCTGGAACTCACTCTGTAGACCAGGCTGGCCTCGAACTCACAGAGATCCGCGTGCCTCTGCCTTCCAAGTGCTAGGATTAAAGGCGTGCGCCACCATGCCCGGCATTTATTTATTTCTGTATGTGTATCAATGTACTGTCTGCATGCAAGTTTGTGCACCCGTGTCGTGCAATGCCGCGGAGGTCAGAAGAGGGTGTCGGATTCCCCTGGAACTGGAGTTCTCCTGGAATTGGAGTTTCAGACGGTTCTCGGCCGCCATGTGGATGCTGGGGATCGAACCTGGGTCCTCTGTAAGAGCGGTCGGCGCTCTTAACCGCTAAGCCATCTCTCCAGCCCCAGTCAGAATCCTTAACCACTGAGAAGTCTCTCTAGCTCTGATAGTTTCTTAGTGAAATTAAAACACTAGGCACTTATAGTATAATAATGCATTATATTTCTGGAAAATATGATTCTGGCTGGTAGAATAAAAATTTATGAATGAAACTTTGGTCACATAGCATGTTCAAACCATGAAAGCATTCTATATAATAGTCTACATCCTTCTATCAGACTAGCTGCCTCTGTAAGTAGCATTTTTAAAAATATAGAATGCAGCCAGGAGTGGTGGCGCACGCCTTTAATCCTAGCACTCGGGAGGCAGAGGCAAGAGGATCTTTGTGAGTTCAAGGCCAGCCTGGTCTACAGAGTGAGTTGCAGGCCAGCCGGAGCTACAGGGAGACCCTGTCTCAAAGGAAAAAAAAAAAAAATATATATATATATATATATATATATATATATATATAATGCATACTGGGCACACTCAAAATAACCATATGTTATTATACCTTAGAATATAAACTTGAAATTCTGTATGTCTACTAGAATTTTTTAATATTGTCTACTGGCAAAACTGTATTGCCAAACTTTAACAATAATGTGAAATTTCTCAATGTTCCTATAATGTGAATTTACCTTTCACTCCCTTTCCAAATTATCTCCTGACCTCCCTGAGCCACTGGAGAAACAGCAGGGTCTGGAACTTGCTTGGGCAGAGTTCCCTGGGGAAAGGCTCAGGTCACTGAGCCTCCATTTATCACAAAGGATTTCTTTAGGTAAGAATCACCCAAGCTTTCTTTCAAGCAAAGATTTCTTTATTAAAGGGCGAGAAAGTGAGGGGGTTGAAGAGAAAGAAAGAAAGAAAGAAAGAAAGAAAGAAAGAAAGAAAGAAAGAAAGAAAGAAAGAAAGAAAGAAAGATAGATTCTATTTTCTTTGTACAGGCTCAATATATATGGAGGAAAAGCACAAAGGTTAAAATATCTCAGAATGGCTAGGGTTTTACAGATTGTGCTCATGTCAAAGAAGTGAAGGGAGAATAAGCTTTTAGGAGAAATACAACTTTGGGGAGGCTCTAATTAAGGGCAGTGGATAATAAGGATAAAAGCAAGAACAGTTTGACACTAACATGTGACGAATGGAGGCTCTCTCAGGATGCTTAATCCACAGATCAAAGGAAGTCTAGTTCCTGCCGGGCACCCAACTTCAACCCTGGTATTCCAGGAGACAAAGGTGTGAATGGGCTCTGTTTTAGGTACTCAGTCACTTTCTGGGCGGGGCTGCCAGCCCAAGCTCCCTTTGTCATGAATTATCCATTCTGGACTACAACATCCAAAAAAGTATTTTAATGTAATCATTCTGGACTAAAGCATCCAACAAAGTATTTTAATGTAATCATGCTACTACTTAAGGAAGAAAATGCAATTCCCAGCAACCACACGGTGGCTAAGAACCTCTTTAACTCCAGTTCCAGGGGAATCTGACTCCCTCTTCTGACCTCCACAACAAGGGTGCACCAACCCACATGTTGACAGTACACTCATACACATAAAAAAATAATAAATTTTAAAAAATTAAAAAAAGAAGAAAACGCTTGTCTGGAGAGATGGCTCAGCAGTTAAGAACACTGGCTGCTCTTGCATAGGACCTGAGTTCCATTCCTGGAACCCAAGTGGCAGCTGACAACCATCTGTAACTCCAGTTGCAGGAGATTTTAACAGCCTTTTCTGACCTCCACAGGCATTCCACGATATGGCTGCCCTTAAACACATGCAGGCAATGTAGACATACACATAAAAAAGTAATTACAAAAGGAAAACACTGCTTTTAATAATATTTTTAAAAATAAAAAAAATAAAATGCAGATTAATAGGATACCACAACAGACAACAACCTAAGTCTTATGATGCATTTGCCAAAGTCTTCATTTGAAATGCTATGCACACTTCTAAATTAATTTATTAAATTGAGGAATTAAGGAACCAAATATAAGAGTCATTCAAGATCACAAATTTTACTTGTAATTTCCTTTCCTTTTTTTTTTTTTTTGGAATGGAAGATGTAATTTGATGACATGAAATTTGAAGGTATGCAATCAGCACATTTTTTTTTCTTCAAGTAAATAGCTTCAAAAGGACAGATTTAATATTTCAGAATGGAAAAGGATTAGGTTGAGATAAATTATGTAAAATTCATTTATCAAAATGAATGCTATGTGAATACTCTATTTGTCTTTGATTTTTGCTAAGCTAACCATTGAGTGCTTTCCTTTTCAGTAATGTCAGGTGTGTGTGTGTGTGTGTGTGTGTGTGTGTGTGTGTGTGGTGTGCGTTTCTTTGCAAGTATCCACAGTTCTCAATATTTAAGAAAGAATTATTTCTCTAAGTTCAGTTATAAAGATATAAAGAGCCATCTGCAGCACAGAATTAAAAGCATCATTTCTACAAAAATACATTATATATTTACATTTTACTGGGTGGTTTCCATCTTCCATCCTTGGGGTGAAATAAAGTGATTGTTTTGTTGCTTAACCAATCCACTCATTCATCCTGCCAACTGTTGCTTATCAAACCTTCATTGCATACATGCTTCTTTTTCTCTCTTGCCCCTTGAAAAGCTACAAGTTCCGTGCCCTGAGGGCACCAGACCATTCTTTCTGTCATCAGGTGTCCAGGCAGCTCCCTGGGTTTTGGCTCTTCTTGGTTTTTCTGAATTTTGAGGAACCACTTCACCATATATTGTCAGATGTGACATTCTGAAGTCCTCAGCATGTACCATATGATGGAAACAGAAGTGTAACTTTCTTCCGAGTTCAACATTGACAAATGGGAATGAGGAGAAAACTCATCTCACCTCTCCTGTCCTTTAGACTACACCAAGGAATAGTCCAGTCAGACAATGTAACTAAGCATCACTTGGCTTTCCATATACGTTTCTAAATACCATTAGTTGTCAAGTGTGACCAAGTCTCACAGTATGATTACCTTTCTGAACCTAATTCTTACTTCTGCCTGGACACCACTGAAATTTGAGTCCTCCCACTGTGAAGCCATATGTAGTGAGCATATGTCTAAGTAATCCCTCTCAGGGGGAAATTTTCCCTTTAGTGTACTGCCATGTTGTATCAAATGCTTTATTTAAGGTATTTGTAGTAAAATTGCACTTTGCCACTTCTACAGAGACCCGTATGATGGGAAAAATGGAATCTCACACCAAGTAATAGTGAAGGTACCTTGCTATAACCAGGCAGTTTAGGCTGTGGAGATGGATCTGCCGGTAAGCTGCTCGATGTGCAAGTGGAACAGTTTGGAATCGGTCAGTACTCACGTAAAATGTCAGGTATGGTAGCACAAGTATGCAACCCCAGCATTGGGAGTATAGAGCCATGTGGCAGCCTCGTTCAATCAGTGAGCACCATGCCAAGAGACCATGCCTCAAGAAAATAAAGTGATGGACCATCAAAGAAGACATCTGACATTGATCTTAGGCATCACTTAGCACACATGTACATACTCATCCATGGAAACATGTACATTCTATATCCACACACAGAGGCATCACTAAACATTACCAATAAAAATAAAATTTAATGGTATGTTTATGGATTAGATATAGAAAAAGATGTGCAAAGCCAAATCTACAGACTAAATTCAAGCTCCATTTTCATTTGCTCTCCCACATAATATTGCTGTATTTCACTGGGCGAGCTCTCCATTGTCGGTGACCCATAAAGAGGCCGACGAATCACATCTGCAGAATTATCAGTATCCCTCGCTCTTTTAATGAACTGTAACAACTCTGCAATGAATCAATCGGCTACGGGGAGAAGATGCCCTGGGGGTGGGCGGCAGAGCCTATGAGAGTCAAGTCTTTTAAATGAAATGAAATCTGTCTTCAAAGCCTAGTAATAATTTCAAGAAATGGCAGTAGAGAAAAACATAAAAATGCCTTCAAGAGTGAAGTGAGTGTTTCCTGTCACACACCGGCTGCAGTGCAGATCCATAGGAAAAGCAGGGCTTTCCAATTCCTGTGCTTCTATTTCCCAAACCAGTGTTTAGGAATAGGTTTGTAAAAACAAATTCTTTACACAATATCATGAGAGGAAGCAGCTATTTTTGCATATGTGTGGGTATGACTTAAAGTACTTCACAGATGTGCACCACACTGTAGGAGGCAGATCTGTTTTGCCGTTAGGGAATTTGCCTAAGTCTCACCACTCTAAAATTACTGAAGCCTGAATTCAATAGCACATTTCTGTAAGTCCAAAATTTTGTGCCTGGTTCTTATAACTCAAAGGAACATCATCGAGCTTTCATGTTCTTGAAGCAATGCATGCTTGCTATGATCAGACTGGATTTGAAGTGAGATTTATTTGATACTGTATTTTAAAACATGTTGATCATTGCTGAGCAATCCTTACATTTTCACTGAAACAATGGGGTGGGATGGGGGAGAAGGGAAAAGGGAAATATGCCTGAACTGAATTGGAAAATGATGTATGAAATACACAAAACATCAATAAAAAAAAGAAGACTGATACATTCAGAGAAATATTGTAGGGCACACATTTGCTGAATACCTGGTGTTTCTGTGGCTAGAAAACAGAGTTCTAAGTGACACAATGCTTTAATACTATATCCTTTACTGAGAAGTAGCAAGTGGCTTCTTGGAAGCTCCTGGAGGGACAGCATGCATGTGCTTCTTTGAGGCTCCATCCACATGAGTTATCTCATGGAATAAAAAAATTAGTTTCTTTACTAAATTAAGCTTTACAAATTTCAAACTATATATTGTGATCATATTTAGATCTTATTCCCTATCTGACCCCCATTACCACCTGGCTCAATTTCATGTAATGCATACACACACATTATACACACACACACACACACACACACACACACACACACACACACACAT